>JAOXJK010000005.1:4441656-4452698 GCA_025774025.1 Xenus cinereus | reverse complement strand
AAGGAAAGCGGGGGGGGAACACCAAAAAAACCCCTACAGGGGTATTTTTTTGTTGTTTTGGTAGGGGGTTTTGTTTGTTTAGTTTTTGCTCTCAGAATATAAGGAAATCAAAAATTCAAACTACATGACATTTAGTCTGTTACAATTTTCTAAACGTGCTTCTACACTTAATACTAAGGACACAAATTAAAAAGTACCAAAATATTCACTAGTGTACTCCTCCACCAGCTACTCTGTGCTCCCTAGAGAAAACAGGCCAACTGGAATTTAACCAAAAATGTGTTGTTTCCTCCCTCTTCTCCCTTCAGAGAAAAGTAAAAACAGATTAAGGAAGAACTCAAATTCACTCCAATGGTTTATTATACACAAAAACCCCAACAAACACACCCCACTTCTCTGCTTCCCCTGGGTCCTGTCCACGTCTCCACTCCCAAGACATTCCAACATTTTTGAAATTCCTCTGCAAAGGAGCTCTGTAAGGTGAGATTGGGCTTGAAACGCCTCCTTGCACAACAAGACACAGTGTGTGTATGAGTTTCACTTTTACCCAACTAAAGACAACAGAAATGCGTAGGATTCCTCCTATCCATGTTCCCTGTGTTTTAAAAAACGGAGAACAAAACCCCAATGTAACCTTAGCAACCAAAACGGATGGCACCTGTAGTTATTCCAAATGAAAGAGCAAGTAGAAGACTCCGGGTATTAATGGATGAGAACTCCATGTGAAGACACAGCTCGTGAGCTTTACAACTACAAATCTCCAAAAGCAAAGTGTTTTCTCCTAAGTGTGTTTGAGGAAGAAAAGCACACAATTCTAGAAGAGCTTTAATTTTTTGATACTAGATACAAATATCATTTTTTGGGGTATTTTCACCTCTGTTCATAGTAGATGCAAGTAACAGCTTATGAAAATGAACAGTTGCCAAAAGAAACTCTTCTACTCTATTCTGACTCACAAAACCGATCATTCGTTGTTTAAGTTGGTCATTCCAACCACAACTCTGAATTCAAAGAGAAACAGGAAGATGTTTGTAAACAGACCATACCAGACCCTTGGGCCAAAGAGGTTACTCACAACTCACAGTTTCATGAAAACAACATTGTACCACTTTTCCCTTATGACCGGGGATGAGAATGTTTAATTACAGCCCAACAGTGCATGTTCATCCTTACGGGTCAGGAGTCACAGGAAGAAAATAAAAGTTTCATCATTCAGTTTGAGAAATACTATACAACTATAGGAAAGGCTAGAATTTGGGAGGCAAACCATTTTCAGTGAACTTAAAGAAAAATACCAGTTATATTTTTATTATCAAATTTGAGATGCCCACTCAATTCTCGTGACTGTAGGGCAAAAAAACCACCCAGACACCCAAAAGAACTCAATTAACATCTGCCTGATGAGGATTGACCAAAATTTCTCCAATTTCAAGCCAACGCTGACCCATCATCAACAGCATTAAAGCAGCATTTCTGTTCAGCATCTCTGTAGTAATTACAAACCTGAAAGTCCATAAGCAAAGTTCAAACAGCAGCAGCAGAGCAACATCATACTTTGGGCCAGAACACAACAGCAAAGAAATCACTCGCTCAAACCACTAGTTCCCAGGGCAGGCAAAGAGATTTCAGTCCCTGTCTGTCTGGGTTAGACTTAGCCAGGAAATACAACACGTTTAAGACCATATCACCAGTTTACAGCTGCTTCTACCATGAAAATACATAGATCCGAATCCATTTAGGAATAAAAAAGTGGCCAATTTCAGCAAGAAGAAAACACTACGCAAAACACTACACGCCTCCTGTCATTCACCACCTCATTAAAGCTCTGTTTCCACAATCCAAACGCAATCCACAAGCAAACTCTAACTCCAATAAGCGGAACAGAAAATGACAGGGAGCTGTCATTAAACACGTCACTCTCTATCCAAAACTTTAAACCAACGACTTGGCTTTGGCCTTTGACCTGTCAAACCATCTACCTGAAGTGTGCAGAAGCTAGACACTACAAAAGTGCAACCAAAAGACAGGATTTCTGAAGGTGTTTTAGAAAAATCCATTATTGGCATTCATTAGGTCTGACAGCGCATGAAGAATTTCAAGAGAAAACCAGGTCCGAAAATGAAAGCAAAGGGAAAACTATTATCATCCATATTTTGGAAGGAGGGCAATTAGAAATTTAGCAACTGTAAAGTTAAACGTAGGAGGGGAATAAAAAAAATTAAAAAAAATAAAGAGATCAGAGATGCGCGTTTTGCTACAGTGTTCTTAACTTAATAAGCAGTGAAAAGATTTTTAGTGATTTTGTTACAGAAAGCATGCAAACTTCAATATTAAACAAATAATTAAAATCCAAGACAATTACTTCTTACCAGTAACAAACTGGGTTCCAGGTCTGGTGTTTCTCCTACAACAGCTGAGGACATAAACAGCCCTAGGGCAGCACAGGTAGTGCACTGTCCCGCAACCTTCCAACAGCACTGGGGTGAACTCTTGCAGGAGAAAGACAGAACTATGACAAAAAACAAAACCAGAAGTAGTTATTAGAATTAAACTACAAGATTACTGAACAACAGTGATTTACTCTGAAGTCCTTTCTCTCCAAACTCACAGTTACAACACCCCTATTTATGACCTTATGAACCCCAAAAAACATTAACTCAAAGTGTACCAATACATTCTAGCTAACTAAAGCCTGGTTACCTTTTTGTAACAATATAAGCAAGAGTTACTTCTTAAAGTATGGGAAAAAAAAATATCTAATTTTAGATACTAAAACTTCAAACAGATCCTTGAAACAACAGTGTTTCCTGTTTGGTAGCTTTTCAAAACGTTCTCACTTTAATGACTTTTTAAAGAGACATTTGTGGCCCGAAGGGCACTAATTCACCTTATCTGACCTATAAAATACTGAGGTTAAAAAGCTACCAATACAACTCCTTTTGCAATGGAATATTCAAGAGAACTTCCTCTTGAAATTTTTAATGGCCAGTTTCTATTGGCTGATGCCATTTGAGGTTAAGAGACTACACAATCCCAGGATTTTGAAAATTCTGTGTGAAGTATAGATACTTAGGTATAGTAAGGCACCTTCACAGACAGAATTCTCAGATAAAACATTAACATTTATGATTACGAGGCATAAAGAATAGTTCATCTACACAGAAGTTTTTTTGTCTGTGAGGATGCATCCACTATAATTATCATCTTATACACCTGTTTTTTCTTATATAAAACAGACTTTATTTCTTCAGAGCAGCATATGCACTACCCTTGGCAACATTTAACTCCAACTAAAACTTCTGATTATGCTTTATTCAAAACTTTATACTATTCATATTCTGTTAAGTCATTACAGCAAAGTATTTGCCTTGTATTTCTGATCTCTGTTATTTCAGACATCTTTAATATAGAGATTAGGTCTCTTAATGAAAATAAGCTATAAATCAATACTGTTGGTTTCAAGACTGACCTTCTGTAGTAACAGATTGTGAAAGAAAACATCAGAAGAGAAAAATTAAGAAAGCTTTTCCAATACAAACTAATGTCATTATAGAGGGTGAAATAACATATCTAATAAACAAATGAAGTAATAAGGAAAATCCAAGCATTCTTACGGCAACAAGCAGAACTGTGAAAATCTTGAAAACAAATATGACCCCAGTGAAGCAAATACCATCGACTTTGTTCTCAATTTCTATTTCAGACTGCCAAGTCTCGCCTTTCTCTAATTCTGATTGCTTCTCCATAGCAATTGTTTTGGCTAGCTCGTTTTAGTCCCGTTATTTAGACAGTTAAAAAAAAGAAAGTGGGGGAGTGAGGGAGCCAGACCAACACAGAGACATGGGAAATCACTTTGGTAACAATGTGTAAGAGTAATGGGTATTTTCACTTCGTCTTAGGACTGTTACTGTTAAGACTCTCATTTACACCTCTGTCCCGGAGTCACAACATGAGCCAGAACAGTCTGGTAAGAAAGGTAAAGCGGAGACTTACACTATTTTGCACTGCTCTGCATTTTTCCTTCTTGCTTCGAGCTCTGCACCTGTTTCCCTCTTCTAATGGAACAGATGAGAACCAAGCGACCATGATTAATGAAGGCACCTCTGCCACAAGGTAGGAGCAGAAGAACAGCCAGAGGTATTTTTTTCAACTTTTGCAGTTGGGTAAGATTTCTAAACAAGCCTTCGTTATCAACGTTAAATCAAATTTTATAAAGAACTGTAAGACCTCATGACAATATTATCTCCAGGCGCTCCTTCTCGTTCCCTTACCACATTACAAAAATATCTTTAGATGCCGAGAACTTACCAATATTTGAAAATGTTTCCTGTTAGCAAAAATAGACGTCACGATGTTTCACAGCTGGACAGTGCATGTTTTAGTGAATAGAGGAGAATGGTCTCTGGTAACAGGCTCCAAAAGGCTCATCAGATGTCCTGTATTTGGGAATGGAAAGGAGGCAAAAATTAAAATCTAAACTTTAACCTAATACAAAGTGTCACATAACAACAAGCAACAGTTAAAATAAATACACATCTACAACACTGTTTGCCATTTTGAACGAGAGATATTCTGACATATAGGAAATATGATTTAGCTCTTGTGTTAAAAGAGTTTAACATACAAATCATAAGACTATTAACAACTTCTGACTGCTTCAAGAGACATGCTTTGAAAAAGTCACTGTAAAAACTAATACTTTATATGAGGATTTCAAGCAATTCTAACATCATTTTTTGTTCTAGTTAACCTCATAAAGTTTCAGCTAATGTTTCTGCTACACCTGCCATACACACACTTTAAATGGGGTTAGTATTAATCTAACCTCACAGTTACAGTGATTCCCCTCCAAACAAAAACATTTGCCTAAAGCTACAGAAAAATTACATGCCTGCATTATACAAAAGAAAGATATTTGAGTTCTATTCCCACCCAACTGGACTGAATCAGAGTCCTCGAAAGCCAGCGTCACCCTCAAGTTAAAGAAGAGCGTGCACAAATGTACTACATAAAGCAGTTTGTTCCTCCTTTAAAAATTGTGAAAAACAGAAAGCCCACAAAGATACAGAAAAAGAAGGTAAAACAGAAGGAGAGGGTTTTATTTTCCATGCCTGTACAAGCTATGCAGCCTGAAATACAATATTCCAACTGGTAACACAACAGGATGCACCTTTCCTTAGAGGGCACTAGGTGCATGCTCTAGTTCAAAATGCTTACTTGCTGTAATATTTCTTTACATTTCCTCTGTGTTTCACTTACTCATTTCCCCATAACTTCCATCTGCCTGTCTCTCCATCCTCTCTCTCCATCATGGAGAGCTCCACCACGGTACAGGAATAGTTGCTCATATCATTCCCCTATTTTTGTTCTCTCTCTCATCTGGTTGCACCAAGAGAAGGACAGATCCAACGCTACCCATGCCGTAGACCTTACAGAACGCAGCAAGAACAGGGAAGAGCCAGCCAACACTTAAAAATCAAGTACCTCACAGGGTACCAGGCTCGAGAAATCTGGCAATGTCAAAAAATTTAGCTACATAAAGCTATTTGCTACTCTAGCAGTGAAGATTAAAAAACAACCTGAAAAAATGAAAATGCCTATGGCGAGTGTGACACTTACCTGTCCAAGTGCCATTAACTCCTACAAGATCTTAAGCTTCCACTTAAAAAGAGTCACAAAAGTAATCTAAGCAAAAAGACTGCCCTTGTGCATCTATTAGACAAAAAAACAACATAAAAAGCACCTTAAAAAAAAAAAGAGGATTAAAGAACTGCAAGCACACCACACTGGGAATTGCCCTAAAGAACGGTTCCCCCAAAACTTTCTCATTGGTTTTTGGCTTTTTAACTAGGGGATCTTTGCTAAAGTTCCCAAACTCAGTACGTAAGAAGGGAGGGAGTCAAAGAAGGAGGAAGAATCATGAGGTAATTTTTAAAGAGAAGTACAGCAGTGGGAGGAACTGAGAGAAAGAGCACCTAAGAGACAGAAAAGACACGTAAGGAGTCAAGAATAATCTAAGAGTAAAAAAATTAACCAGTGCAAAACTAAAGATAATACATGAGGTGCTCTGTGAACAATCTAATTTCGTTTGTGTAATTCATGGCACACACACTTAATGCCTCAGATAAGTACCCTTTTTACTTTTTAGTATAAATCTCATAATCCAGATTTGATCACCTATTATAAAAAAAAACCAAACAAAACACAAAAAAACCCAGAAGTGGAGTGAAGCCAAGAAGGATACAGTGGTAATAAGAAGGAAGTCAATAAGCTAGTTTTATATTTAGCCACCACCTCATTCTCCAACACTATAGGGGCAGGATTTTTAGGAGCACTGCATCCTGACTACTTCATTTATCAGTACTTAAATTAGTTGGTGTTGGGTTTGCGTATTTTAAGCACCTAATGGCTAATACAGACCATCGATTCTTCTCTTTCAGAGCATTATTTGAGCACCAGTCAGAAAGGTATTTCCTCCAATGATGTATTAGTGCAAAAGGTGTAAATTTCGTTTAACCTCTTCCTCAAAGAGAGTGAGCCAACTGCCTGAAATATCAACTCTTTCTGAAGAGTTCTTCCTCACAAAGTGGGGAATACCGGGAAGCAAACTCCCTTATATAGAACAAGCAGTTTGTTCAATACATGAAGAGGAAATCATTAGGAAAGATAACTAAGTATTAAAGCATACACAGGTATAAACATATTCTTTAATACATAAAACCCTACTCACTTGTCTAAGTAGGGTTCTTAAGCAGCTGAGTTCATGGCACACACACTGACATTCTTGCTACTGAGTTTATTTTAATCCATACACAAGCTAGTAGCTGTGTTTGTGAAATATTTCTGATGCCTCGTTGCCTTCCTTACAGGAGACCCCAACTCAGTTTTACTATAAAGCGAACGCTGGGCAATTTCCAACATCGGCAGGACGTTTTTCTCCCCGAGTGGATACCAGGACGGAGGGATCACCACTGTGTGGGGTGGAATAAAGAGAGCCACATCCCCAAAAAGCAAGGCAAAAAGGTGAGTTTCAGCTCTAACTCAGCATCTACCTGTTACACTTCAGCAAAGCCACCGCTCCTCGCGGCGCTGTTCCAATGCACAGGTACAGCCTTACCTACACGCAACAGAACAGCGCACAGCCGAACGCATTTCCATCTCATTAGAATTACTGTCAAGGATCTCACTCTGCCTGGGAAGCACAGGGAAGCTATTCCACACAGTCAAAACACAAACTGGTGGTTCTTAAATATACGGGTGGGAAAGCAAGTTAAAGCAACCGTTCAGAAAATAACCGCGCCACAGCTAACTCAGTAAAGGACAGAAAACCCCACCCACGAGCCTCTGAGCTCCACCACATCTCATAGGAAATTCAGCGAGGACTTCACACTAGTTTGCACTTATGAAGAATAAGCGTTTTTAGCACAACTATCATTTTTCATCAGCGTATTAGAAAAATGTTTTGGAAGAGCTGAGTAAACCCTGGCACCCTTGTTTCACAGAAGGGGAAAAGCAGTTACGCCACCAGCACGTTCAACCAACAGCTATGGGATGGGAACTGAATCCCAGGCAGCTACCCCTGCAATCCGCACATCGTAGTGCTTCCAAATACAACAAGGCACCACAAAACAAAACTATTGAATTGTTTAGGGAAGTCAAGATTCTCTCCTCTTACCTCTAAAGCGAAAGAAATCCCGCAACAGGCGATCCACGCTTTTATTTCTCCTCCTCCTTAAAGGACTAAAGATCTAGAGGGAATGGAGAAAACCAACTACTGGAGGTTGTATTTAAGGGGGCTGTAACACAAAGGTATCGCCTAGGGAAACAAAAAGCCCTCAGGAAGGATTAAAATGAAGTTTTTGAAGCAACAAATTTTAATACTGGAGTCCTGACTGTCATTGTGCTTGATCAAAACAGCATAAAAATGCTCCTGGAGACCCTTTGGTGAGGAACAGGATCTCGGTACTTCACACAGACCAAATCCCTCCCTCTATCTCAGGGCCGTGGTAGGTCCTTGTGCTCTCACCTAATGTGACCCCTGCTATCTACAGACAGCCCCACAGCGTGCCCGCTTCCACTATTAATACATTTTAAGTTTCAAATATCACATACATAAAACACAGGTAAGCTACGCACTTAAAAATATTCAAGCCAGAAGGAAAATATAAACACGGTCTTAAAGCTTTCGTGCCAAGTGTCAGAATTTTCTAGGGTAACGCTCGCAGCCAGGACTGGACACGGAGTGCCGGCTCCTGGGAATTATAACGGACGTGTGGGATCACCATTACAACTGCAGGTAGCTCTTCAAAGCTTAAACTAAGCCCTCTCTTTGAGCTTTTGTTTGCCCATTAAACTAAGCACACAGGAGCAAGGAAAAACCCCTGTGAATGCTTTTTACCAATTTAGGGGGAGCCCAGAGAGGGTTACAGAGTCCTCTGGAGCAGCCAGTAAAACCAGCAAGAACATTAAGGGAAAAAATGTCCTGGGAAAGGTTGAGCTGTTTATGAAATAATTCTGCTCTGAAAGCAAGCAACAGCAGTTTGGATTGGGTGTTAGCCTGCTGCCGCGCTGCTGGGAGGACAGGAAACTTTGCTTAGAAACTTCAAAAACACAGATCTAAAACAAAACACCAAAAAAAAAAAAAATCCACGCAAGTGGACAGCAAAGACAAAAAGAATATGTTCAACCTCACAGCAACACAACACATTACCGGAGGAAAAGCAGGCGTATTAAGAGCAAATCTTTCAGACATGAGGCATTTTTCCTTTTGAAGGAGGACTGCTGGGGAGGGGGGAACTGCTAAACTGGTTTTCCTCTAACAGCTTCCAGTAATAAAAAAAAAAAAAAAAAAAATCCTCTTGCAAAGAACATATCCACTGTTGTACAACTGTCCCAGAAAACAAAGACCACGGGGAGAAAGTGGCCCATTTTCTTCAGTCTCCAAGAACCCCGTGTACAGGTCATGTTTTCAAAGGCTACACACCCTAGAATGAAGCAGCATTTAAAGTATATGAATAAACATCTAACATTAGAGTTATTAGAATACCCCATTTTTTGGTACCACACTAAAATTGACTCAATTACACCAAAGCTCACATACAGCCTATGAAAACAACTGCGAGAGAAGTTTAGCTGTGAGTGAGTTTCCCCCTCCTGGACAGGCTGCATCAAAAACAAAAGACTAGTTTTCTGTTTCAGTTACAGTTATCCCAGTAGCGCACCAAACCACGGAATATTTTTCAGGAAGGTATGTTTGGGAGCTCCCCTAAATACTGCCTGTAGCTCTCCCTCCAGCCCATGGGGCATGCTCCTCTGCCCACTTCTTGTCAGTTCCCAAAAAACACCTTAAAGCGGTAATTCCTCACCACATGTTGAAAATATTGTGACTAATAATACACTCCACCCATTTTTTTCCATCACTAAGGATTTCAAAATATAAAACTTGAGAAACAGTGAGAGAAGCTAGACAGAATTTAGAAAGGGAAAGTCAAATTTTGTTTCCAATTAAAAGATGCTACAAAAACATAAAATCTTTAAGCAAGGTAATGATAAAAATGGAAGAGCTATCCAGTCACAGCAAGCTTCTTCCTCAGAATTACATTTTCCTCGCTCTTCTTGGATAATGTAGTTTTTCTTTTTAAACCCCATAGAAAAAAAATAAAAGAGAAAAAATACTCCCTCCCCTTTTTGAGAAAATACATTGAATGTGTTAGTAGCAGAGCTGCTCTATGTACACAGAGAACCCACACTCGTAATAAATACTTGATTGAGTTCAAGAACCGAGACCTAGATCTGTGTTACAGTGACTAAATGCTAAAAATGATACCAGTGATGCAATTAAAATGCATGCAAGAACTTTGGTACAGGTGTCTACAATACCACTGTTTGCAAAACACATCTCCTAATTAGCATGGCTTTAAACAATGCTGATAATAATCCAGTCCTGTAAGGCTTGCCAAATGAATCATTGAGATTGCAAAATAAAAAGCATGAGGAATTCATTAAAGAGCTGTTAAACTCTCCTTTGTTTATCTTTCCCCTGTCAGGTGTAAAAATAAATAAATATCGGTTTATATCTCTGGATTTCATCCGAACGCTCAGCTTCACAATAACGTGCCGGTGAAGAACCTCCTCTGGAGGTACCAGCATTTTTTTTTTTCCTCTCCTCCGTTTCAAAAGAGAAATCCTCCCACTATTACAGTCCTGAAAATCTGCTCCATTCTCTATTTGTCATCTGGGATTGAGTTATCAGACACTACTTGTATTACTTTGGGAAACTGACATGTCTATTTACAGAGACACAAAGGCAATCCAGCAGCACAACCCCTTCTCCTACCAGCACCTTTCGCAGCACCTCTCCTTCTCCCCTCAGCCAAATTTTACAAGCACTTTCTTCTGGGGAGGGGGGAGGACACCTCACTAGTTTCCCAGCACGACAGAAAACATTTACAGCCACTTTTGCACTTGTTACAGCCTTATGAAAAATCACCTATGTGCCCCCCCAAAAGGAACAGCATTATTTTCTCAAGGTTTTTTTTTCCCCGTTTGTTGGGTTATGATTTTTTTTTTTTAAAAAAGAGGGTCACTTCCCCCATTTCAGCCTGCAATTAAAATGGAGGCAAGGCCAGGCGATCTATGTCTGGCTTTAGGGGGAGACAATAACCCAAAACAGGCCTGGCTTTAAAAAAAAAAAAAAAAAAAAAAAGAGAGAGGGAGAAGAGGAGAGGGAGAAAGAGAAAGAGAGACAGGCAGAAAGAGAGAAATACAACATGCTTCACCAGTATTATTACCTCATCCCTTTTTCCAAGCAGTTTTGAACCACACTCCTGACAAACTCTTGGTCCAACTTGCACGGATGCTGGTTTTTAGGGGGCGGAAAGGGTTTTAATGCTGGAGCCGGGATTGAGGCTTGGCTATTCGCAAGTGGAGCTGCTGTTAAAATGCCCCCTTGTCTCTTCTCCTCTCCCTTGAGCTGGGTGTTGACGCAGCAGAAATTACCAGCTGGAAAATTCCCCTTTTGGAGGTTACGGGGGGGGGGTAGA
>JAOXJK010000005.1:4425772-4440898 GCA_025774025.1 Xenus cinereus | reverse complement strand
CCACCCAGACTTTGGGGCTGCAGGCTTTCCTGGCCACTCCAGCCTCAAAACCACCTTTTTTTCTCATTTTTCAGGGGGGGAGCGGGGGCGCCGCCGGCGGCTCTGCCACTGCCGGACACCGGAAGTGAGGGAGGGCGGGGGCGCGCGCCCGGGTTTGCCGGCGCGGGGCACGACGGGACGGCGCGGTGACAGGGCTGAGGCGGGCGGACCCCGGTACCGTTCCCGGTGCCCCTCGGGGGGTCTCCTGCCTTCCCCCTGCTGTGCCGCCGCCGCAGGTGCTCCCGGTCCGAGGAAGGGGCGCGTCGCTGCGGCCGGCGGTCTCTCCCCATCGGGGCTCATCCCCTCAGGCCCACCGAGGCCTCCCCGGGAGCCACCGGCGGGCCAGGTGGAGGAGCAGCCGGGATGAAGGACGGGGAGGGCTCCCCGTGCTCCCGGAGGGGCTGGGCCGCTGCCCGGGCGGTGCTGCTGCCTCCTTGGCACCTTGCAGGGGGAAAAAATACACTTTTCTGTTCTTAAGAAATAATTTCACACAGCCCCCTGAAAAAAAAAAAAGATATGAAAGATCAGCGGCCCTGCAGACTTCAGAGCCCCCTGACTTGCCCAGGCAGCGGGGTGCTGGCCCGGCTTAATGGCCAGAGAGCGTGGCTGGAGGTCTGGAGAATGAGGTTGTGCCAGCGCGAAATGGAGATCAGAGTCGCTTGTCGGCCCTCAGATCCGGGGATGAAAAACTTCTTGTTGCAGCAAAGGGCAGGATTTTGCCCTTTTGACTGTCATGCTGAAGGATCTGACAGAAACTGCCCTGTATTTCAAAGGACAAAGCTTAACAGGACAGGATAGGTCTGGAGCGCGGAGGAAGCCAACGCCGTCCGTACGATAGCTGTGGCGAGAAAGGGAATCCTTCCCGCAATCTGTGCGGTTGCTGGATTGTGAAAGCAGGAGCTGGTCCGGTAGATAAAAATGTTTGCAAACTGTTTATCAACATTTGTGTACTGTGATTGTGCCCCAAATTGGGGAAACGGACATAGGAGTAACCGGTGTTGGCTGGTTGTTTGCATAGTTAGCTGACCTAGGTGTGTAATCACAGTAATTGCCTGGGTAATTGCGTGCCTAAGGTTTAAAAATTTCCTCCGTTGTTTCCTTTCCCTCATCCCGTATATTTTTTTCATCTCTGGCTTTCAAGTAGGCAGACCTACTGTTGAAACCTCGGGGTTGCCTTTTAAGCCTACTCTTTATTTAAATCCATTTCTACAAGGTGCTTTTGATCTCTTGGACGTCCCCTCACAAAAAGTGTATTTTCCACTTTTTAATCTCTAATTTAAATAAACAGATGTTCTGTCATGTGTTTTCCTCCTCTCCTACATACCCTAAATACCTTTAATTTTGAAAAGACAATGAATGACCCGGATTAATGAAAACGAAATGTCTTTTAACTCCAGTATGTTTTTAATCGCCTCTTTATTTTATATTGCAACAGAGTCCAAGCAGCACCTTCCTAGAAAGAGCTCCATTAAAATGCAAATGAAGACTTTGCAGAAGTTGGCTGTTAATGCAACGCAGGACACGATTTCTTAGACTTGAGCAACACCCGATCGTCACCAAGCGGGGTTTCCCGCTGCCACCCGCCATCCCGTGTGTTCGCCTCCTCGTACGCGCATTTCCCAGCCTCCGTCACCTGTGAGGGAAGTGCACCAGAACCAAACAGCCAAAATCCCTTTTCCACCCTAAATGCTCAAGCTGGTTTTTCACATGAAGCGTATCCCCGCTGCGCCTGCAGGTGTTAAAATCCTTCTGTGCTTTAAATCTTTCTCTTTTTTTTTTTTTTTTTGGACGGTTAGAGGGGCTGATTGAAAATGGAGCTATATCTTTATGGAAATATATCTATTTTGCATAAAATCTATATTATACCTGGTAGCAGCTATAAGCACTCCCGCCTTTCCTCACTCCTCCATGTTTGAGACCCAGCTCCCCCTGTTATCCCAAAGCTCCTCGGGTTCGGCATGTACGTTCCCTTCCTCTCCTCCTACCCAGGGTTTCTTCCTCAGGTC
This sequence comes from Xenus cinereus, assembly GCA_025774025.1. NCBI lineage: Eukaryota > Metazoa > Chordata > Aves > Charadriiformes > Scolopacidae > Xenus > Xenus cinereus. The sequence goes on along the minus strand of JAOXJK010000005.1, from coordinate 4,438,853 downwards.
TTTGTTGGAAAAAAAAAAAAAAAAAAGTATTTATTTCTGTAGTATTTATTTGTGTGTCAGGCTGGGCTGACTCCCCCAGAGCAGCAGCAGCTGCAGCCTGGGCACTGCCCTGGGGAACGCGCTCCGAGAGGGGGAGGGCAGCAGCAGGCCGAGTTTCCCAAAGTCGTTCTGCACAAAGGATTTCAGGAGACTTCAAAAGGTTTAATATTCTTTTTGCCAATCACACTCCCCCCTCCTTTAATTAGAAGTTTGTATTGTGTTTTAGGTAAATGCTGCGATTGTTCAGCCTGCCGTTAGAAGACAGCTGGTTTCTCCTCATAAAGAAGGAAAGAAGGTGTGTGGAAGAAAGAAGAGAATAGGGAAAAAAAGATGAGCTGGAGGAAAAATCGGGGTAGTTCGTGTGGTTTTGGGTGTGCAAAGTGCAAAGAAGATGTGCGAAGGAGAGATTAAGAGCATCAGGAGGCACCTCTTGGGAGAAATGTCAGGGACACGACTGTGTGTTTCCAGCCCGAGCTGACGTCCTTTGCATGCCACCACGTCATAGATGTCAGCAAGGCAGAAGTGGCCAGAGGTGAGGACTTTGTTCAAACTGCTGATAGGTTTTAGCCACCAGGGAGACAGGTAAAAGTGATATTCCTGTGGCACAAGAGAATTTGGAATCGTCCCATCCCTTTCTTTACGAAGAGCATGGGAATGTGCCTCAGCCACCAGCACAGCCAAACTGAAGCCACATGCCAATGATTAGTGGACGACCATTATCAATAGCTGTGCAAATTAAGGCTGCTCTGCATCCCTGCACGCCCATGATCACTCACTAGACAATCTCAGAGACCATACCGGTGCTAATAAGCCAGCCCTGGCGTGCACACTCCTCCCTCTGTCCCCTCTGCCCGGGTAAGGTGGGACCGGAACCGGGGAACAGCAATAGAGGAAAGCTGCCCGGGTCACTGCCTTCACACTGCCCCTCGTTTGCAAAACCACACGAAGCGTTCTCATTCCATCTCCTCTCTTCAGCTCTGCTCTACCTTATACTTATCTCAGTCGTAGGAGATTATGCATTTGATAAATTAAAATGATTTCTTGTGTCCTTGTGATGTGGTCAGTTCGGAAGCATGTTGAGAAAACCCGAGTGGCCTAATTACTCTGGTTTTTTTCCCTTACAAAAGCTTTGTGCTCTGAAATAGAGGTGCAAAAAAATCTCCTGAGTGATCTCTGATCCATCAGCTTTGCTCGCAGTGGTCTCCCTTTTGTCTCCACGTTCCATACATGGATCTCCATCACCAACGCCTGTTCTTCCCTAACTACAGCAGGAAGAAAGCCCTTTTGCAGGGCTCCGCTCCTACCCCTCACGGCAGCTCGGGATCCCTGAAAACCCTTCAGGGATCCTTCCAGACCACCAGCTTTGTCAGCCCCACTGAGAGCAGCTCGCTGATGTCGGAGGAAAGGGTTAAGGGACCCACATTCCTGTCCCTTCTGCTCCGATCAAAGGTCAGGCGGTTCTTTAGGTGAAGGAAGGGAGGGAGGTGGTGCAGCCCTGACCAGGTCATTTGAGGAGTAAACCACATCTGAGCCGAGCTAATGAAGCAGTATTTGTCTCTCTTGCAGGCGCATACTCCCGTCCTCAGCCGGGCAAGTTAGAATTCCTTCTCTAGTGGGAGTGAAGATGTCGATTGTATTTTTTCCATGATGTGTATTGAGGCATTTGCTAGGTTGTGGGAGTAAACACTTGGGGGAATTCTCCATGAGCTAGCAAGGGCAAGACACAAGCCTACTAAATATGGTGAATGAAGATTGCAAAAAAAAAAAAAACCCTTGAGAATAAAACTCCCTCTTTCCACCCCATCTCCCCACCCTCCTACACCCCCCTACATATTTTTTCTCATTATCGTGCACTGCCGGGTAAATCCGTTGCCATTTGTGGGACTAAACACATTGTGCTGCTTGAGTTTTTATTTTCTGTATTGAAGGGCAGCACTGGGGTGGTCCTTCGTGTCTTCCCTCCTCACCGAGACGCACCGCACCGTGCTGCTGGAGAAAGCAGAGACACCAAATACTCAACGGGGCGGAGGGGAGAGGGGGGGAACAGCAGGAAATGCTCTCAGGTCTGTAAATACTTGAGGGGGTGAGAGATGATGTTCATGTACAAAATATTTGACCAGCCGCATCCCACTGACCTCCTTTGGTGCTGCTCTTGAAAGGGATTGGCCGCAGCCAGAAACAGTTGATCTTTAATGCTCCAAAAATACATTCCCTTTCAAAGCCTCTCGAGTGGAGAAGCCTCCAGGCTGCCAAAGTCGGTCCCCACTCCCAGATCCTCGTGGCCCGGCTGAGCTCAGCCCCGGGGTGTTCACTCAGGTTCCCCAAGGCTGTAGATGATGGTGGGGATGGAAGACGCTGGGACCATGGCGTCGGGGGGGTGCAGGACTGTGTGTAGGAGGGGAGAGCAGCGAGCTCTGTCCCCAGACCTTCTCCTGGCTGCTCTGTCCCATCTCTCGCCTGCTCTCCTCCCTGGGGTGGCCCAGCCACAGCCAAACCCTGGTTCTGCAGACCCCATCGGGAGCCTCCAGCCGACCTGGGGACCCTTCAGTTCCCACCCAGAAGCTGCTGATCATTTCGGTGCTGGTCCAGGCTCAAGCAGATCACTGTGTTACACCAACATTGTCCTTCCCCTGCTACAAAGGGTCTCTGCTTTCCTTCTCCTGAGCTTGGGCTCTTCTCAGGGTTGCTTTCTGCTGTATTTTCCACTGCAGTGCTTCATCCCTCTCACAGGTTTCCTCCTTTCACAGAATCACAGAGTGATAGGGGGTTGGAGGGACTTCTGGAGATCATCTAGTCCAAACCTCCTGCCAAAGCAAGTCCACCCAGAGCAGGTTGCACAGGAATGTGTCCAGGCGGGTTTTGAATGTCTCCAGAGAAGATGTGGAGCAGCTCACCGCTCGGCCTTTTGGATGTTACTCTTTAACCAGATCTTCTCCTTTTGCAGCTCTTCCCTGACGTTCTCCTTTGTACGTCTGGGAAGAACCAGTGCCTTGGCTGGGCGTCTTCCTGAGACCAGAACAGCACAATGTTGGCATGTTTAGAATAAATTCTGATCCTTCCTCCTCCAGTATCACCATCCTCCACGCCTGCAACCGTTCCTGGCCATTACCCAGGGGCTCACACCAGCCCCTTTAGAAACGGGCAAACCCCGTTCTCTTTTCAGTAGACACAAATAGACGCGATCCCGTAGTGCCGGCATCCTTCAAAGTCTGATTTGGCTCTCGGTTAAGCTCCAGCCTTTTTGCTACAGCCCCTCACGCTACCCAGCGTTCAAGAGAGATTTAGCTGAAATAAATCCCCCTGTTTGCAAAGATTTCGTTTTCTTCGGAACCCAAAGACATTGCAGGGCTGCACGCCGGCCCTTTGTCTCATGCAGTCTGTATAAATAGTGTGTGTCATGGAGCTGCGCTGGCAAGAGGCAGAAGCAACAGTTAAAAAAAAAAATATATATATAACTACTGAAGTCTGGGAAGTGTGGTTTGGGGTTTAGTCAGGCAATTGGTAGTTTGCCTAACGAGCCAGGCCACATTCGAGGTTTGGCTGGGTTAAATACGGCAAGTTTTGCTCTCGTTTATGCCGAGTTCGGGCTGACACTCCAGCGGGCACAGCCCGGCCCTTTCTGGGTGGATTAACCCCACCTCGGCTCAGGAGGGATGAAGACCTCGTCTTCATTTCGCTCCTGCTCTGATGCTTCCTTTTGGTTTTACCCCTGGTGTCCTGAATTTGCTCAGACAGCCCAAATTTTGGGGTCCCAGGTGGGGCAGCGCCTGGAGCTGGGCTGCGCTGGGGGCAGATCTCTGTGATTGCTCCCCATTCTAAAACACTAACAAGAAAAACTAGGAGGACCCTGGCAAAACGTTCACGAAATGCTCTTAAGTAAATAAGAGGCATTTTGCACGATATTTGAATTTATATTAAATTGCTTGTCATGAGGAGCGATGAGGCTGTCGATAAATTAGTTTATATTAGAAGCTATTCAAAGGCAGTTAATAGCATTTAGCATCACTGGGGGCGGTGGTGCTGGTGACGCCTGGTTCTTCAGACCTGGGAGCTCTCGGGGTCACACCAGTGGCCGTGCATCGCGGTGGGCACCATCTTCCTGCTGTGATGCCCACGGTCGCCCTCTCCTCCCACCCTTCCCAACAGGAAAGGTGCTTATTTAAGTGCATAAAGTGGACCTTGAGGGAGTCCAGAAGCCACAAAGATGCTGGGGAGGGCTGGAGCCCCTCTGCTGTGAGGACAGGCTGAGAGAGTTGGGGGGATTCAGCCTGGAGAAGAGGAGGCTCCAGGGAGACCTTAAAGCCCCTTCCAGTCCCTAAAGGGGCTCCAGGAGGGACTCTTGATCAGGGACGGGAGTCATACGTCGAGGGGGAACAGTTTTAAACTGAAAGAGGGGAGATTGAGATGAGATCTCGGGAAGAAATTCTTTCCTGTGAGGGTGGTGAGACCCTGGCCCAGGTTGCCCGGAGACGTGGTAGATGCCCCTTCCCTGGAAACATTCAAGATCAGGTTGGACAGGGCTTTGGGCAACCTGATCAAGTTGAAGATGTCTCTGCTCATTGCAGGGGGTTGGACTAGATGATCTTTAAAGGTCCCTTCCAACCCAAACTGTTTTATGATTCTATGATTCTATCTAAAAACCCTCTTGTTGGTGTAAAGGGCACACATGTATAGGTGACGGATGCCTGCCACAGGCAAGGTCTCAACTCTCTGCTCCCAGGTTTCTCCTGGTTCACCCCTTCCCAGAACAGCCCGGCTGCTGATGTGACCTGCAGCCGAAATCCCGGTGCTTCCCAGCCCCGGGAAAAGCTCAGCCGCAGTTCCCAGGCCTCGGCTCCTGCAGGATTTCCTATCTGGGCAGAGCCGGGGTCGGCAGGGAGGGGTCCCGCCGGGCGCCCCGCAGCCCCCAGCCCTCGCCCTGCTGCAGGAAGCGCTGCCGGGTGCGAGGGTGGGGAAAGGAGGGGAGAGGAGGAAAATGGGGAGTCATGGGGGGAGCTGCCAGATAAGGCTGGGCTGGAAATGCCGGGCGGATGCAGCTCCGGGCCGGGGCTCAGACCTGCGCCCCGGTCACTTCCCTCGTGCTGGAGCCGTTACAGGAGCCCAGGGATGAAATTACAGCCAGGGAGATCCAGCACCTGAGAGGGGGCCGGGCTGGCTCCGGCAGCACATGGCAAACAGGCTGCGGAAAATCCCTCCCGGAGCCGGTAGCCCTCGGGAAGATGTTTCCTCTTCTGCTGGCTCTCTTGGAGAGCTGGGCAGAGCTCAGCATCGCCCCAGGGATGAGGTCAGGGGGATATCGATCCAGAAGGGTGTGGGGGTCTGGGGAAGGCAGGGCTCTGTGTCCCCCAGGGCCTGACTGTCATCAAGGCACCAGCAGCGATGAATTTATCCTGGGCTCTGTTTGCCTTCATCCCTCGAGTGTGCTCAGCCCCCTCTTGCTCGGCCATCGTGTCTGACCCGATTTCAGCCATCAGATGGGACAATAACGACTGTCTGGGTGATCCCTGAAGCCCATCCCAGACAAAGGTGCGCTGGTGGCGCCGGCACCCACATCCGAGTTTGGGGATGCTCCCGGGCAGAGGGAGAAACTCCGCTGCCCCCAGGGAGAGCCCCTGCTCCAGGGCAATGGCACAGGGATGCGCCCGAAGAAGACAGTTGCCTTCTTTATTTTCTTTTCCCCTGGATTTATTATTTCCAAACCCCTTCAAAAACGTCTGTGCTCTCTTCTCAGCTTTCCTAAACCCAACCCACTGGCTTTTATCGCTCCTCCGGGAGTCTGTTCCCTGTAAGGCATTATCTGCTCCCAGCAATGCCGCACCAAACCCGAGCTTCAATTCCTGCCCTCACCTGCTGGACCCGGCACTGGTTCCAGCATCCCCAGAGTGTGTCCCTTCTGCACACCTCAGTCAGATCCCAATCCTTCCTTGCTTTTCCCGGAGAAGGCAGAGCCGGAGGTGGGAAGGTGTAACCTCCCCCGGCACCTGCAGCCGCATCTTTTCACCGCGCTCCTTCATCTCCAGCCTCCGAGGGGTTTTTGGGGTGCAGGGAGCGGAGCTGCCCCAGCAGACGTGGGTTCCTGGTCCCTGCAGGGTCACACAAACCCCCCAGGTAAGGGGGGGGGGAACAGCCCTGGCCTGGACCCCCCAGGCATCCCATGGGCAGGGCTGAGACCCTCGGGGAGCTGGGGAGGTCCTGCCGCTGCCCGAGCGGGACCCTCAGGGGGGTGCAAGCAACCCCCAAACCCGCCCTGTTTTCCCTGCCCAGGCTTGGGTTAGCGAGCAGCAGACACTGTGCGGTTTTGATTTAATCTGCAGGGAAATCTTCACACCTTCCTTTGCTCTTTTCCTCGCCAGCCCCTCCGCCTGCCAGCGCGTCACCTTCGCGGGGGCAGCTGCCCATCTGGTGGCGGTTGCGGATTTTTTTTTTTTAAAACGTTTTCCTCCCTCCCTCTTCCTCCTCCAGGCGTGCAGCCCCCTCTGCTCCTCCTCTGCTCACCCTCACGGCCACCTTTGCTTTCTCCGTGCATTTAGTGCTGGTGCAGCACGGACACAGCTCAGTGGCACCAGGGAGGATGGAGAGATGCTGCGCCGGTGCCGGCTGGGATTTGACTCTCCCAACCTCCAGCAAGGGCAGTTACATGGGGAAAGCAGCTCCCAGCCTCGCACACGCGCGAGCAATCCCCGCTTCTCCTCCCAGGGCTGGAGGCGTCTCTCCTAAGGACAGGGTTAAGGCAGCAGACATGTTGCCTCCTCTTTCTGCGAGGGGTGAGAAGGGGTATAGCCTGCATCCGTGCAGATGCGAGCTTGTTTATTCTTGCCAGATAGTTTGATGGCTTTATCTGATCACAGGTTTTCCTGAGGAAGGAAGGGTGAGTCTGAGTCACTTGAAAATGGGGGCCCTTCATCTCTGGGTATGACTGATGGGGCCGTGGATATTAGCAGAGCCCCGGGGCGAGACGAGCGCCCCGGCTGTGCTGGGTGGGCATTGCCAGGATGGTTAATAGGTGTGAATCCAACGTGAGCACCGGTGAGGGGGGGATGCTGGGGTGTGGGTGTCGGAGGAAGCGCCCAGGACCCGACGCTGCGGAGGGAAGAGCGAGATCATTTTCTGTGTCCGTACCGTGCAGGGAGGGGAGCTGCTGACACAATGCCCCCGGTGCAGAAAACACCATCACAAGCAAATTGAAAGCAAGAGATAAAATCTAGCGGCAATTGATAAATTCAACAGAGAGACAGGTTCATGCCCTCCTAGAAGAAAACCCAGATAATTAAACTCCCTTGTTCTGCTAATGCCTTCAGCGAGAGGTTGGAGGAACCACGGGATGCAAGCTCATCTGCTTCTGGAGCGCCGAGGGCAGAGGGGTGCTTGGGGGGCACAGGCACCCGGATTCCCAGGAGATGGGAAAGGGCAGCGGGTGGAAACGGCTCCAGCTCCTTGGAACCAGGGAGCGGGGCTGGGGGCTGCAGCGAGCCGGGGCCCTCCTCTGCTCCCTGACCCCTCCCGCACACCAGCATCCTTCCCGGCTGGCTCACCGTCTCGGAAAACAAATGAATTTTCCATAAAATGCCCTCAAAGCACTCGCACGCTGCATTTCATGGAAACAGGGGGCTTTGGAACCTTTCTGAGCCCAGCCAGGCTCCGGAGAGGGGAGCGGAGCAGGCGACGCCGAGCTGCTGGATGCACACAGAGCCGGGCCCCTGGGGTCCAGAATTAATAGGACAGAGCAGGGGCTGTTCCCTGCATGTTTTATTTATGGGAATCAGGCCAGTGAAGTTCCCTCAGCTCACCGAAATAGTCACATCGCCTCTGCTTTGCGCTGCCCACGGCCGTGACCTTGATAAATGGGTCAGTGCCCGCTCCCCCCCCCTCCCCGCTCCCGCACTCCTGGGAGGATGCTGACCCCACGGGGGCTGGCTGAGGTCCCTCCCTGCCACCCCCAAAACTCAGCCTTGATGCGCCCGAGTGCCTCTGGTGAACACCGCTTCTCCTGCCCCAGGCACCCTGTCTCTCTGCTGCCTGCAGCTACCGGCTCTGCCCGCAGCGGGAGCGACCCGTGAGAAAGGACCCACGGGAACTCCACCGAAAATCCCCCGAACACTGAGCGAGCCCCGGGCACCCCCCACTCCCCCCTTCTGAGAACGACGCACACCAGGAGCCGTGTCCCCAGCTCGCACTGCACCGAACCCCTCGGGCACCAGCTGGCTGCAGGGCTGGAGACCCCAAAACAGGAACCAAAAGTGGGGCTCTGCTTGGTTTCTCTATTTATTTATTATTTTTTTTTAACTTGCATTTCTTAGCTGTTTCCTGATGCCAAATTGCAGGCACAGCCTCACCACACTCACTGTCCACCTCAGCAGCCCCCGGGGCCACCAAAGCATCCCCAGGGCGGTACCCGGTGGGGAGGGATGCTGAGCCTCGGGTCAGATCCTGCTGGGGAAAATCCAGGTGTGCTCCCCTGGTTTGTTTGGAGGAAGGGCAGGTTTGCACCCCAGGAGCGGGCACAAGTGCGGCGATCACTCTGGTCAGCCCGTGCCATTGCCGAAAGCGCGTTATCAGTGTCTGATCTGCCGTGATTACGGAGTGAGGTGGCTTTCCCAGGGCTGCCGGTGAGTCAGTGGCGGAGCTGGGAGCAGCACGGTTCCTCTCCCCACACCCTCCGGCCCCGGCACAGCATCTCCCTCCCCACTTCCTTCCCTCTCTGATAATTAGCCGGGGTTGATTCTCCCGCAGCCTTCGACTGCACGGTTCCCGGTGATTTCTCTCGGCACGACGTTTCCCCAGCCAAGTGCTGGGAGGGAGACGTGAGACCCGCACCCACGGCTGCTCCCACCGCGGGAAATGACCGTGGGTGGCCCCCGCAGCGGGGAACCGGGCAGGCGTTTCCCGAAAATCCCATGGCCGGGAGAGCTCCGGGCCAAGGGGCAGCGGTGCCCTTTGCCGGTGCAGGAAATCCTCCCCGAGGCCCCCAAAGCCCGGGGGGTCCGTGGAGCATCTGAGGATCAGCTGGGACGTTTGCCCGCTCTGGAACAGGGGCAGGTCCCAGCTCGGGGGGTCCCCGGGGAGAGTGCGTGGGGACGGGGCCGTGCGGAGCCTGTCAAGGACCTCCGTGTGGCTGAGGCCAACAAAAGGCTCCGGCCGCCCTTCCTGTGGCTCCCGGCGGAGGGGCTGCTTCCAAACCCACGGCTCCACCCTGACCCCGACCTCGGCTGCTCCGGGTCCTTCATGGCTCAGGGTCCTGTGCAGGGCCAGGACCCCCCGGGCTCGGCTTGCCAGGTTGGCCGAGGCTGGGGCAGGGTGGTGGGATGCCATTGGGCCACTTTGGGCTTCCAGGTGCTGGTGGGGTCAGCTCTGCTGCAGGCTCTCCTGCAACTGGACTCGTCCCACTGTGTGAACGATGCTGCAGGACCAGCAGAGCCCCTTGACATCCCGTCCCACCCAGGAGACACATGGATATGACCTTGGCCCTGTCACCTCACAGAATCACAGAATGATATGGGGCTGGAAGGGACCTCTGGAGATCATCTAGTCCAACTCCCTGCCAAAGCAGGTCCGCCCATAGCAGGTTGCACAGGAACGTCTCTAGGCGGGTCTTGAATGTCTCCAGAGAAGGAGACTCCACCACCTCCCTGGGCAGCCTCTTCCAGGGCTCTGCCACCCTCAAAGTGAAGAAGTTCCTCCTCATGTCTGGATGGAACTTTCTATGTCCAAGTTTGTGCCCATTTCCTCTTGTCCTGAAGATCCCTGCAGATCCCTCCCTGCAGCCCTGTGCCCTTGGTGGGATGAGGATGCTGAAGCCCTGCTGCAGCCCCTCTCCATCCCCTCCAGAGCTCTGTTCCCAGAACCTCTCCAACATGGAACGTCCAGGGCCGGGCACTGCTGCTGCCTGTGGCTCTGCTGGGCTTGGGGGACGTGTGGAGGGCTTGTCTCCAGCTCCATCAATCCCCCCAGGTCACTGCTGCCCAATTTCCTTGAAAGACAACCAGCAAAATGCCCTGTAAAATCAAGGGCTGTTGGGGCCATCAAAGGTCTCAGCTGCTGGCCAGGAGGGGGGCAAACCCCAGGAGAGAGCATTTCTGGTCTCAGTCCCTGCATCCGATGGTTCAGGCATGGTTGGGGTGATCAGGGCAGAGCTCGGCACCAGTTGGGGACAGGGGCTGTTTCCACCTCGTCCCTCCACAGCCTCACCCCCTCCAGCTCCCTTTGCGTCCGACTCCATCTCAGTTCCACCCCGCAGGTGGTCTAGCCCCATGTGGCATCATCTCCTACAGATGCCCAGCGTGTGGTACGCGGCACGAGGCTGTTTACCCTTTCCAAAGGAAAAGAAGCATCTGAAGTCTTAAAAAAAAAAAAGGCTAAGAATAAATTAATTCAATTAATACAAGGATCCTTGTTAGGGTATGGAAATTATTTACTGAAGGGGGGAATTTGCCAAGTATAATAAACCTGGAGCAATTTTCTCTCATCTTCACTTAGTGGCAGACAGTGTAATTAACCGTTTGTTATTTTCAGTGATGAAATCTTTGTTTGTTAGTAGCCGGGGAGGACCCAGATCACCTCCCCTGCCCCCTGAGGTGGGGTTTTGCCAAAGAACACTTTCTTCATCACAAGGAGAGGTTTGCTATCCTGCAAGATGAGCGTGGGGGGTTTGTTCTTGGAAGGGTACAGACCTGAAAGCGTTGAGGAGATGTGTGCCTGCACAGAAGGGATTTCTCCTTCTCTGCTCCGAGCCAGGGTTACATCCCTCCCCGCTGTCTCCCCAAGGACTCGAGAGGCTTTACCCAAAGGTAGGCGTCCTCCAGCAGTGTCTCAGGGGCTGGGCAGTGAAATCAATAACAAAAATGATGCTCAGCTCCTATACGGAGCTTTACATCTTCAAAGCCCTTTACTGGCATAAACTCATTAACGGCGAGGAATCGAATTCCTAGTCACACAGGTCCCAAGGATGCAGATCTTGGGGGCGATGGAGCGGAACGTATTGTAATAAGAAATAGCTGCTGTCGGTGGCCCTGTGCGCAGGAGGGCCCCGAGGAGCCGGCGAGAGCAGATGGAGAAGGGAGGGCTGCGATGGAAACGGTGCCCAGGGCGGGCTGGCAGCCTCCTGACGGCAGAGCCGCTCCCCCTCCTTGCGGCAGCCGGAGGGTCAGGATTGGGGAGCCAGGCTCTCACGCCCCCCATGGCCCCCCTTGGCCCTCCAGTGCAGCAGAGAGGAGTCCAGCATCCCCTCCACGTCTCTGGTTCCCTTTAGGAGCATCCCACCCCCACCAAGACCTGCATCCCTGCTGGAGCATCCCCATCTGCTCCGTCCCCAGCTGCCTACCCTGGAAGGTTTGTTAAACACAAGCCAGACACTCCCACGGGTCTCTCTCTCACCCCGTCCCCCACCTCCTCAAGGTGGGATCCCCCTGGAGCCTCCACACCCCCAGCACTGCCTGCTTGACCCATCCTGCCCAGACAAGGGATGCTCAGGGATGGACTTCAGCCAGGGTGTCCCCCCGGGACTCGGGGCGTGCTCCCACCCGTGACCCTGGCCGTGTGCCTATGGTTGGGTGGGGAACCACAGCTCCTATTTCTGGTTTTCTCCCTGGGAGGTGCTCCAGGAGGGAGGACAGGAACACCCTGACCTGATCCCTGAGGTTCCCTAGGTCCCGTCTCCGGGATGGGTTGAACACACCCGTGCCCAAGGGATGGCTGTGCTGGGAATGGGGAGGGATGTCCTGCACCTCTCCCCTTCCCCATGTCTCCTCCCTGGGGTCGATACCCTCCCTGTCCCCATTTCTGTCCCTGTCCCAGTCCCCGGCTGGAGCCACCACTGCCCCCACCAAGCCCCGGGAGGCTCCTCAGCGCGCGGGGGCATGGAGGGATGCGGGGGCACGGAGGGATGCAGGGGCACGGAGGGATGCGGAGGCCGTGCTCATCCAGGGTTACCTTGGAAACAGCGCCCGAGCCACACATCCCTGTCACCACTGAGGGACTGAGACACACCGGTGGCAAGGCCAAGCCCAGCTCACTGGGTCGGGGTGGCAGCAGGGGTGCCGGGAACCATGTCCCACCCCCCCCCATCCTGCCTGATGGCCAGTGCTGGGCAGGGGGAGAACTGGTTGCAAAGGGGGCTAAAGTCCTCCCATTTCCCAGCCTGGGGGGCTAGAAAATCCCCGGTGGGGGTGGCCGGCGGCTCTCTCCGACAGCTGGATCCCTCCCTGCAGGACAGGCACATCCTGCAAAGATGCTGGTTTAAATAAATAATGAGCTGCCGGCATCTCCCGGTTCTGCTGGCAGCGCCACGCTGGGAGCCCTCCCCGGCAGCCCCCACGCTCCGAAACACACTGGGAATGGGGACAGCGGCTGCTGGGAGCTCGGCCCAGTGTCGGGGGGAGCCAGGGGAAAGGGGCTGGGGGGGTCTCTGGCAGGGTCAGCGCTGGCCGATGGCATCTGCCAACCTCCTCTTCAAAGCCTCCTGTGATGGAGCATCGCAACCTCGCATTGAAAACGTGATTTAGAGGCTGAAGGTCGGCTGGGGGAGAAGCCCTCCAGGGACGCAGGCAGGGTGTGGGGGCGCAGGCAGGATGCAGGCAGGGCGTGGGGATGCAGGCAGGACGCGGGCAGGGCTCGGGGATGTGACCTGGCCATTTTCCCTGATGGAAGATGCTGCTTTGCAAACCGGTTTGCGTGGTGGAGCGCTCCGGGAGCCGGCGCAGGCTGGGGGAGGCAGGAGGGAGCGCAGGCAGCCGGAGCCTGCAGGCAGGGTTCAGGCAGAGGCCAGGCAACCCGAGCGAGCAGCTCAGGCTGGGAGGAGAGGAACCGGCCAACGAGCCAGCCAAGGAGCCTGAAAGAGCAGCCGCAGGCTTCAATTAGCCAAGGAGCGATGGCAGGATCCTGCCTTAAATAGAGCCTCCGCACCCAGCCAGAGGGCAGGCAGGGAATTGTGCCCGTGGGCAGCGTGGCCTGGCACCCCATGGGTGCCCAAACCTGGCACCCAACACCAGGCTGCAGTTGGGATGTTGAGGGGACACTGGGGATGGAGGGGCAGGAGGACACAGGAGGA
>JAOXJK010000005.1:4392804-4415619 GCA_025774025.1 Xenus cinereus | reverse complement strand
TTTGTCAGAGTTAGGTTGATGGTTGGACTAGATGATCTTGAAGGTCCCTTCCAACCTAGATGATTCTATGATTCTAAGGGATTTGTAGTAGAATTTCATGTATTTAGCACCGTTTCTGGCAGCAAAATGGTTTTATCTGAATAAGAGAAAAATATTAACAAGAATTCCTCCTTCTTGCCTGGGAGATCACTGCTATTTAGGGTTCATTGCAAATGGATAGAATGATAGAATTGTCTGGGTTGAAAGGGACCTTTAAGATCATCAACCCAACTGTGATAAAAACCATCACTAAACCATGTCTCTAAGCGGAGAAGTCAATTATGCAGCAGGTTAAGTTTTCTAAAATATGATGTTTTTGAATCCCAACTTGGCGGTGGTGCTTCACTGAGGTACCACTTCCCATGTCCTCAGTGTGGCGTTTGTACACAAGCTATTGATCCGTTCCTGTGGGTTGCATTATGGGTACTTTTGGATATCTAATGTCATTCCTTTGGGCTTTTTTTTTTTTTTTTCTCTGTCAGGCCAAATAAGTAACACAGAATCGGAATAGAAAAAACTTGCAGAAGAAAAACCAGACCTTCAAGATGCCTATATAGCAAAGCAGAAGCGCCTTAAAGTAAGAAAACCCTCTGTTTTCCCCCCTCTTTATTATGGCTCGTTAGTGTCAGATTTTTTCTGGCACAATGTAAAGATTTGTTTCACTGGTCATTACCAGAAATGTCTTGCAGTCTTACTTTATCTTTTTATCTTTACTTCCTTTTACTTCCATTATCTGAATTTTCACCAGTATCCAAGTGGTATCCAGCTGACCACATGGAGAAAATAATCCCATTTTATGAATAAGCACTGCAGTATCTAAGTCAAAGTTTCTCTGATAAGATTATAAACTCTGCTCAATGATTAAAACACTAACCTTTATATATATATATATATATATTCAGTCTAAGCTGCTGGATCACGATAATATAAAATACCTGAAGAAAATACTGGATGAACTGGAAAAAGTTTTGGATCAGGTGGAGACTGAATTGCAGCGGCGAAATGAGGAAACCCCAGGTAAGGAATTATTCTTGCTCAATCCTGTAGATACTTATGTTTGGGGAATAAACTTGTTGAAGTCAGCATTATAGGACTCATTTTAATGTATCCAATTTGATGCTTTTAGTATATACTGATCTGACACCACAGAAGGATCAATGCTGGTTTAAATACTAGTTTAGTTTAGTGACACTCTCACTGAGTTCTCACTGTCTCATGGGAGTGCTGGATCACATTTTCAGCAGAGTGAGTATAATTAGCAGCACAATTTTGCAGTATTTTATCAATAAGCTAAAAAAACCCTTGCACTACAGAACGTTATTCTTGATGTTGTAGTTGTAGGGCTCAGTTCACTGCAGTGATCGTGACCTTGGTGTTTAACACAGATTTATTACAGTCTTGTTTAAATGCTGTGCTGATATTTGTGGTATATGCAGAATTAACAATCTGGGTTAAGTGCTCTAATCACTAAGCAGCCCCCTCCACCCTCTTGGAAAGCCGTGGGGTTTACCTGCCCTCTACGCAAATGAAAGTTGAATTTTGTTTAAACGGTGTTAATCTTCTGCTTATTTGGGGCCTGGTCCAGTTCCCAGTGGTGCTAATGGGAATCTGTGATTCTGCGAATCCTTCCTCTGACGTTACCAGGAGCGGCACGAAGCATCAGTCAGCATCAACGGCATCCTCTCGGATCAATAACTCTTTGTGCTTGGCTCTATAAATAGCTATAGGAGTAATTATCAGTCGCTATCGAGACAGTGGATTTGAACCAGCAAACTGAAAAGTCTAGATTTAAATTCCTACTGACTCAGCAGCGAAAGAGTCACGGGAAATGTTCTAAAGCACAAGGAATGGTAGGATTCTGTTGAGCAAACTGAGTCTGTCACCATTTCAAGCAGCCCCTTTGCTTTCTCTGCTAAAGAGCCTTTCCAAGGAGTCAGCTTAGTGATGGGCTTAGGAAAACTGCCAGGATCACAGGATTTCGTAAAACTTAGGGCTATTACATGCCTCTTGGAATTTTGTCTGAGGCATTCACATTTTTGAGGTTTGTGACCAAATGCTTCTCCAGGTCTTGCTCAACCTCTGAGCTTCTGCTTTTCTTGCTGCTGCTCAGATCCCTCATTCACTTCCCGCTGGTGCCGCTGAAGGTATCTTCCTTTCACACAGGTTAGTTCTTTTGGTCTTTCTCTCCATCATCTTACTTAATGCATGGGGTGAACCCCCAGGTATCCTTTCAGCAACACAGGGTGCACTCGTTCTCTGCGGGGGCCTTTCTTACAGCCCTGTGTTGCTGGTGGAAGGGGATGGCTACCAGCTGTGTGCCAAACTATGGCTCTCCTCTGGTGGCAAACGAGTTGAGAAGGCCATTGCAGAGTTTTTCTCTTTCCAAAGACCACAAAGATGATGAGGTGCCTGGAGCATCTCTCTAACGTGGAGAGGCTGAGGGACTTGGGTCTTTTTAGTCTGGAGAAGAGAAGACTTGGAGGGGATCTGATCAGCGTCTATAAATACTGAAAGGGTGGGTGTCAGGAAGATGGGGCCAGTCTTTTTTCAGTGGTGCTCAGTGACAGGACAAGAGGGAACGGGCACAAACTTGAACATAAGACATTCCATCTAAACATGAGGAGGAACTTGTTCACTGTGAGGGTGGCAGAGCCCTGGCAGAGGCTGCCCAGAGAGGTGGTGGAGTCTCCTTCTCTGGAGACATTCCAAACCCACCTGGACACGTTCCTGTGGGACCTGCTCTGGGTGACCCTGCTCTGGCAGGGGGTTGGAGGAGACGATCTCCAGAGGTCCCTTCCGATGTCATTCTGTGATCCTGCCGAGGGGGCGCCTGGGCACCGCGGCCGCGCTCAGGCCCACCCGGCAGCCCCGAACCCTGCGGGGTTCATTAGCGGGGTTAATTAACGAGCTGGGCGGGGAGAAGGCCGCCGGCACCGACCCCGCAGCGTCGTCGTCCCCCCCCCTTTCCCCGGGTGCCGGGTGCCAGGGCCCGGTCGGCCCGTGCCGCTGCTGCCCCCTTCCCTCCGCCCGCCAGCACCGCACCGCCGGCGCCGCCCGCCGCCGTGACGTCACCCCCGCCGCCGTGACGTCACCCCCCGCCCTTTCCGGCGGGGAAGGGAAAGGAAGGGGAGGGAGAGAGGGGAGGGGGGGGGGAACGTGGCGCCGTCGCCGTGGCGACGCGGCGGGTGACGCGCTCTCCCCGCGACCCTCCCCCGGAAGTGGGCGGTGCGGCGCGGCGCTGATTGCGTCACCGGGGGGGCGGTGGCGGCGGCGGCGGCTTCTTCTTCGGTGGCGGCTGGACGGGTTCGGGGCGCCGTCATGGAGAGCGCCAGCCAGGGTAGGGGCGGTGGCGGTGTGTGTGGGGGACGTGCTGCCGTCCGGCTCCCGGCGACGGCTTTCGCCTCCGGCCGCCTTGTGGCGGGGGGCGGCCGGGGACGAGATGGGCCTTGAGGGAGCGGGCGGCCCTGAGGGGACGAGATGGGCCTTGAAGGGGGCTGCCGTGAGGGGAGACGCACCCTGGGGAGGCGGGGGGACTGCCGGCCGTGAGGGGAGAGGCGGCCCTTGAGGGGGGAGCCGGCCCCTGGGGCTGCCGCGAGGGGGGAGCTGGCCCCCGGGGAGACGGGGAGGGGGGCGGCTGCCGTGAAGGGAGAGGCGGCCCCCGAGGGGGGTAGAGAGACGGCCCGGGGCCCCCCGTGCGGTTGGGCCCCTCTGCGGCTCCAAGGCACCTGTGGAGGACGTTGGCGGCTCGTCCCCGACTTCCCACCCCAGGGCTCGCCTCCCTTCTTCCCCCCGGGTTGGTGTGGGCTCTGCGGGTATTCTGTTGCGTGGTGCCGGGCAGAGGAGCTATTTTGGCCGGGCAGCGCAGTGCTTGTGTCGCTTCTGAGAGATGCTCGTGGAGGAAACCCCGCTGGAGGTTTCTCTTCCTCTCTCTGTGAAGCCCCTGCCTTCACCTTTCCCATCAGGCTGCCCAGGTTTGCATAAATTGCTTCGCTTGCTGGCTGCTTATTCTGTCTGCCCTCTGCTCCTTGTCTGTGACAGATATCAACCTTAACTCTCCCAACAAAGGTCTGCTGTCGGATGCCATGACAGATGTTCCCGTGGATAGCGCGGCTTCGGCCAGGACCGCTGCGCCCGAGGGGCTGACTCTCGCTGAAGAGGAGGAGTTGAGATCTGAGCTTGCCAAGGTAATGGTGTTTGTCAGCGGCCGCAGTTGTGTTCCACTGGGGAGGAACAAACAGGAGCTGCAGGAGGAGGAGGACTTGTTTTTTTGGTGGGGCTTTTTTTTTTTAAATTTTGCAGTGATGTTACCTTTGGATCTCTCAGCTAATTGTTAAAATGCACAAAGCTGGCAGATACTTCAAACACAGTAGTTGGTATGCTGCCTGCTCTTTCCCAGAATGACTTAAATTAGAGCTCTAAGGAAATAAGTGGCTTTTGATGCTGTGAGCTTAATCTAAGCTTTTAGCTCCATTTGAAGCGATAAAACACTTTAGCAAGTGGTATGCAAGAGAAATTTGTTTTTCCTTAGGAAGCTGAAACAATGGAGTATTTAACATGTTTTCTGTTTCTACCTCTTAAATACTTATTACACTTTATAGGCAACTATTTTTGGTACCTACATGCTTTCGAAGAGCTGAGAGTTTGTAATGTAATATACTAAATTTTGTGCACCTTTGGCGGTTTAAAAGTCAGTTTATAATTTCAGTCTGAAACATTGCTGAAACTAATTGTAGCTGTTCTTCTTAGTCCTTTCATTTGAGAGTCTTGTGGTGATTCTTTGACTTACAAGCTCTAGCAAGGGAGGATTTTGCTGCTCTGGGTGGTCAGGCAGAGCTTGGTGAGCTGCAGTTGAAGTAGAAATGAACCTTCTCTGCCTGCAAACGACTCGAGAGTGCTTTGAAAATCTTGAAAGAAAGATGTCTGCGGAAAAGCTCTTTGCTTTAATGACATCAGAGTAAAAGAATAATAAGATGGAAACCTTAGTTAATAAGATTTGGCAACTGATTTTTATCTACTGTCGAAATTACAATGCTAGAAATGTTAATCTTGGTACCATTAAGTTGCCAGTACAGTGACTTGCATGGATGTTTTCCCTATTGAAGTCTGAGCTATAAGCCTCCTGTTCCAGTACCTTTCATCTTCAGTTGAATCGTTCTGTGTGTACCCGACATTCCTACCAATTCTTTAAATTCACGTTAACGAAGTGTTGCTAGTTTTGAGGGAGGTAGAAAGTTGGCCTAATTTTTGGAATCTTACTGAACTGTGCTTTAAGACAAACCTCTACCTCTCTCTAAGGTTGAAGAAGAAATTGGTACCCTCAGGCAAGTTCTGGCTGCTAAAGAGAGGCACTGTGGAGAGCTGAAGAGGAAGCTAGGTTTGACTCCCTTAGATGGGTTAAAGCAAAACCTGTCTAAAAGCTGGCATGATGTCCAAGTCTCCAATGCGTAAGTGTTACTTGTGTTGCACGTTTCACATTTAAATATGACTCTATATTAATTATTTCCCAGCAGCGTATTCCAGGGCTCTTCCAAGCGGCTGGAGGCTTTTGCTCTGATGAGTATATAGAGTAAAAGGCACTTAGAACTGTTCATTTCATTGCTCTTGTGTGTCAGTGTCTTTATGTCAGCACAAATGGAAGCTTTGTGTTTGTGATGTGGATAAATTGTTGCTGGATGCTCTTTCCCATGATGTTGGGGTTGTGGATCACCACTTAACGCTTCAGTTTGCCCGTTTCTGCCTGCTCTTTGAGACGTAGGCAGCTGCTGCCTTGTTCTGAACTCAGGCTCAAAGAGAAGCACAAGCTCTGCTGCGTAGTGCTAGTTCAGAAGCTATTTCTGGAGTCGTATAGCTTGAATTAAAAAGTCTGCACTTCCTAGGAAAAAATTCTGTAATGTTAGTGCACACTACTCATAGTCATTTCTGCCTAAAGAAGATCTGAAATTAGACTGACTGTTCCTGAGCAGGCGTTAAGGGCATGGTCACTGCCGTGCTTGGCAGTGCCAAAAGGAGAGTCCAAGAGGTAAGTCTGACCCCGCAGTTGTGCCTGGATGTAAGGCACTCTCGGTGCCCACAGAGAGATCGCTCAGTCTAAAAAGTCTCATGTAACTTGCGTGGAACGGAGTTACTCACAGCGCTACTGCAGAGCGGACTGTTGAGCTGTTCGTCTCACTGTTTAGTCTTTCCCTTTTCCTTGTCTTCCCTCGCCTGATTTCTGTTATTCCTTTGTAACTGAAATCTGTGTCATTGTCTTCTAAGAAATGAATATTGAAGTTATATTCATTAACACTTTCTGTTTCTAGTTATGTGAGAACATCTGAGAAACTTGGAGAGTGGAATGACAAAGTGACACAGTCTGACTTGTGAGTGCCTCGGGCTCCTCAGCAACACCTCCTTGCTCCTTGCTGCGTTCCCCGATTTGTGCTGCCGCTTGTTCTCCCAGGGGCTGGCTGGGAGCTGGAGGCATGGCGAAGCGGGACTCTTATTAGCAGCACGCCTGGCTTCCAGCTATAACCATCCCTCAGTTGCAGAGGAGATGAGTAAAAGTTACTGCTGTCATCTCTCCTGTAGTCTTGCTATTGCAGAATAAAAATTCCAATCAGTTACCAGACCACATCTTATAAAAAAAAAAAAAGAAAAATTATGCAAAAATTCAACCCCAGTTTCCCTTTAACTGGTAGGGAGGTCAGTTACCGCACGTCTTATTAGAGAACCTCTTATCTTTACTGTGAAACTATTTCTTTTCTCACCAGCAGGCGTGGTAGGGATCAGTTTGATTATTGCCTTTCTATATGGCCTCAGGGGAGATGCCTGGAGGCGTTTACTTGTAGCTGAAAATAGGGGCAGTGCAAAAGCAAGTACCGGTATTAGCTTTTGAAAGTTGCCACGCAGAGACTCTTCTGCATTGATGTGTGTGAACCTTTTTGATGGTGTCAATACTAGAAAGCCATGAATTTTAGTCTTTGCAGTATACACAAGCAGGTGACAAATGTGGACAAAGAACATCTGGTTGCTTTTGTCTCTAGAATACATTCTTTAATTATATCAGACCTCCATTCATATTAGACATGAATCACTTTGATTCCTGCTGCATAGCTGAGCATAAGGGAGACCTTGAATGTTTTCTGCACTGAAAATTCCCTCCCTTCTATGGCTTGCATTGAAGGAGATGATTATTTAGCTAAGAGGAAAACGTGGGCTGGAAACTTCTCATCAGTAGGCAAGATGGCACTGATCTAATTGGGGAGAATTACACTTCTGGGTGACGTGAACTGCCTGCGAAACGTCACCTCTGAGCACTTCTGCTTCTTGTTTGCTTTCTGTGGTACTTGTATTTGTTCTGTACCTGCAGTGTTAATTCTCACAGTCCCTAAGGTACTGTTATCTATGTAGCGAAACATGATTTCTAAAGATTAGAAAAGGAAACTAAGTTTAAGAGTTTGTCCAGGTCATCCTATAGTGGTAAAATACAGCTTTGGGTGTGGCAGATAGGTGTGGGGTTTTTTTTGTTTTTTTTTTTGGCCTTAAGTTTAGTTCACTGCTCTGTGCTCTTAGTATATAGCTGCCACATAGCATGCAGGAAGGGAACAGAAGATGCAGAGTCTGTCAATTCTTGACACCTTCTAAACTGCAAGCTTTGTTTCTTTGTGCTCAGTGTTTGAACATGCTTAAATAAGAAAGAAGAACCCGGGGCTTTATGTGTCTTCCCCCTCTCAAACAGCAGCTCTTTTCCTTCTGGCTGTAACAGAGAAGGGGGGGAAGCTATTTTCAGAGAAATAAAACCTATGATACTGTAACTGTAAAGAGATGCTAATAATGTGGAAAGTGTCAAAAGAAGCATCTGTAGTAAATCTTGGCGCTGTATCTAACCTCCGTTGTGTTTGTAGATATCTTTCAGCCAGCAGCACACTGGAGGACTGGAATGAAAAATTAACTCAATCAGAAGCGTGAGTGTTTTAACCTTCAGCGTTAGCAAATGCTTCCATGACAGTCTGCTGTCACTAACGTTCTGCACCTCTTCTCACAGTTCTCTGCTTTAACTAGGCCTATTTAAACATTTCTCACTTCCAGCTCTCACTTTTTTAACCCAATAAACATCTTTTTCTGGGAGAGGGAGCTTTTCCTCGCCTCAGTACTTGAATGATGTCATTTTGGTCCAAGCGATACTCTTCAAATGCCTGTCTGCTCTCAGGGGGAACTGGCTGAAGCCACTGGATAGCTGAGATCTGTGCACCACACGTTAGATCTTCAGCTGATGAGCTGTGGAATAGTCAGACTGATATCTTCTTATGCTCAACGTGCTCTGCAGGGAGCAGCTTTGCTTTTTGCTGTGGTACCTGATGAGAACAAATAGGGCTGTAGTGTCCACAGTGGCTGTTCTGTCATGTTGGGGCCCCAAATGTGCTCAAACAGCTTAAACCTCACAGCTGTTATACTCCAGTTGTTGACTGTGAAGGTCTCTTAGCCATGATTTTATTAAATGCCTGGAATTAAATTCTCATCTGGCCTATATTATGGAAGCATATTATGGAAGTTGGCCTCTGTCCTTCTCACTGTATCTTTTCCACAGTCTATAGGGGTGTCCTTTACAGTGATGCAGTGGGACCAGGCAGGTGGTGATGTTTCCTGAACTGATTTAGACCATGGTGAGCCAGGTCTCGGGTGAGCCAGCTCCTCCTGCTCTTGGGAGCGGGTATGAAATTCAGTCCTTTGAGCTGTCTTGTTGCAGGCAGCATGTGTGAACAGAAGGTTTTCTTCATAAGATGGATGAAAGATGAGCAGAGATAAAAAGTAGGAGTATCAGAAAAAACTTTCAAGTATGCGGGTCTGCTTTCAGTGTTCTGTGTATGTTTTCTAGATTAAGAAGATGTAAATTGTCACTGTTCCATTTGCTAAGTGGAGTGACCTTGGTTTTTATGCTCGGTGACAGCGTGACTGACTCCAGCAGTGTTTAATCAGAGTTCCTCCCTGGGTGTGCCTGCCAGAATAGAAAACTTCTTGTATCTGTTTCCTTGTACCTAGTAAGTGCCAGAAATGTGGCGGAAGCGTGCTTTTGTAGAGCATTTAAGGCTGAATAGCTGTGGCACGCTAGTTTTCCTGCTTGCTTTGGCACCAGACAGAGTGACAATTCATGCCAGCACGGTAGATGCTGATTGAAATGGAGAAGTGAGGGGGATTGAAAGGTAAGATTCCAGCAGTGTTTCAGAAAACAAACAGAATTTCTACTTTTGTCTAAAGCTCAGTAAATGGGAAGAGGCAAGCTTGAGAAATCCAGGGATGAGGTTTTATTCATATGTTTTGGGAGGGGGTTATGCAAATGCATCCTCTTTCCTGTTCCAGAGCTTCTCTGTGTTATAACTAACAAGCATCCTGACTGAACTGAGAATGGGCTGAACTCCTGACCTTATGGTGCTGTTGTGTACTCCTGAATTTCCTGATAGTTGCCATTCCTGGCTACAGACTTGCCCTCTGCAAGCAGAGAAATCAGCCCACTCTGTCCCTAGCTCATGTCATTCTAACCAGGACGCAAGATGAGTTGGGTGGTTTGTGTACTTAGACAGCACAAATGGCGACTGCTGGATAAAACTGAGTGAGCAGAAGCTGGTATTAATGGATAAAGGAGGATTTGAGGGTGCAGGTCTGGATTCTCCCCATCAGAGAGGGGTGCCATGCAATATGTGAGTACCAGAGGATGAACACCACAGGGCAGAGGTCGTTTCTGCAGCTTCTGCTGGTGCCAGCTGCCTGTTAGTAGAGCAAGGTATTAATCAGAGCTCATATTTATTACTCCTAGATTTGGATTATTCTATTGTGCTTTGTACTGGCGCTAAGGGAAGAAAGTGAGTGATTGTGAATTTAAAGCCATGGTAAACCTGGCTGCGTCTCTTGCAAGGGGAGTAGTTGCGCCTTCTAGGTCACGGCTGGGCGCAGTTAAGTTGCATTAAAGTCTTGTATAACCTGATCCCTGGCTGTCACAGATGCAGCTCCACATGTGTGTCTGATGGCAGTTCTGGGTTAAAGAGCTTCTCATCTCAGCTGTGCTCTCCTGGCTCTGCCGCCTGTGCTGCAGCAGTGGAGGTGTGTACGTGTGTGTGGGAGCTGTGGATGCAGCATTAGGCCGCTGGCGATCTGATCTGGTTGCTGTTGCTTTTTCTTTTTTTTTTTTATTCTTCCAAGTTTATATTTCAGCCAGATCGTTTCCTTGATCTAGATCACTGTGTCAGCACAAGCGGTTGTGCTGGCATCACGAAGGAGCACATTCAGGCAGAAGGAGCAGCCCTTTGAGTGCTAGATCTTCAGTTATCTTAAGAATGCTGCTGGCAAGAGTGGGAAAAACGGCTGGAAAAACCTTGGCCTTTATCTGCTTAAGCTAGACATAGTACCTGGGAGTTTGCAGAGTGTGTGTATGAAGTGATGGTGTCCTTTTGAGCCTGTAAACCTTTCCTCTCATCGCTGCGCTGGTGCTCAGTGCTGATCTCTGAGAGCTGAGTGCCAAGCGGACGCAGAGTCAGCACAACATGCTTTGGTGAGCGTGAGCTCTTCAATGTTTCTGTTAGGCAGCTGTAAATCAAATCCCATGATGGGACTTAGGTGGGGAGGAGCCTGACTGCGGAAAGGCATTGAGATCCTCCTCTTCCAAAGCAACTTTGGCCAAGAGCTCCTGGCAAAGCACAGTTATTGCGATAGGAAGGCATGTGTAAGAGCAAGCAGTGTTGATCCTGACCAGTTCACTCCTGACTTGTCCTTAAATGATTACTTCTTGCAAAAGATTGTGCTGTGGAGAAACAATGTTATAGACCTCGCTGTTGGGGCACATTCAGGTTATTCTGGAGTCACTGAATTCAAGAGGAATTGGTCTGAAAAATGCATAGGTTATAGGAATTTTCTTTCAGGAGCAGGAAGAGGGAAGGTAAAACTGACGTGGTTTTGCCACGTTCTGCATAAATCTCATGTATGTTCTTGATTCGGAGATACTTGGCTGTGGTCTTAAGCAAGAAAACCGCAACAAACCAACACGTTGTAATTGGTATTGCTTGAATCCAGGTGATGTGGTGCTGTCTCCTGACAGCTTGCTTTCCAGCCTGAGTCTTTTTATTATAATTTGAAGAATGCTAGAAATCTAGATGTTAACTACCAACTGTGGAATAGCTTAGAGGATGAGTTAATGAAAGTGTCTCAAAGAATCTTTGTTCCTGAGATTAGTCTCATCTGAAGGAAACAAAGGTTCTCAAGTCTGTCTTCTCCAGCTCTGGTATAAACTGAAATGTAATCAGCTGACAAATACAAGCTGTCAGACTTCTCATGTATTGTGGTTAATGGTAACTGATAGGAAACTCTTCTACCAATTTATTTCTAAACTGCAAGTTGTAGAGGTAATGCAGATTCCTCCATTTCTTCTTCTATCCGGTGATGTTAGTCCTGCCTCTTTCCTCTGTAACCTAACACTGCAGCAAATGCTATAACTACTTTAAGGCTACCAGCACATTATAGAATAAGTTCATACACTTTTTTTTTTTTTGAGACCAAAAGATAGTTGTAGAGCAAATAGGATATGATGCTATGATGTTTCCACATGGGAAATTTGGGCTGGTTGTTTTTTTTTCCCAAATGTTGGTCAGATTTAAGAACATATGGTCAAAATGGTAAAGTTAGTGTATGGAAAGGTTAATCCTACGCTTGCTGCCACCTTAAAACTTCCAGTTTTTTAATATACGCAAGACTGGAAGGGGCTCTTTCAGTGGAGTCAGTGCAGCTCACTAACCTGGCTTCTCTCCTTTAATATGGGTTCCTTTTTCAAAATGGGGGGGTACTTCTTGCTTTCAGATGCGACCCAGTAGTTCAATTTATGATTTTTTTTTTTCTATTTAGTTATAAGAAGACCCAAGAAACCCTTTCCCAGGCAGGACAGAAGACTTCAGCAGCCCTTTCCAATGTAGGTTCTGTTATCAGCAGGAAACTTGGTGACATGAGGTAAGATTTCTGTTTTGCGTTCTGGTGCTTTGATCTTGTTTTCAAACAGTAATGAGGCTTTAGACAATAACTAGGCTTTTTTCTATTTTGCTGCTTAGTTGGCAACAGATTGCTGTTGATGGACTATCTTCTTTTGTGTAGCCCTGTACATCATAGTTTAGGACAGATCGAACCCTTATTAAAGACTCGTTGATGGGATAAAATCTATTCTAAGGCATTTAGGTTTGATTTGGATTAGGACAGAACACTTTTAGCAGCCTTCCCCCTTTTACTATCGTATGGTTTCACTGCAGCTTTTATGTCATATGTAAGAAACTAGTATTAAAGTTTACCTTTTCTATTCACTATTGGATTATGGAGGTGTGTTTTCTCAGTGTTACTGCTTAGGATTAGAAAGGGGTCATCGCTCCTGTGCTCTGATATGTTTTAAAATGGGGCAAAGTCTGGATGCTGCATTTCATGCAGTTTCCAGCCCTGTGCGTTGGCGTTCCATGGAGAAGGGCAGTTTGCCTTCCAGGCACAGTTATGTCCTGTCAATTGGAAAATACAAATTGATTCAGAAGATCATGACAACATAACCACCAACCACAAGAAGAAATCTTTTATCTCGATTGCTTAAGCAGATGACCACTGAAGTAACTGCAAATTTAAACCTCTCTGAATTGGAAAGCGGAGGGCTGGTTCCCTCTGCTGCTGGCTGAGGTTCTTGCTCTGTGAGTTTCTCAGCTGTATGAACTTCAAGGTTAGACTCATCTTCAGAAATTTAAGCTAAAGATTGCTTCCTCATTAATGGCAATGTCCACGTTTTTCATGCAGAATACCTTGACCATGTTTTTTTTTTTTTCTTGGAAATGGGAGATAATTCTGAATATACAACCTGTCTAGGTTACTAAGGAAGTATTCTTAGAGCTCATGTTTAATGTGATGTACCAGATCTTGGATTGAATGGGTAGCTGTTATTCTTTGTAGGGAATTTCCTATTCCACTGTGGCTGGGACTATCCAAGTGGTAAGAATTTGTTGGCCTCTGATCACATACTACTGATTTATTCTAGTTCTGTCCTCAGAGTTATTTACTGTGTTCCTGGAGGGTAATTTTTGGTGAGTGTTTTCAGTAGCTCACTTCTCCGAATTTGGCAGAGGTCTAGCTGGCTTCCTACCCTTTCCAGTATTCAAATTTTAACTTTTCTTTCCTGGAAACCACCTAGTCTGCTGGAAGAAGAGATTTACATGTAATCACAGCAGATTACGGATACTGCCGAAGGGTGTGGTGATAACATTATACTAAACTGATAAGTGAAGAAAATCTGGGGGCGGACATCTGCAGTCTGGCCAGGCTGTTGTGGCAAAGGGATGGGAACTGTGCTTTTTGGACCAAACGGGGAGCTCCTGAACCAGCGTTGCCACCAGAAGAAGACATTTTGATGGGCTCGGTCCTGCCTGTTGTCTTTTGGTTGGGAGAATGAAGTTCACCATGTGGCTGCAGAAATGTTTGCGCCATCCCAGGCGGGGATGATGGAGGGAGGGCACGTGTGGCTGAGTGACGAGTGTGCCTGTTACTGCTGGTGACAGAGCTGTGCTGACACAATCATAGTGAAACCTGGCTGTGGAAGCTGGCCTGGCTGACTACAAACAGGTCACACCTTTGCAGTTGATGATATTGCTCAGCATTAATCACCAATTTAAACATCTGCATTCCTTTTTATAGCTAGTACCTTGGGTGATGTATTATGAAATAGAGGCAGCTTCTGTCTTATCACTTGGGAATCCCTGCTGAAGTTATTTCAGCAGGATTTGCTTTGTGTATGTGGCCCTTTGGGGGAACACAGTAATGATTACTTTTTTTTAAGACTTTCAGTTTTTTTGTGTGCGTGTGAACAGACTTCTGTCTCCTGTGCTGCGTTCGAGTCTTGGTATTTCTGATTCTGCATAAGGTTTAACTCTGAGCATAAGTTTCTGCAGGAGTTGTCCCACTTTGTACCCTTGCCAGGTGAAATTGTGACTGCTGTTGTGATACATCATCAGAGCTGAGGAGGAGTGAAGTCTGTTGTGTTGTTGTGATCACTTCTCTGAACAAGCGGGGATGATCTCTGTTCCCAGAGAGTCTCCGTTACACGCCTCATAGCCTACACTGCAACCTCTATTACTGTACTTGTTTTTTTCCTCCTCTTACACTACAAATTCACTTGTAAAGCAGGTTTATTTTCCATCTCTGGAAGTGTTGAGATAACAGAAGGGATTTCCTTGTTTAGTCAGCCTTCACTGGTTGATAAATGCAAGGAAGGCATGATGAATGGGACAAACACCTCTGATACATGGAGGGCGTAGTCATAATTCCATTAAAAATGCTTGGACCAAAATGCTATGAAATAAAAGTAATGTGTCCCTGGGTTAAATATTTAGGGTTGCTGTTTTCTGGTCAAAATATCTTTAAATGTTATAGCTGTGGATTGTAAGGAGACATTGTGAAGCTAACTTGGTAATTGCGTGCTAATTGTATTAATGCTGTTGCTCTATTAGCTTGCCTTTAGGGGAGAAAATGTAGCTTAATTAGTGGGTGGGATTTTTCCAAATCTTGGCTAATTCAGCTTTTTCTGTTATCTCCACTTACAGTTAAAAATTAATTTGGCTTTTAGATGTTCTGTTCCTGCATTTTACTGGCCCCAGTAATCTGCAGAATTGGAAATGTTTTCTTTTTGTTGATAACAGCTTGCTTTGTGGGTTTGTGTCCCCAATACACTTCATGTTGACTGCTGGAGTTTGCTGCTGTACATAATACTACAAGCAAATTCATTATGAAATGTTAGCCTGAGCCCCAGAGGTGCCTGCAAACTTTTAAATTTACGTAAACTTGAAATCCTTGTAAAAGGAGGAAAAGGGTTACTGCTGTGTCCAGACCAAGATACTGACCAAATGCTGCAGTGCTTGTGGTATTGCGTACAGAGTAGCATGGTGCATGGACCTGTGTTATCTGTGTTCTCCTTTAAGGAGGAGTAAGTAGAAAGTTAATTTATTTCGCATGCAAAGACAGCATTTCAAGGAGTCTGCCCTGCCAAAGAGCTGACTTGGATGCACGGGGAAATGAAACCACAAAGCCTTGCTCTGGCTGTAAAGAAAAGCCCTTGTGCTCCTTTCCAAGTACTTCAGATCCAACTTGCCATGACTGCTTCCTGCTGCAGAGACAAAAGTTAGATTTAAGTGGAATAAAACACCGTTTCTGGTAAGAGAAGCTCCTTTAGAACATCCTAGTAGTATTACTAGCAGAAGTGGGAAACCTCAGTCTGTTTTTTCGGACTACTGAGATGCTACTGCGTTGCAAAATCACGCGAAGAAATCTGGTAACCTGGTGGGGGATATAGTTTGCCTTGAAACCTAAAAATGGGCAAGCAGGTTGCGGGGTAAATGTGATACCTTTTATCCAGATTCTCTTATCTTTATTATGCTGAGATGTGTTTGTTCTCTGAGCTGTAACTTCTGAGATCTGTGGGCTTGGAAAGATAACGTGCAGGTATCCGTTGCAGGTTCCTGTTACAGAAATTCTCCACCAGAATCCTAGCAATGCTGTCTTTGTATGAGAGCTTGTGGGGGGACATGGGAGAAGGAGGTATCATTACCAAATCACCTAGTGCTTGGTAAAACCCTCAGTTCAGGAAAACATGCGCTAATATTTAAAAAAATCGTGTTAAAGCAGTGGGTAGGGGTAGGCAAAATGTTTTGGGGGGTGGTTGTTGTTGCATACCTGCTCCTTTCCCTCCCCAGCACCCTGCCTTTAAATTGCTGTAGGTGCTATTTATTGTTCTCTGAAAAAAAGTCTTAGCTTGACTTGAGTTGATGAAAAGTTTTTGTGTGCTTCTGCAATTTATTTTGAGAGGCTTCCTCCTGGGTAGTTGACTTTGCTGCCCTGTGATCCTGTGACCATGTCCCTGCATTCAGTGTTGAGATTTGCACAAGTGTCTGATTATTGCTTCCCTTTCTCTCTGCTGCCACGGCTCCTCCCAGGGCTCACCCCTTCTCGAATTCCTTTAGGTAAGATATTCTTCAAGGCTGCTAAAAGACAGATTTTCTTTTTTTTTTTTTTTTCTTTCTATGCCTGGCCCTTGCAGAAGTTAAAGGGGAAGCTGATTATTTCAGCCTTGCCTACACTTTTGACACAGATTGAGAAACCTACCATAGACCAATGCCCTGTAAATGACTTTTGTATC
Organism: Xenus cinereus; assembly: GCA_025774025.1. NCBI lineage: Eukaryota > Metazoa > Chordata > Aves > Charadriiformes > Scolopacidae > Xenus > Xenus cinereus. Next base: position 4,399,412 of record JAOXJK010000005.1, on the reverse strand, counting down.
ACAGTTGCAGTTTGCACTTAAATATTTGTGTGTACTGTCCTGTGTCTGGAAAAAATAAGTTCTGGGCTGTGGCTGTTAAATAAGGGAGGAGAGGGCTGGCTCTTTACCGCTTCGGTTGTCCACAGCAGCCTGTGTGTGGACAGTAAGTGCTTAAGAACCAGGGGTGTGCTGCTCTTGCACAATGTCTGTCTAAAATTGTCATTTAACTCTTTCCTCCTTATTCTGAACGCTTCCGAGCAGCAGTTACTCCATCCGCCACTCGATAAGTATGCCAGCGATGAGGTAACGTAGCAAACACCCGTGTCTCCTGAGTGGGGCTGGGGGGAGAGTTCAGCCGACTCCATTGTTACTGGGTTTTTGGTTGTGACTTGTACAACTGGTTCCCTTCTTAAGCGGACCCCGCTCGAGGTGTGGGGTAACCACGTCCTGCAGTTCGAGTAATTCAGGGTGGGTTTTTTTTACCCCATCTCATTTTATGGCTATTAGTCCAAGAACAGCACAGGTGTTAAATGCAGTGTCGCAACTGTACCAAAGTCTAATTGAAATTTGCAGCTTCAGGGCAGGGATTACAGGCCTTCTCTCACAACGTACGGCACGGCCATTGCTAATTCCGAGATGAATCCTAACTTGAACCCTCTGCCTCCAGCCTGGAAGCTCGTTGCCCTCTTCACGTGCCCTGGTGCTGCATTAGATGGTGATCTCCTTGGAGGAGAAATGGCTGCCAGGGCTGGATGGGGCCCACAGAAGCCTCCTCTCTGTTCATCCTCATTACGGATCGACAGAGGTTATTTTATAGGCACAGACAGAAAGCGATTCTTTGGAACCAAAATAACTTAGATGAGGCTAGTCATCTCCCAGTACTCCCACAGCTCGGCCTGGGGAGAACAGCTCTGTGTGAGTAATGGCCCAGTCCCAGTGTTGGGAGCAGAGCCCTCCCCTGGAACTGTTTGCAAGCTGAGAAGCTTGTTCTGTTGTCACACAGTTGACCTGGGTTTCTTGCTAGAAATAAGAAATTCTGAGTAATTTATTACATTGTGGTTTTTATGGGTATTTTGTGATGCAAATGATCACTCATGTAGTAATCAAACCGACCATAGTTACAGGCACGTGGCCCTTCCCCTTCCTGCCTGCAGGATGTAATATGGGAAACTGAAGCTTCTGTTTTAAGCCCTTCTCAGCTTTTCCTTTCTGTTATTTAGGACAGCATACTTTTAGTGGGAAGCCTGGTAAAACTTAAGCTAGTTTCTTCTGTACTTATCATGTGTTGATTCCCTAGTGAACTGGGACTTGTTCCCCTCAATGTTTCAGCTTGAGCAATTGAGTGGATTTCACGTAGTATAAATGTTTTCCTTCAGTGTTTGTATGTGGTGTTCTTGTCTGACGTGCCCGAGAGATTTGTGCCAAGGGCTGGGAGGAGCTGGAAGTGTTCTGGGTGCTGCTCTCGCTGCATGGGAAAGGCCAGAGAGCCCAGTCGCGCTGCGCAATTTGGTTTAATTAAGGACTAACTTGTCTTTATTTGTTCTTTGTTTTCTTTTCCTCCCCTTTCTTCAAGGAATTCTGCAACCTTCAAGTCATTTGAAGATAGAGTTGGGACCATAAAGGTAACAGTCTGCTTTGTCTTGTACATGAGTAGTGTGAAGCCTTATGCAGAAACTTTAATTTCTACAATGTATTGGGGCAAATGGCCTCTCAGATATCTGAAGTCTTTGCTACAGTAGGTGACCTTGACAAGGGGGAGTTGACTCAGTGTTCTCAGCGCTGGTTTCTCGTTAGCCTGACTCTCTTCTCTCCTTTCAGTCCAGAGTGGTGGGCAGCAGGGAAAACAGCACCGATGGCCTCCACTCCCCCTCGGGAGCTGGGGACAAACCTCCACAAGACAACGCTCCTTTCTAGACCTGCCACGTGGCTTTGCACGGCTGTGCACGACTGTAAGAGCCAGCCCCCTCCCTCCCAAATCTTCACAACAGCAACAACATGCGAATCCGAGAAGGGGCTGAGAGCCCGTCGGGAGAGATCCATCATTCATTCATAGACACTGCTGCTGGATCTGAGTCAAATAAAGAGAATGCAAAGTTTTGTACACAAATAATATTTTACACTAAAGTTTGTAGATTAAATGTATCACTGCTGTCCTCTTGGGAGGGCGTGTAAGATGGAGTTTCCTTAAAGTAGCTCAGAAATGCCAGTGATATGGATAAAACCAGTGGGTTTTTTTTTTTCCCCTTGTCTGACATAACTTGGAACGGATACATCTCCCTGAGCAGCACGAGGAGGGCAGTTATTGGAGAAGCCAAGTGCATGGGCATCTTAGCTTCAGCTTCTGGCTACGGTCTGTGCTCGGGGCATGTTGTGCAGCTTCTCCCTGAGCTCCCAGGCTTCTCCTGTTACTGGTTTCTCTGGCTCCCATCGGAGTAGGCTGGTAAATGGGGTAAACAGTTGGGTTGTTTTTTTTCTGGGCTCCTGAAAGGGAAACTTCACTTAGCAGCTGCCTCGTTGTTACACTAATGCTCTAGCTTTAACAAAACTAAAATCTTTATTTTTAAATGCAATGAACTTTAAAGAAATAAAGCTTGAAAACAAAATAAAACAAACAAAAAAATAGCTTTGGCATCATACTAGGGAAATGCTCCCTTGGACTCTGGAACTGAATTGCAAGCCTTATATCACCTTACGCTTTACTTGTTTATAATTTTATTTTTTTTCCTATAGAGAAGACTGCGAGGGTTATAAAGCTGGATGTTGAGCACTGGAGTTTTGCATCATGCCGTAGCAGCAGCATGCTTATAAGCCAGTTCTTGTGTTAAATTCAGTGGTGCACTCCATTTCCTGAGTGTATGAAACTTGCTTCTCCCTTCTCAGCTTATGCCTTCGTTCTTGGAGGAAGAATTTCTGGAGGTTGCTCGTGCCAGGGCCAGATCAAAAAGGCCAGAGCTGTCTCTGGCAAGATGGACACCACGTTGGAGGGACTTTGCTCTCTCTGGGCTCCTCCAGCTGGTACATCTGACTGACTGGACAGGCTTTTTCCATTGGAAGCCCCAGCTCTAATCTTGGTTTACAAAACCGGCAGAGAGTCACGGAGCTCAACCAGTACCCCCGGGGGCTGGATGTTTTGCTCTTTTGATGTCCAACTTCATTGCTCAGGAGCCCAAAAAGTCTGAGTTTTCTACTTAGAGGCCTGATCTTATTCTAGGCAAGTGCCTCCACATAGAAATACCTGGAGTGAGCAATTCTGTGCCTTAGAGGCCAAGTGGGATTTACTCAGGTCTTTAGACTTATGTACATATCTGGGTTTTAGTGGTTTATCACCCTGGAGGGACTGAACCGTTTCTGACCCTTCTTTAGAGAAGCAAGTTTTGACACTTATCTGCTGATTAATCTCCCTTTCCCCCACCCAGCCCTGCTCCCCTCCCTCTGCAGACCTGGGGACACAGGATGACAGATCAGAAGGCAGATGTGCTGGCAGTAGGTGGAGTGTAGAGTGTCACTTACTGGTGCTCCTTGTTTGACTGGAACTGGCCTCCCTGCGAGGAGCGGAGCCAGTGAAACGGGGACTGCTGGAGCTTGGGTATTGAACTGTTTCTCTAGACAGATAAATAGTGAGGAAACTTGTCAATAAAGCATTCCTTTGGGAGAAAATGGGGTGAATGTGCTTGTCTTGTTCTATCTAACCGTGCCGAAGTCCGCTCGTGGGTGCGTGTCATGAGCTTGCCAGGCAAATACCAACTGCCTGCAGTGGCTTGAGGCGAGAAGCAACTGAAATAGTCTTTTTCTATCCTTCTGGCTTGTTTGTCTGTCTCTCCGGATGCTTTCTCATGAAGGGAGGTACTAAGTAATATTTACAGTCTGATGTTTCTTTTCCAAGATGCCGAATGGTGTTCCAGAGACACACCTTGTGCTGAACCAAGGCTTAGGGAGCCACGAGCCCACGCTTTTCTCCTGAGTGCCATCACGTTGGTCCCTTCGCCGGCGCTGCAGGTGAACCACACCTGCCTCCAGCTCCCTCGCCCTCGGAGCGTGGGAGAGCGGGGTCGCAGCAGTAACCTTGGCAAGGGGGACCGAGGCCGGAGAAACTTCTAATGTGGAAAAGCTGCAGCTGTGGCGCTGGCTCGGATTTATGGCACGATACCTCCAGGGAATCGGCTTCTTGGAAGCTCTGGCGGTCTCTACTGCTTCAAACGGTGCAGGGGGAGCCGTGAATGGATGACTGGAGGTGGGAGCCACTCTCTTAAATTTGGAAGGGCGGTGGAGAGCAGGCGAATAGGTTGTGGGAGAGGCCAGCAGAGCTCTGTAGCTGCTCGGCGAGCTGTGCTTGCAGAGGAAGGATGCTGGGCTAGGTTTGAAGCATCTGCCTGGTGGTGAGGGTTTGGTTTTGTTTCTGTGGGTTTTGGCAGTTGATTTGTTTGGAGGGTTTTTCTTTTGCTACTTCTGGAGATAAACTACACCTCTGCAGCTGGGTCTGAGAGCAAAGGGGTTGGTGTGATACCCCCCCAGTCCCAGAGCAGAGGGGGATGCTGCAGGGAGCGCCCAGGCTGCCAAGCTGGGGCCCTGAGCTCTGCGACAGCCCCAGGCCTGGGGGGATGCTTTGATGCTTTTCCACCTCCCCAGTCCCTTTCAGTGAGGGATCTCGGGGGTTTTGAAGGAAGGTTAATTAAGCCTGCCTTTCCTGGTTACAAGCTTGGCAGTGTTTTTGTCACTTCCCGGTTTCTAAGCGTGCTCCTGGCAGCTCTCACGGGTGCAAACCCCCGATTTCCTTTGGGTCTGGGCTCTAGACTGCAGCATCCCAGCTTCCTTCCCTGCAAAAGTCCAGGACCAGGAGCATATGAAGCCCTCGCAGCCTCCTGAGCACCCTCCTGCTCTGGTGTAACCGGAGGAGAAGGCTTTGACAGGGATATCCTTCCGGGACATCACCGGGAGCTTCCAAAACCCCAAAGTAGAAGGTGACATGTGGTGGCCAAGCAGCACAGTGTCCCCTGCCCTTGCTCTTGTTCTCTACACCATAATTGCCTGGTTTGGAAAGTTTGGGAAAGTCTGGTGCAGGGCACTGGAAAACCTGATCCTTCACAGGGAAATCTGGGTTATTTCAAAGCAGAGGGTGAGTGAGGAGAGGAGTGCAAGGTGCAGGGGGTCCTTTGTGGCCCCCCCCTCCCCCAAAGAGGGAACCAGCAGATAAACAGCGGAATCAAAAAGTAATTAATTGCAAAAAGCCAGGCGGAGCCACTTTTCCCTGCTGGCACCACGTCCCGACCCTCCGCCAAAACCACAGCGAGGGCTTTTTTTGAGGAATTTGACATTTATGCTCGTGCGAGGGGTTGCACAACGGCTTCAGCGGCCGGGAGTTTGTGCTTGTCCCCCCGGGAAACCAGCCCTGGGGCTGCATCTCCGGCCGAGCGGGCAGCATCCAGGGGCAAGTGTTGGCCCAGGGCTACCAGCCCGGGGCCACTCGGCTCTGCCCGGTGGGTGCGAGCCTGGCCTCGTGTAGGTGCTGGGGTGGGTTCAGCATCTCTTCCTGGGTGCAGACTCCGGGCAAGGTGCCGGTGTTTCGGAGGGGGAGAGGTGCCGGGTGGCCTCTGGGCTGGGGACGGGGCCTCGGCGTCACCAAAGGGAGCCGGGGCAGGAGTGAGACGACGACACAGGCGTGTGATTAATGGCGATGACTCCGTCGGCAAATGGGATCCACCATCCTTCATTTCTTTAAAACAATGAGTCAGAGGCAGCAGACGGGAAGGGCCGTTAGAGCTGCCCCGGGATGTCACCGGCCAGCGGAGGGGACAGGGGGATGAGCTGTGGTGCCCGGGCAGCATTCCCGCACCGGCACTGGGATCACCCGCTCTGGGACGTGCTGGATGGGGGAAAGCTGGGCTTTCAGCCACCGGTGGGAAACAGCAGCGTTCCCCAGGGAGCGGCCAGGAGCACCAGGAAACTTGAGCAACTGGGAAAAGCACTCAGGCTCTTCAGCTTAAAAAAAAAACCGTTTTCCTCTAATTGTAAGTGCTCGTTTGTTCATTAAAAGGGACTGGCTCAGTGCTGAGCCCGTGCCGGGATCTGCAGGCGGCAGGCTGGGCACAGCACCCCGAGAAAGAGCCCAGAAGATGAAGGTGCTGCACAAACCCCATTTAGAACTGAGGGTCGACGTGCACGAGCACCGGGGGGGTATTCAGTGCCCCGGATGCCACCTGGAAAAGCAGCAAAGTCCCAAGTCCTCAGCCCAAAGATGATGTGCTGGTGCTGTCCCCCTGCCCTGCCAGAGCCCCCTGCCCCTCTGCAGCCCCCTGCCCTGCCAGAGCCCCCTGCCCCACTGCAGCCCCGTGGCAGGCCGCAGCCCTGTGCTCTCAACCCCGTGCTCAGCCCCCAGCCCCATAGCACCCTTCGGCCCCACGCTCGACTCCCAGCCCCACATTAAGCCCCGTGCCCGGCCAGAGCCCCCTGCCCCTCTGCAGCCCTATACTCATCCCCCAGCCCCATTGTAGCTCCCCTTTCCCTCACTTCCTCCCCCCCCGCCCAGCCTCGGCGATAGGATGAAGTGGAGCAGACAAAGGCCTTTATCATCACTCCCTGGTGGTCTAGTGGTTAGGATTCGGCGCTCTCACCGCCGCGGCCCGGGTTCGATT
>JAOXJK010000005.1:4364822-4376709 GCA_025774025.1 Xenus cinereus | reverse complement strand
CCTGCTCTGGCAGGGGGTTGGACTAGATGATCTCCAGAGGTCCCTTCCAACCCCATATCATTCTGTGATTCTGTAATGAAGGAAATGGTGGGCAGAGAACCTTTTATAGGTTGAAAAAATAGGAGATTTTGCATCCGAGAGGTGTCCACCCTCTAGTATAGCACACACACTGGGTAGGACAGTTTAAGTTCTGCCCGTAGCTTGCGCATTCCCTGACTTTCATTTTTCAGGAAAAGTGCTTGGCAGTATCTGTTAAATGAAGTAAACGGATCCATCCCCAGTAAGCTGATTATTTACTGGTTGGTTGGTTCATTCTTGCTCATTTATGGATGTGCCGCTCAGATCAAGCGGCTTCCTACAGATTGCATAAAACAAATTCTGCGGTCAGCAATGCCAACAGCTTACTGGGTGTATTCCCAACGTCTCTGTTGGCCACACCAAAGCCTCCACGTTCGTGAAAGGCCTACTTTTTAATTGAATGGGGAGTTTATTTCTCAAGCGCGTTCAGGGCTTGTTCTTTGGAAGCTGTTGAAAGGGTTTTAGATGATGACTAAGCGATGACTTGCTGGGTGAAAGCTGCTCTGAAGTCCCACTCATGAAGTTTATTGTTCAGTAATCTAATGCATAAGGGACTTTGTGATTAATGACACAGACCAGATGTATCCCGTACCTGCTTAATCGGAAAGATATTTTAATCTGTTGCAGTGATTTTCCCCTAAATTTTTCCATAGCAGCCTGTAGCATTTCCTCAGCTCCTCTTGTCCATTCATTCTTGTATTTTCCTGTGATCTGCAGCGATCTTTCTCATTTTGTCTTGACCTCTGAAAGAAGGGGGTTGTGTTGCCGGGTTGCCTCAGGTTCCCTTCCTCCTCCTACGCCAAAGGGAGACTTGGTTCTTCTTCAGGTGATCTTCTTCAGGACAGGGGAATGTGAATAGAATAAAGCTATTTATGGTTTTCATTATTTTTTAAAATTTATTTTATTTATTTATTTTTTATTTATGGATAAAACTATTATGGTTTTCTTGATGGAAGTCTGTCCTGGCAACACGAGTTGGTGTTGCTCTACAGTTTAAGCAGATGAACCAATTTGGGTGCCAGATAGAGTGGCCTTAGAAATGGCATAGTGGTATCCAGCTGCTCCGTGTGCTCCTGCATCTTGGTGGCAGCACCGTGAATAACTTGTGCAGTACAGACAATACTGGTTTTGTGTTGAAATTTTTTTTTAAAAAAAGATGTTTATTTGTCCCGAAGGCATCTGGCGTCAGAACACCTCTCTGGGCTGTTGCGGAGTCTCTCTGCTGTGGTTGTCCTTGCCCGGTGCCGCAGCTCGGTGGCTCCCTGGCAGAGCGGGCTGCTTGCCCACTGCTCCTCTGCCGGAGCCAGCCCTCCCCTCTCTCGGCTAAGCTGCTTTAGCAGTCTCTCTCTAACAACATTACAGATTACCAAGACTCGAAAAACACGCTTCTCTTGTTCTAAGTACGGATATTTCACAAATGCCTAAGTTGAAAAAGTCCAAAGTCTTAAACAGATAGTGGTTATTAGAGTTTCCGTGCAACTTGTATCTTTATTTTAGATAAGTGCGTGTCTTTCATATGAGAAAAGGTTTGGGAAAAGAGGCTGGAGCTACAGATAAAAGCACAGAGCCATTGAATCTATACTTTAAAATATTTGTAACTTACTTTGATACATAATCAATTCTAAAGGTAAGTATTTACATTGTGGAGACTTACTGTAGTGTGAAATATTTTGGACAGTAAAAATACTGATGTTTTATTCTGGACTTTCACATCAAGGCAGCATTTGAGTGAAAGCGTAATGAAAATACCTAAATGCAGGGGTTCAAATGTGTTCTCTGGGGCCAGGTGGCCGTGTCGTGGGAAGGTGTGTGCCTGTTAAATGCATCCCGGCCGCAGCGTGATTCCATGCTCCTGCTGGCTTCAATACTCACCTGCTTGAAGGGAAAATTCTATATAAGTATAGAAGGTTACGTTTCTGTTATGTCACTTCCATCTTGCCTTCAGCATACTACAAAGGATTGTTAGAAAAAAATAAAGTGATGATACCTTTGCAATGAGCCCTCAACATATGAGTTAGTAAACACTTGGTTTGCTTTTGTTTTGTCTTTAGGAAATTCAGTTTTAGAGGTGTGTGGAGGCTGTTACCACTTACCTTAGAATATTCGAATTAGTTACAAGGTAAGTACTGTATTTTTTGATTTCTTGTAGCTACAAAAAAAAATCCATTCATTTAAATGCAAAATAATGCTGAGGAAGCAAAGTGCAAAGTTTCTTATAGAAATCTCTAACACGTCACAAAGCCAAAATTAAAACACCTCATATTTTTATTGATAGCAAAATCTTGTATATGTTTCTCTCCTCTCCCCTTTAGAAGACTTTTTTGCACCCTAGGAAAATACCAGATTGTGAGAATGACTCTAATGAGTCTGAGACAGATGGACAGGATGTGGAGGCCAGTGGTGCTATTTTGCTTTTGTGATAAATCAATATTTACTAAAGTGTTTTCTGGCTTGGTGTTTTTATTTAGACTTCTACTAGTAAATACTTAATTTAGTTTAACACCTGTAGCTAGTCTGCGCTGGAAATCTTTGAAAAACTAGTAATCTTAAATTTAACTGACATTTTATTTTACCACATCGTCAGTAACCAGAAATGATTTGCAGACTACGAATCTTTCCTAAAATACTTCCTGAAGGCGTATAATAAAACGTCAACTAGACATAGTTTTTGTAAGAGCTGGCAAAACATCATTTCCAAGCCCAGCTCTTCACTCATCTGCTAATATGCTCTTAAAGCTGTCATTGCAGAGGGTTTGAGGGCGTTACGGGTAGTTTGGATTAAGGATCCTTGCAGGGTTGGTGCCTCAGTGGCGCCAACCTTTTCCTCCTGCCCAGCAGTGCCAGCGTGGCTCTCAGCTTGGCTTTTCCCAGCCCTTTTCCTTCTTACCTGCTCCTCTCGGGGATTTCTCTGTTCTCTGTGTTACTGCCGATGGGTGAAAAGACTCAGAAACTGGTTTTGTTCTTCTGGCTTCAACCAAACTCAGGTCAATTTGGATGGAGAGTATCCATTAAGGATAATGACCCTCCATCCTCCTATGTCTAGTGGGTAAGTAGCATTTACCGTGTCAGGAGGTGGTGGATTTTTGTCCATTACAGCAGGATTTCACTTTATGGAACGACTATTTACAGTCAGATTCCCTTCATTGAAGATAGACACCTCACTAAAATTGTGAACAGCACATCTTTAAAGGTCTGTGCATTGGCGTGTGCATTCATGATGTGGTTTTGTACTTAGGAATAACCAGGTATTAAGAAAATTAAAATTCTGGTGCAGATTGTACCCCAATGTCCTGCTGTAGTAGTATTTTTAAAGTTAATGTTGTTTGCCTTCCTCTGCCCCATCTGATTTTTATCAGTGGAGCTGAACAGCCACAACTCTTTTAAAAGCAGTCTTTCTTCCAGTGAGAAATTCAAGTGAGCAGCCGTGCCTTTGTGACTTACATGGGAAAATACACAAAATCAATTGGATATGGGACAAGCGATATTTTTAGGCCACTTGGTACTTGACAGTTTCCACAGGTTTGTTAATGAATAAATATTTAATGCTTCAGCCTTGAAGTGAAATGAAAAGTACCGCTGTTAGCCTGCGTTCGGCTGTTGCGGGCACTGAAATGTTGTTGATAGTGTCCCCTGGATTCGCCCTCCATCACTTCACTGGTGCCGGGCGGTTCTTTCTCACAGGGATCCGACTCCTGGGATTCAGTGTTGTTACAGCCTCTGCTCCCCACAGTGTCAGTAACCTCCATCCTGCCACACTCCTGAGCGCGTTTTCTTGGAAAAGCTTGGAAAAGTTAAATTCTTCGCAGCATCTTGTGGTGGGGTCAGATAAGTTTTTGTCCTCCCTGCCTGCTTCTGCTCTCACCCTTCCTGGTGCTGGCATTCATTGGGATGTTCTGTGAGTATTTAACTCCTTAAACTGGCAGAGAACTATTCCTTTTTCTGGTCATAATAAGAGTTTGCCATTTTAATGAGTTAAATAAACTTACGAAAGGGTCAGCAGAGCTGGCAGAAACTAAGATATCACCAGTTTCATGAAACTCGATAGGGTTCTTTTGGGGACCTAGAAAGAAAATTAATCTTTCTAAGGTTCAGTTTACCATTGATGTATTTAAAATGTTAAGGCTGGCTGCCATATCCCCTGTCAGCTTTAATCTAAGTCTTTTCAGCAAGGTGGTACCAATGACACTTACCTGGTCATGCTGAAAACAGTTGCATTTTCTGGTAAAGCTGAGAAACGCAGGATGTTCTGGTGCACAGACGGTTAAAAACTGTGCCGTTTAATCCAGGGGATTACCTTTCTTCAGAGCCTTCTGAGAGAAACCTCTTCAGGGCATCCTGATCGGTTAGAATACATAGCAGATGGCTTGTTGCTGCTGAATACAACGCTTTAAAAATACAGAGCAGCTTTCAGTATTGTGAATTAGAGCCACTTGTAAAAACAGTAGGATAGATAATATCCTGGTTTGTGAAGTTCTCTGAACTTAAGTGTCTTGCACCTTTATTGTCTGTTCCATATTTGAAAAGCCAAAGGTTGCGTTCCTAGTAATAAGACTCTCCTGTTCCCTTAAATAACAAACTTCCCAGATGAATTCCCATTACCACCTTGTCCTCCGCTCTTCTGCCAAGGTCAGCGTCTCCATTTCATGCCAGTTTGGGGAAATAAACGCAGACACCCCATTACACCGAGCTGCAGATGCCCCAAACTGTTCAGATTGAAGCGATTAAAGATTGCAGCAGTGTGGAATTTTATTCCTGTGCCTGTCTCTGTTCTTGACAGGCAGCCTGCAGACTGATAAACATCGCCTGGATCAAATTCAATTCATTTTTATTAAACAAATTGGCCCTAATTTAACAGTGGAGATTTTATTAAGCAGAACACAGTGTATACCTATGATCTGCAGCATCTGTGCACCAGGGGCACGTTGGATTGATTTTAAAGGAAGCTTGTTAATGCTTAAATAGAGCTGCAGACTTTAAACACCACAAATGTTCATAATGCCCTCGAAGCTCCAGTTTGAAGCAATACCTTTGGAAGAGCTAAATTAACATGTACAGTCTTAACCATGATGGTTTGGGTTTGGTGGGTTTTTTTTCCCCCTGACTTCAGATTAATCCCCCAGGTCCCTGGCAAGGAGCGATGCTGATGGACCTGCTCCCCTTGGATGCTGCTGATGGGTGGCTGGTGTGACAGAGCTGGGGGAGAGGGTTTCCCTCCTCGGGGGGCTGCGAGGACGTGGTGATGGTGGTGGGAGAGCAGGAGAAGCTGCACGGGGAGTCAGGGCAGCGGTTGGAGCAGGACCCTGCGATTAGCTAGATTACCAGAGAGACGTCAGGATCATCAGTCTTTGACCTCAGCACCAGGACCGCTGGGGTGGAGGGGGGTGGGAGGCTGTGGATGGGAAAAAGCCATCGTGGGGGTTTGTGCCTGGTGCATCCCCAGATGTGGGATTTCTTTCCTGAAATATTTTTTTTCCTTTCATGGAATCACTTTGGGCCCAATTAAACGAATCCATTTTATTGAACGCTGCAAGACACAATCCTTTTCCTCTCCTACAGAAACCTTTCGGTAGCTGAACAGTCTCCTTTAAAGGAAAGGAATTATTTAAAGGAAAATAAAAGATTTTTTTCTCTCCCTGCCTACACATTCACCTTCCAGATTTGGGCTGTATTTTGAATTCTTAGCCAACTCAGTAGGGCTTAGACCCTTTGTTACTGTTGATAATAATTTATAGCTTCCTTATTAGGTAGCCTTTAATTAAACTTACCAGATCTGCCAAAGAAGGAAATTAGGTGAGGGCTTGCTGGTTTAGCCGGTGTATTCCAGTCAGAGAAACCGGTCATAGTGCCCAGTGTTGAACAAATCTAAAGCTGGGGAGGCCAAATGTGGGAGAGTAGTTAAGGGTGGGCTCCGAGATGGACAAGAAAGTTGTAATTTCTCTGTCCAGGTCCTTCCACGCTTGTGTGGGTGCGTGACGATACCCACGTGTGGGCACAAACAGAACGGTGGGTTCTGTGAAGCGTCACCGCCGCTGTGAGGTCACGCCAATACCAGGGTATTTCTTTCAGGTAGCCTTTCCAAAGCTGACAAAGTTATTAACTGCGTTATATAAGACAAAGGGTTAAATTAGAAAGTCTGGTGCTTTAAATATCTTTTTGAAAGGCCACATAATCTGGTGTAGGCTAGCTGTAATGACATAATCCAAAAATAGCTGTTAGTCTTCTCCTCGATGCTCATCCTTGCTGCGGTTCTGCAGCTAAAGAATGGCAAAGGCTAATCTGCTAAAGGATGCGAGAGGGCACAACCCTCTCTGCCCATGGCCCGGCACAGGGGAGACCTCTAGGGTCTTCCACGTGGGAATTTGGAGCAGGAGGTTAATTCACGTTCAAGTGGCATGAGTATAACTAGGATACGTATTAAATGTTTGATCCACGCCTTTAAATTATGAGAGGGGAGATCTCCTCCTCCCTCAGTGGGCAGGCATCCCCTCTTCCATAGTGGGATGCGTGGGCGTAGTCAAACTGGATTTTCCTAAAGGATTCTGCTCGGGCTGGTGGCAGTGACAAGGTGGGAGGCTGAGGTTTTGGGAGCTGCGTGGAGGTTTGGGTTGTTTTTTAACGTAACAGAATGTCTGCAGTTGAAAATGCAAATGAAATAACTTATCCCTTTGCAAGTGTGGAGCGAAAAGGCAGCCTCCACGTAATAGCAACCTTATCTGTTGTCAAGTTGTTTTCATAGGTATTATCACAAATAAATTATCACAATATTAAAACTAAGAAAGAAGATGTTGATTTGGGCTTTTTGGAAAGAAGAGTTGCCTATATAGAGTAGTGATTCTAGGGTGTTCTAGCGTGCCTGGTAGGTACTTTTTCTTGTGCTGAAACACATTTTCTTGTGCTGAAAATGTAATAGTTGTTTTCACTGATAATTCACTGAGTTTTGTAACGTTTCAATTTCCACATATGTTAAGAGCTTTTTCTTTTCAAAGCACATTTTTAAACCTTATAAAAGATGATTTTTCACATGGAAACTCTGGTTTCAAGGCTGATGTCATTAATGAGGTCTACGTTCTTCTTTGTTGAAGGATTTCTTAATCTCTTTTTTGGCAGGGGCTGGTTCTCTCCTCAGGTTAGTTCGAGATGGCAGACCAGAGGCAACGCTCGCTTTCTACCTCTGGAGAGTCATTATACCACGTGCTAGGCCTGGACAAGAATGCCACTTCCGATGATATCAAAAAGTCATACAGGTAAAGGTTCTCATTTTATGCCTCTTGTCCAATAGCACAAATAGCTTTAATTAAGTGTGCAACAGATGGCGTATTTATCCATAGGCTCCGGCTGGTTTATCTAACCTTTTGCAAGACAAACATGTAAGAAAACCAGATGAAAGCGTGGTAAATTATTGGAAAAATTGGTGTGAAAACATGCCTAGGCTTTGTATATAAGTGCTGGGTGCTGTTAAATTTTTACATCTTATCTCCAGTAGGTTAAACTCTCAAATACACAGTATCAGTCTGAAAGGCCTTCATCTAAAGTTGGGCAGAGTTTTAAGACGGTGTGATCAGAATTAAATTCTTCACGTTACGTAGCCTGGTGTCTGGCTCACAGAGACCACGGGTTGCAGTATTGCCCATCATCGTCCCTCACTTCCAGTTTGGGCACAGTGAGGTATAAACTAAAGATGCAAATAAGGATGAAAACTGAGCATCAACAATGACTTTTTTTTTCTAAAAATCCATTCGAAATTTCTTACTGTATGTGGAGTTACTATTTTTAAAAGAGGATTTTTTTACTTTATTTAATTTCTTAGATACATGAAATGGCTTCACATTGACCAGATAAAAACAAAAAAAACCAAACAACAAAGTCCTGTAGCATCCTCCCTTCCTACGTTCCCCCAAAATCTGCCGATATGCGGTTGCTTCTTCGTGTTAAGAGTGAGGTGCAGTCTTGTTTGTGTTTCACAAGTGGCAGTGTGTTCAGCGTTACACTAGGGGTCAGCAGTGATCTTTACTTGAGGATACTCATGTGGAAAGTCGTTTTCTTTTAGCCTTTAACATTTACCAGAACTTTTTCTCTTTCAAAGTTACATTTTAAGACTGATGGCAGCTACATGGTAAAGTCTCTGAATAAACTGCATCCACAGATTCTTCCTGAAACCTTTAAGTGGAAATTTGAATCTGTGATATACCAGCCTTAGCAACTAGAAAATAATTTTACCTGCTTGGGAGAAAAGCTGCAACAGTTCTTCCTTTAGAGGAAGGACGCAACTAGATCCTAGGGTGAAATGTGGCTGCTTCATACTTACCTGAACCTTCATCTCATCTTCTTACCTCTGCTCCTCCTTTGCAAAAGAAGGACTGATCACCTCTTGTTTTCATTCCTTTTGCTGGCCTGGGGGCTGTGGGGTTTGTGTACATGTAGGAAATGGGAAATGAAAAATATTTAGCTGTTGCAGCCTGATAGTAGCTAAGCCCTTTCCAGGTTTTGTATAACTTCCCTCTAATTATAAAAAACTCTGATTCAGTCCTTGCTGAGGCTACGGCATTACCGGCAGCCGTGGATGTTATTTACCCGAGCAGCAGCAGCATTTACAGCCTGAGTGTTTCAAGTGCACACTCCATTTATTGTTTGAATGCTGTGATGTATTTGCATGCGCGTCCAAACGTGTGCTTGCACAAATCTTGATTTTGCTTGTCTAAATATTTCCTCACTGTGAAGTTGTCGTGCAAATGTTTGCAGGCTTCTAGTGTATTTCTCAAATCTGGGACTTTGCGGCAATTTTCTGTAGGAGGACGGGTACCTTTTTTGATGGAAGAGAACTGTTAGCATACAATTCTGTGTCATATTTCTACTTGGGATCACAAATGGCAAAAGAGCATTTTCTTCTGTTTATAACTAGGTGTTTGGACAGTTATTTCTACTGGTTTCTGTAAATCACCTGGGCCATGTCAGAACTAGCAAATTTACCGATGTTTCATCTGATTTTTTGGTGCATGTTCAGAGACCTCCGGGGACTGTAAACCGCTGTCATTTAATTGTAAGAGATCTCGCGTGGTTAGGGGAGGGAGGGAGGTTGGGATTTCCTGATGTCTTGAAACTCTGAAGCTTTTTTCTGTTCTAGAAAGCCTTTAACTGAAAAGTGCTTTGTTCCTGCACAGGAATTGGTGAATTAACCACAAGTTATTGTCGCCTCTATTTTTGTGCTCAGACGCTGCAGATCAGCTGTGGCAGCTTGCACTGTGGCAGCTTGCATTTATTTATTCTCTGGTACCGTACCTTAGACTTGTGTGTCTTTGGTAGCTTGGTCTTTGCTTTAGCAGAATCAAAACTTACTGGTGGAAATTGCTAGAGCTGAGGGGAAAAAAAAAAAAGAGCACTGCTTTTCTTCAATGTGTCTCTTTTTTCCCATTGGATTTCTGAGGGCCAAATCCAGCAGTCTGGAGTCAGTCCTGTGGACAAATCTAGACAGTGCTGTATCCTTTTGTTATCATCTAAGGAAGAATCATCAGGGAAGTTGAACCACAGGTGAAGGAAACCAGCTGGAACTTGAAAGTCTCCCTTGAGTGACAGGCTATGGTATTAAAAAAAATAAATATCAAAAAACCCAGGACCCCAAATCCCTGTTTTTAATCTATAACGATCTCTTTTTTCTTTCTGCAGGAAACTTGCATTGAAATACCATCCTGATAAAAACCCCGATAATCCAGAAGCGGCAGAAAAATTTAAAGAGATCAATAATGCACACGCAATATTGACCGATGCCACAAAGCGAAACATTTATGATAAGTATGGGTCTCTGGGTCTGTACGTAGCAGAACAGTTTGGGGAAGAAAATGTGAACACGTACTTCGTGCTATCCAGCTGGTGGGCAAAGGTAAACGAAACTGCAAAGAGAATTTGTTCTGGATTAGCGTTTGAAATTCTTCAAAAGCTCCATTTGATAATTGTGCTTGGTTTGACGTTTGGAAATTGCTGAATCTCTGACAACTGGTAGTTTAACCTTCTCTTACTGTTTTGCAGTCTCTGGTTCAGAAGTATTTTTGCATTATCTCAGTGATACAGGTCTAATAAGAAAAACTTAGACTACTAAGAGACCTTGGACCCTTCTAACAGTGATGAGGGTTTTGGTGTTATTCTCTTTGGTAATATCTGATAAATAGTGTTATAAAAGGAGTTCTGACTGTGAACTTGAACTCACGCAGGAGATCCTGGTTAGAAGTCTGCTTACGTACTCACTGAATTAATGTTAATTCTTCAACTTTCTATCATTTGAGAGACTCCAGGTTATTTGCTTAATTGCCCATCCTGGGTTTTTCTGGGCAGCAGAGGGAGTATCACCAGTACACCAAAACCACACTGCCAGCTCATCTTTCCACACACGTACTTTCCAACAGCTTTTTGCCTGCGTTGCATGTAACAATCATTGTATAGACACCTTCTTCGAGTCTTCTGCCAATAGCAAGGGATTACTATATTTTACTGGACTCAAATGATTTTGAAGCATAATTTGCTTCTTTCTTTTTAAGTAATACATTTGAAAATCACCATATTCACTTAAAAGTGCAAAAGACCTATACATTGCACATTGCACGTTTTTCATACTAAAATTGTCCAGGCTCTTGCATTTTGGAGCTCATGCAGATGCAGTCTGTTTGTGCAGAAAGTAATAAGTAAAAGATGACGTGGCTATGAAACTGAAGTATGAAATCATAACTGCACCAACTTACTTAGTGATGTGAGGTTGTTCACAGTGCATTGTGGCTCCTTAAAACCTTCCTTGTCTTGACATTTAGTTTCACTGGTCAATTTTTCTACCCTTTGCCAGCGTCATCTCTATTTCATGATTCCCCTGCAGTAAGAGAATTGGAACATCACCGTGCTGGTTTGCCATTTATAAAATGATATTTTTCAAACAATTACACAGTGACCTGTGTGAAAATTTTAATTTTGCTTATTTTTCACTGTGATAAGCACCCGGCAGACGTGGCTTGCTTTGAGTTGCCTTGGTAGCACCCAACCTCAGCACCTGAACTTCATTGTGGGGCTGAGCTTTGCAGCCGTGCCCACAGCCTTGGGTAGGTCGAGGTCCCTGCTGTGGGTGCATCGCGACCTGTACGTCTGCTAACCAGTGTGAGTCCTCTCAGGGTTATTTACGCAAGCTACAATCTGTCCTAAACTATTGTACCTCCGGATTTTAATACAGATACACTTCTTAGTTCTGTGTCTTCCTCCAGGTGTAGCAGAATAGTTCACTTAAACCAAAATTGTAGGAATTCTTCAAGTAAACCGGGTTGGCAGTACTCACTTCAGTGTAAAATGTTGAGAGCCATAGCCAGTTTTGTACATATTTTTAAATATTTCTTGGTGATGAAGTAGCAAACTGTAGCTCTGTCTCTACGTGGCTGTATTTTTGGTCTCTGCTTTCCATATCTGAGTTGCTCAAACTTGATGGTCGTGGCTGGTGGGCGCAGGTTCTGAGTATTTCTTTGTCTCCTGTCCTCTGCAGGCCTTGTTCGTGTTCTGTGGGCTCATCACAGGCTGCTACTGCTGCTGCTGTCTGTGCTGCTGCTGTAACTGCTGCTGCGGGAAGTGTAAACCCAAACCTCCCGAAGGGGACGAGCAGGAGTACTACGTCTCTCCAGAGGACTTGGAGGCACAGTTGCAGTCAGATGAAAGGGGTAGGTAACAACGCTGGGAGGTTTCCTTCCAGCCCCTAAGGAAGCTACAGGAGGGATGGGGAGGGACTCTTGATCAGGGAGGGGAGCCATAGGACGAGGGGGAATGGTTTTAAACTGAAAGAGGGGAGATT
>JAOXJK010000005.1:4316168-4343836 GCA_025774025.1 Xenus cinereus | reverse complement strand
GTTGCCCAGAGAAGCTGTGGCTGCCCCATCCCTGGAGGGGTTCAAGGCCAGGCTGGATGGGGCTTTGAGCAACCTGGACTGGTGGGAGGTGTCTCTGCCCAGGGCAGGGGGAGGTTGGATCGGGATGATCTTTAAGGTCCCTTCCAACCCAAATCATTCTATGATCTCCAGTTAAGCTGTGTGCATGCTTAATAAGGTAGGGAAGGAGAAACAGGGATGGTGACGGCCACCATGACCATCAGCTGCGCTCTGCCCACCCCACACCATGCTCCAGAGCAGCCTGGGCTGCATGTGGTCCTGGGTTCGGTGGTGGAGGAAAACTTCATTTTCCTTGATGGGAGGAGGGAGGAGGGCAATGATGTGAAATCCCTTTGAAATCCCGGCCCTACTTCTCTCCTGTGTGTATTTTTTTTTAAAAAAAGGTGCATGCCCGGGCTACGGCCTCTCGGTGAGCACAGGATGGGGGCTGTGCAGAGCAGAAAGGCTGTGTGCCTGCTCCGAAAGGCATCGGCTGCATTTCTACATGTGTAATGAGTTGGGAGCAGTCTCAGGGTGGAAGCACGTGGAGCAGCTCGGCTCCCCTGGTGCAGAGGGCTGGGTCTGGCTGTGTGGGGCTGGGTCTGGTTGTGTGGGGCAGGGCGGCGGGCTCCATGAGTCTGGAGGGGCTGAAATCACCCAGTGCTGGTGTTAAACCGGGACACCGGGGCTCAGGGCCATGGTGCTCCCGGGAGCTTGAAGAACCACCTATGGGGCTGCAGGGGACCGAGAGGGCTGGGCTCAGAGGGGTCTGGGCAGGGGCTGTGGGGTTAACTCTGCTTTAACCATCTTTGAGAGCTGCCCGTTCCTGGAAACACCACTAATGGAGACTCCGCCTGCACCCCAGGAAATCCTCTAGCACCTCACTATCAAATTGCCTTCATGTTTAATGCCTTCCCTCTGCTGCGATTCCTTGGGCCATCGGCATCTGAGGCAGGGAAGAGCAGATCTTCCTTCTCCATGGCTGCAGACGGCAACATCCGTGCCAGCGGCAGGAGCGGCAGAGCGTGGCTCTGCAGGGGATGCCCTGGATTTTGAAATCTGGTAACACAAAAATCTTCTGCCCGTCTCTGCAGGTAACGGGGGGGAGTTCCCCATTTGGCTTCCTAACCCTATGGGATGCTGCAAATCGCTTCTCTGGGGAAGGGGATCACTGGCTGCCATTTCCGGCAGCCTCGTGGCAGAGCGATTTGCCCTAAGTGAGAAAAAATGAACATTAAAAGCCCATCGATTAAAATGAGTGAACTAACTACAAAATCAAAGGGAAGGGTTTTTTTCAAGTTCGGCACCGACAAGCTCCGCGCAAGATGTGAGAGGGCCTAGAAAGCTGTCAGAAAAAGGCACAGAGGAATCCGTGATCCATTTTCAGCCCCTTTCTGGATTTCTTGCTCCGTTTGGGTCCTAACACACTCCCACGTGTATGGTACAGACTGAGCCAGATGCACCTCTAGGTACCCCACATGCTGCCAAGAGAATCTATGTCAACGGAGCGACTCGGGATTTGCCCGGGAGCAAAGGAAAAAAGGAAATTTTTCAGGCAGGAACTAAGGAGATTGCAGAGCCACAGCACAGCTTTAGCTTCTCAAATAACTCTATGGGAAATCTGTGATTGGCTTTTGGGGGGGAGGTTTAAACTTTGTATTATGGGCTCGAAAAGACCAAAAAAGGAGAAAAAGCCAAACAGAGTAACTTTCCCTGAGCAAGGTTAAGTTTTTGTAAGTTTGGGATAGAGCAATGAAGGAGCGGCAGACTCCTCCCGACCTCCCCTGTGGCGAGAAAGAGCCAAGCAGAAAGGTGGTGAGGACTTCCAAGAATAACCAGAAATCACTTCTGCAGAAAGGAGAAAAAGAAGGTGCAGGGCAGCCCCTGCCTTACCTGCCAACCCGCGCCGTGCCCGGGGAGGGGGTGGCAGAGCCCGGCCCCGGCCCCTCTCGCCTGCTCTCCTCCACCCTGCCACCCCCACGCCGGCTTTTATGGCCTTTCTTGTCACCCGGGCTGAGTTGAGCCAATTGCCACACTTTCTGCTGGCTTCCTGTTTGTTCAGCGCGAGCGTCTGTGGTAAAATTTCCATTACACGCTGGACAGACAGGGCGGCAAAGAGAAGTGAAGCAAAGAAAAAAGCCAAAAAAAGAAAAAAAAAGAGAGAGAAAAAGAAACCCAACTCTGTGTTTTAGTGGTTCTCTCGACTCACTTGAAAATGAGAAAGTGTCTGGGTGCTGTTAGATAGAGGGGGAGGTGAGGAGGGATGCCCTGGCTACGAGAGCTGCAGAGCATCCTCCAGTTCCCGGGACCAGCCTGGGCATGAGTCCGCCCTGGGTTCCCCACTCCCTGTCCCTGAGGGGATGGAGAGGTCCTGTTTCTCAGTTCAACAAGGAGAAGACCCTCAATTTCCACCCCGCTCACCAAAAAAAAAAGCATGTTTCCCAAAATGCTCCCTCTCTGAGTGGAGCCAGAGCACAAGGCAGAGCTCTGGCCAGCCCTGACTGAGGGCTGTGGCACGTGTCTGCAACCCCTTCCACCCGAAAGCCACCCCAGCTCGGCCGGCAGATCCTCCATCCACGCCAAACCCGGAGTGAAGAGCAGCTCCCGCGTCTCACAGCTCTAAGAGGGCAGATCTGGAGGGGAGTGATTTATTTTGATCTTTTGTTATTCCTTGGCATGCCCAGAAAAGCCGTTCTGGCTGTAGGATGGAGAAAAACAAAGGAGAAGGTGGAAAACAGGCTGCCATGATGATACGGATGCTACCAAAGGATCCGGGCACATCTGAAGCAGCGTCCTTTGGTCTGGAGGGGCACAGCACGTTTTTGTGGGGCTGAAGGAGAATGAGTACATGGCAGGACACACAGCTCTGGGGCGAGCTGTGCTCCTCGCTGCCTCTCCACAGGGTGATTTCCATCCGCCGTTGCAGACTCTCCGACAGCTCCTGGCCTGCGTTTGTCCCTCAGCCCCACCAGCGCTCTGGGCTGCCCCTGTCTTACCCCAGCTCTTTGCTTCAGAGAGTGTAAAACACCCACCATGTGCTGCTTTCCCAGCTGAAATGGGGGTGAGCGGTGGTAACGGTGGAGGGAGGCAGCCTGGTGACTCAAGGAGCAGTGTTCGGTTTGCTGCCTTGGGTGGGACGTGGCTTCCTCAGCATCCCTTTCCAGGAGACCCTATGCGTCGGCTGAGGGGCTGTGGAGCTGCAGTCCCAGCTTTTCCCGAGCTCTGTGTGTAAACGCTGTGTTATCCCGGGGCAAAGCTGCAACACTGAGAGCTCGCTGTGGCTCTGGGATACACATCTGCATGGGATCCCTGTGGTGGGAACCATCTAGAAAGCCTCCCCAGCTGCAGCACATGTGTGCGTGTCCCTCTGCGCCAGCAAAGGCAGCGATGAGGGTGGGAAATGCCGCAGGACCAGCACCAGTGGTCAGTGGTGGTTGTTTGGAGGGTGTATTCTGCCAGCTGAGTGACATCCCTCAAACACGGCTCAGAGCTGAGGTCCTGATATCGGAGCGGCTCCCGACTGCAGTAACTCAGGGTCCTGCCATAGCAAAGTGGAGATCTCCATCTCACCCCAGCCTGGGCTCTCCTGCAGTCCCCGTGGGACAGACATGCACAGGGAAGCTCTGAGCCCCTCTCCTTCCCTCCACGCTTTCCTTTCAGGGCTTTTGTTTTCCTCCCCGTTCATGTCAGAGGGGGTTAGCCCAGCCCCAGGCTGCTCAGGGACTAAGCGGTACCTGTAACGAACTCATCAGTGTGGCTCAGCGAGCTTCTCGGAAAGGCAACGCTGTTCAAACCCCCCCTTTTTCTCTTATTGCAGCTATTGTTCGCATGAGAAAGGAAGGGAGGGGGACACTTGAATGTTCTTTGCTTTTTTCTTCCAGTTTATTAAAAGCAGAGAAGGAACACTCGGGATCCAAGATTTCCTCCTCTGCTCTGGCCGCCTGTGTCTGAACGTCGGTGCCTGATGCACTGCTGATGCTGATGCACTGCCCCAAACTCGGCAGCGGTGGGATGCTCAGCAGATCCCGGCACGGCAGAGATGGGTGCCCAGCAGGAACCCCACGTCTACAGCCAGCACCCACGGGTGCTCCACTCTAAACAGAATCACAGAATCACAGAATATTCACCGTTGGAAGGGACCTTTGAGATCATCGAGTCCAACCAAACCTGCCCTTCCCCAGCACAGCCTGTGGTGCTGCAGAGAAAAAATGACTGTCAGTTAAATGATGTGACTCTCTCAATAGCGATCTTCCGGCTGCGGAGTCCGAGCATGATGCTGCTTTTGTGCCTAGGACTCTGCAGTTTATCAGTCATACAAAAATATTATTTCCCATTAATTGATACTGAAACAATTGTGGCAGCAAGAGAGATGAAACAGCACAATTTTGCAAATGTATTTGCTGGGCGCTGGGAAATGAAAGAGCATCTGAGAAGCTCCTGAAGCGCTTGCTGCCGCTTTTCAGGGATGTTGCAGGGAGTTTCCTGGTGTATTGTAATTTTACTGGCTAATGAACTGTATAAAACATTAGGGATAAGGCTTAGGAAAAGAAAGCCAGATGACCTTGGGCTGGCTGCTAAAAGCTACCAAATGTGTGCGTGCAAAACTCTGTGACGGCCGTTAACCAAACTCCAGCATCCCCAGCCCAATGTGGACAGACCCCTCCAGACATGCGACTTCCCAAAGTGCCGCACCCTAAAATCCCAAATTCTGGAATCTTAAGCCTCAGACATTGCGGTGGATACTGGGTGCTTTGGAGCTTTCTGTTGAACTCTTTCCCAACCCTTTCTCCTTGCAACTATTCAGTCTATGGGTCAATGGGGTGAAATGTACCTCCAGCGTGCATTTGTTGAGGCTGAATAAAGTCTTTTAAACATCTTTGATTTTTATAAATGTCTCTGTGGTGAGTGAGCTTGACCGAGGATTGCTTTCAGCAAGAGACGGTGCGAGTTTAACTTAAGGTGTTGGTGAAAAAGTTTCCAGTGGCACCAGGTAAACACCTCAGTGCATAACGTGTCGGATGTATTGTCTGATCACCGCCTCGAATCCTCCTCATGCAACAGCTTAAAAATACCCCATTTTCCATTGATGTTCTGATACTCGCTTCTGAAAAACCGCCTCTGTTAGCAGAGCTGGGTTTTTAATGCAAACCCCGCCAGCGGCTGTTTGCAACAATTTTTCCTCGTTTATAAAACATGGAAATTAAGCATTTATATATATATTTTTTTTACAATTGGCCAAGATTGTACCCTGCAGGGCTGTGGGATGGAGCTGTTGGCTCCAGCGAGGCAGCAGACAGGTTGCTGCTGGGGCTCATCAGGGCAGCCCACTCCCACGATGAATTGCCGAGTTCTCAGATGAGTGGTGGGGCGAGCGTGCGGGTTTCAGCCCACAATTTCTGCTTCTCTTTCTGTACAAATGGGGAAACAAGCGGGTAGCAAGCTCGAAAGGAAAATGAGTCGTTTGTTGTGACCTGATTGATCACTGGGTTGCTTTCCAGCCCCACCAAGCCCACGAAGGGGGCAGCCACCAGCCCTGGAGATGGCTCAGGCCATTACCTCAGGCAGGCAGCAATGAGGTATTTCATCTATTTCAAAGAAAACCAAGCCCATCTGCTGCAGAAAGAGAAAATACAACCTGAAAGTTCTCCTCTCAGGTGCTCCTGCCTCGAAATGAGTGTTTTTTTCTCTTTGATGGTCAAACAGATATTGTTCTCGGAGGGTTTTTTTTGTTGGTTTTTTTTTTTCTCTTTTTCTTTTTTAACCGCTCCAGTCTATTTTTAGTGATGAGGGGATGGTGTTCAAGAGCCTGTGCTGCTGGTCAGATCAGCTGTGGTTTGGGTCACTCTGGATGCTGGGCAAGTCAGGCAAAGCCTGTCCTGGTGCTGGGTCTGCAGGTGGTGCCGAGACCGGGGGTCCTGAGGTGGTGGAGTGGGACCCCGACTCCTGGGGTGGTGGGGTGGGACCCCATCTATGGTGGGGTTGAGCCCGCAGGCGCCTCCTGATAGCCACAAATCAAATGCCTTTGGGAGCATTTTTGGCTACTTCAATGGGAGAGCGGGAAGTGTGGCATTGCTTGGGTGTGTGATGAGAAAAAAGGGACTTTTTTTTTTGTTTTGTTTTCCTCCAGCTTTCTCCAGAATCCCCATATTTTGGGGGGACACTGTGGCTTCCCCAGGGGTGGATGTCATGCAAGATGTCCTTGAGTTCTGCATGTTCCTGGCCAGGCTGGTCAACAGAGGCAGCAAGGTGGAGCTGGAAGGTCTGGGGAGTGCGGCACTCATCCATGGCAGCCCGGCACCATGCCATGGCTCAATAAAACACCACATTTGCTCTTTTTTTCCACTTAAAATGGCGTGACCCACGTGGGGCTTTTTGGGCTGGGGAGGAGAGCGGTGCTGCAGCAGAGGTCACCTCCCTGTGGTGCAGCCTCATGGCCGGGGCAGTCTAAAGGAACCATAGATCGATATCTTGGCAAAAAAAGAGCGTTTTTTTTTTTTTATTCTCAGTCTCACAGCCCCGGCCTGCAAGCGGCCAACGTGGCCGGTGCTGGGGAGCACGCCTGCCTGCTGGCCAGGAGGCGGGGAGAGGAGCCGCCCGCCTCCCACACAGTGTTTCCGACTCCGCGTGTTTGCTGCCAACAGTTTGTCGCAAATAAAAGAAATTAAATCTGGTAGCGCTCGCAATGGCAGGGTGGGGGAGAGAGGCCTGATGGACCCTCCGGATCATGGCTATGGGAGGCTGAGGGGATCCAAGATGGCGCCGTGGGCCGGGGACAAGGGCAATGGTGGTGGAGACAAGGGCAATGGCAGCAGTGACGAGGCCACCTAGGGTTGAGGCCAGCAGCCACAGCATTTGCTGCTAAACTCACCATCGCCACCTCAAGCAGGGCGCAGAGGAGGAGAGGGGAGGGGAAGGCGCCATGTTTTTGGGTGGCGGGAGCAGCCCACCCTGGGGGAAGTGTTGGTGTGGGCGTGTGACTCGTTTGCTCAGGTAAAATATGGCTGCATGGTGGCAAAAACTGGGTTTGGCGGGACGAAACGTGGATGTACTGAGGGAAAATGTGGATGTGCTGAGGGAAAATGTGGATCTACTGAGGTCAAGTGCAGATCTGAGGAAAAATGTGGATCTGCTGAGGGAAAGTGCAAATCTTCTGAGGCAAAATATGATCTATGAGGGAAATATGCAGATCTGCTGAGGAAAAGCGTGGATCTGAGGAAAAACGTGGACCTGCCGAGGAAGAATGCAGATGTTCTGAGGAAAATTATGGATGTACTGGGTTAAAAGCAAGAATTGCCCCGAATGCAAATGTCTCTGGAATCTCTCTCCATGCCAGGAGAACCTAAGGTGCTCACAGTGTGGAAGAAGGTCCTGGAGACCTTTGGGCTGTGTGGTCCCTGCAGCCATGCCCATGGGACAGGGCGTAGGTCACCTGGACCTTAATGCAGTGGCAAGGGGGACCATGCCACACTCTGCAGTGCCATCATGGGCGTGGCAGCCACTGGCCATGGGTGCTGGGGACTGCCTGGGTGCGTGGGTGGCATTCAGCAGCCTGGAAGTGCTGCAAAACAAGAGGTGGCAGTCTGAGGCTCTGGTGATGCCTCCTCCTCCCCACAGCCTTCACACCCCAATTTTTGTCTTCCTCTCCTATGGCTGAGTATCCCACAGCTACTGTCTATGCCCGTCACAGGCTCACTGGGGCCATGGGATGGTCCATGGGTGCAGGACATCCTCTGATGCTCTACATGGTGGGTCACAGCCCCATTGTGTCCAGTTCTTCTCCATCCATGTATCTCCTGGGCTGCTTCCTACATGTTATCCATCAAGGGCTGTTATCAGGAGTCCAGAGAGGCTGCATCCATCATGTTTCAAGGAGTTTGGGTGTGTGGACTGGGATGAAGGATGTTGGGGGAGAAGAGGTGCTTTGCCCCTTGCTCCTCCCCAAGGAAATATTGTGGGATCCCCACCCCCATGGTGGACCCTGGGTGCAAATGCTGCTTGAGATCCACACGGTTCTGTGGCCAACACCACTACTCAAACAAGGTCTGCTGGAGCTTTATGCGTGAAGGATGATGGTGGCATTCATGGGGTTCAGCATGGTCTAGAAAGAAGATACTGGGCTCCTCCAGCACTGAGCTCCTGCACTGGGGGCTGCAGCCCAGAGGAAGAACTCTGGGTGCAGACCTGCTCCTCCATGGACCTGGCGATGCTGCTATCCCTTGTCCCACCACTGCTCACCTGGTGCCCCAGCCAAAAAACCCTGTGTCTGCCCATCCTCCTGTGTTTGTGCTTATGAGCTCTCCTTCCACCTACGCAAGGAGCTATTTTTAGCAGACACTAATCAAGTGTCAGTGCTGGCTCTGAGCGTGGCTTTCAAGCCGAGGGCTCAAGCTTTCGCCGAGCACTTGCAGGAACTCGGGCGTGTGTTTTCTTTTAAATTTAGTAGAGAATTTATACAACATGCTGCAGAGTGGTGGCAGCTATTTCGGGCTCATCACACCTGAGCCCACACTGAGTTATCACCAGGCGACTCTCCATTTGGGCAAGAGCCTGGCAGAACATCCCCCTCCTGGCCCTGCTCTCCTTGCTGCCGGCCGTGCCTGCCTGTCCTAACCCCTTGGGAGCCGGCTCCGAGCCAGGGATGCCCAGCCAAGGGGTAGGTTTGCTCCTCTTGGCCCATTTATCTCCAGCAGAAGGATGTTGCGTTGGTACTTTGAATCATGCAGGAAAGGAAAATACTCTGTGTTCAGCCACAAGGGTCACAGCCTCCTCTGACTAAATGCGCCTCATGGGGCTGGCCGGCTTCTCTTCCGCTGAGGTTACTCTGGCCTGCTAACAGCTTCCTGGAGACCGTTACGAGACCCGCTCCTCACCACGTCTTCAGCAGCTCTGATTCAGCAAGAGCACGCTGGCGTTCAGGCGAGCTGTGTTTCACTTCGGCTGCTGAACTGAAACAGGGGCTTGGTGCTTCTTAAATTAAAGCGTAATGTGATGCGAGCTGAACTTTTCTGTGCAGATATGAAGAGCTGCCCCTCCTCAGATACCAACCCTTCACTTGGATCCACACCATGGTAGTTCCTCCCAGGTGCAAGGCAGGAAGAGGAGGGAGCTGGGGAATTGGAGTGGTGGGGTTTTCTCCTGCTCACAGCCCTGCTGCAGGCAGGAGACCTGGGTTTGGGATGGGGGTTACCCTGTCCTTCCGGAGACGCCACAAGGTGCTGCTCTCTGTCCCCACCAGCTCCCATGAGATGAAGGCACCAGACAGAACGAGCATATCCCGTAGGGCAGGCTCTCCCTGGGGCATAGGAGCTTCACTGAAGAGAAAAAACAACCAGCACAGAAAGAGAGACATAAGAACTGCTCCAGGGCTGCAGGGTCATCCTGCTCCTCAACAGCAGGGTCTCGATCTCCTGCCACCACTTGTTGCATGTCCTCACCCAGGGCAGCAGTCCCAAAGGGCTGCAAATCCTTCTGAGCACCCTCTGGGGTGTAACAAAGAATGACTCCATTCAAGAAAACCAGAGAAAAAATTTATTATTTTTCTTTATAAAATATCTCCAATAAGTTATATAGGCAAATATTTAAATTAAAATAAATTAACTCCACTCTATGCCGGGACACGTGACTGTCCACAAAGTCAAACTAGGATTTATGTTTCTTTGAAAAAATATGCCCTAGATCTCCAATGTAAGATTCGAAAAAAATATCTATGCTTGGTGAGGAGGGAGGAGGAATCTCTGCGATGGACAGAAGGGGGTTAAGGTGCGGTGCTGAAGCTGCCTGGCGCCAGTGGCATCTCCACATCCAGCTAAGTGCTAAGAGCATCTTCATCGTCACTCCAGTCAGGAGGAGCATCCGTCCCGAAGTACCGATCGCCAAAGTTCCCTGTGGGGAGAAAGAGATGCAATTGTGGTGCAGCTCTGCAGGGAGCCCCGGGACCCATCCTCCAGCCTGCCCTCATCCCGGCCCACAAGGAAACAAAAACAGGTTGATCCAACAGCTTGAACAGCTCTAAAACTCATGTAAGCAGCAAAACTGGAGCAGCCCGGAGGCTGTTTTAGCACCCGGTGGCAGGGGTGTTTCCTGGCACAGCAGAGGTGAGGACAGAAGAACGGGGTGAGCTTGTTTTGGATGAGCATGCTTTGGATGAGCTTGTTTAAGGTGACAGCTTAGGGAATGAGGTGGGCACAGGTCTGCTCCAGATGTCCCAGCCCAGCTTCTCCACCTGGGGCCAGAGAAGGCTCATGGCCTGTGCAATGACTCCCTCTGCCAACAAGGTTATGGCTGCCTGACAGCTCTCACAGCGCGTACATTGATCCCAACACCCACGTGGCAGCAGGACCCAGGAGAGGCGATGGGTCCCCGGGTAAAATAAGTCCAGATCTAAGCTTCTGCTGACAACCAGGGCTTCACCTCCTCTGGTGAGTGGGCCAGAAGCACTGAAAATTCCCCTGCAACAGCTCATCCCTCCCCAGATACTCACCGATGCCGGGGATTATCCGGAAAAGGTCATTCACCTTCTTGTCCACAGCTGTGGTGATGATCTTCACCCGGGGAAAAGCGTAGGCGACTGAGTGGACACCCATCTCAGCCATAAGCAGGGAGAGGAGGAAGATCTTGTCTTCTGGGACATCATGATCCTACAGGAAAGGCAGAGACAGCTTGGAGATGCATGGGCTGAGGAGTAGGAGAAAGGGTATCTAAGGCAGGGGGGCCTTTCTGGGGCCATTTTCTCTCCTCCCCACTTTGCAACCAGCTGGGGTTACTGGGCACAGCACCAAGAATCCAACTAAATCCAGGCTCTTACTACCCGAGGAAGGAGTGACTTTGTCAGTGCCTGGTCACAGAGTCACCCCACCCTGGGCTCCTTCATAAGGAGGAGACAGTGTCAGGGCAAAGCCCCTCAGCGTGGCTACGGTGGGTGTTTTGCCCATTATTTGGGGGCGAACCACCCGCTCTCTGCAGCGTGCTCCACATCCTCCGTACCAGCAGCACCCGCACCGCCATCATGGCGGCTGCGCCCGTGGAGACCGTGCAGTCCATCAGGATGACGTGATCTTCGCTGATGTCCTTCGGCAGCCGCAGGTAGTGGAGCTGGGCAGGGGGAAGAGAGATCAGCTTAGAGGCTGCAGGCTCAAGGCGAAGGAAGCCACCTGAGCCCTTCTGTTAGAGAGGTGAAGGATCTTTCAGGCCTCTCTATCTCTGGGACCCCATCTGTCCCCTTGGAGCCAGGTGCTGGTGCAGACTCCTGGAGAGCAAACCAGCCCCTGCGTCCACAAACATGCTGGCAAAGCCCACTTGAGAAGCTTTCAAAGCACTCGCTTTCTGAGCCACCACCCCCTCGCCAAGACCAACCCTCAGATCGCTCTCAGGAGATACTCGAGTCACCCCCTGCCCGCAGGCTAATGCCAGGAGATGGCCTCTGTAGCCCAGAGCCACAGGTTTTACCTCTGGCTCGCCCGTGTTGCAGTTGGTCTGGATGAGGATGGTCCCGATGCGGACGTCCTTGCAAACTGCCCGCAGAGCTGGCTCCATGGTCTCTCCCGCTCGCAGGATGGACACCCCGGTGATCTGCAGCACACAGCCAGGGTGACCGGGGAGGCACGGCGCAGGAGGTGCGTGCCACCCCGGTATGGCATTGGGCCTCAACAACTGGGGAACCTAATGGGCAACCCCAAAGCACATCCCTTCCCAGGCTGCCTCCCTCAATGGGAGGCCAACAGCGGCACGGTGACACTGCTGATGGCAGTCCTGGCCACCCACTGACATGCCGCCTGTCCCAATGACACAGGGTATCATATTCAGGGCAGCAGGCACCAAACGCAGGCCTGATGGAAGCCCTGAGAAGCCAGGGGTGTCCTTCCACTGCAGGGATGGAGGCCCATGGGGCAGGGCTGAATAGTACCTTTTGCAAGTACACTTACTTGCTTTCCGCTGTATGTTCTTCCTTCGTAGTCCTGTCCTTGAGGGGTCTGGACCGTGCAACTCTACAAAAACCATGTGAGAAGCGTTACCAGGGGCTCTGACGTGGCTCTCAGAGGAGACCAGCTGTGGGCTGTGCTGGCCCCTCGGAAAACAAGGCTGGACGAAGAGTTGTCACCCAGAGCCACGCCACTGCTCCATGGTCTAGGGGAGTCCTGCCTCTTTTTAAACTAGAAGGAAGGGGCTGATACACGGGGAAGGCTGGAGAAGCAGCACCAGGACTGTCCCGGCTCCTGGCAGTTATGGGTTCAGAATGGGAGAGAACACACAGCGGCTGCTGCCCACCCTCCCACCTACACCCCTCAACCCACCTGGAACGGGAGCAAGGAGAGTGCGTGCTCAATCAGCAACCGCATCAGCCTCTTGGAGTAGAAAATGAACTCATCCCTGCTGGTCTCCTTGTTTCTAGAAGGGAGGGAAAGGCAACGTAAGACCAAAATGTGCCCCCTGACATGCTGACAGGGGTCAGAGGCTGCGAGGAGAAGGGCAGCCTCTGCCTCCCTCTGGCTGCCAGCACTTTGCATGGGGTCCACCATCTGAGCCTGGAATCACGATGGCAGTTTAAAGGTAAAAGGCAGAAAAATTGTTAGGAAGACCATGGAGCATTCACAGCTCCTGTACCCAGGGCCCACCACCATCTATCCCGTCCCATGTCCCCAAGTCACGAGGACAGGGCACAAGTTTGGGAGTCCAAAGCAAACTGAGCCCAACCAGCCCGCAGCCAAACCCCACCCCACCCCAGGAGACCACAGTGGTGGGGGCTTTACCTGATGATGGTGTGCATGCCCCTCACCTGAGGGGTGCTCTTCAGCACACTGAGGGTCTGAGGAAGGGGATGGCACTGGTGGGCAGAGGCCAGGGCGGCCCTGAAAACCAAACACACGGTCAGAAGGTCTCTGGGCAAGGCTGCCCCAGGGCTGGTGCACAGCACATGGCCGGAGCCATCCTCCCAGATGTCATCTCACACTGCAAATGCACACCAAGGCCATCCAGCTGAGCCCTGCCCGGGCCCCCGCGACGGCAAAGGGACCTGCTCCCATGAACGGAGCAGGCAGCGGGTGGTCGGTGGAGCCAAGGGGACCTCACTGCCCAAGGACCTGCCCTTCCTGCTGGGCTGCTGACCCGTGGTTGGCCCATCTTGGTTTCCACTGGTTGGGAAGAAAGTGGAAAAAAAAAAATCAAACCTTTCTCCCGCTCAGGAGTCTTACCTAGTGGTGGATCCTGAACTCAGGGGGTGAGGAGGAGCTGTTGTGGTTGTCTCTGTGTTACAAGTGCCAGATGTCACCAGGAACAAGACAGGCAGCAAGGCCTGTGGCACTGGCACTCGGCTCAACGTGGAGCCAGGCTACAATGAGACCATTTCAGAGAGCGCCTGGCCCATTCAAGGATAGTCAGATCGACACCAAATTGGGAACAGCTTGAAGACTTTACGGCTGGCCAGGACTGGCTTTGTGTGACTCATCTCCACAAAACTAATAGGGTTGGGAGCTATTCTTGGATCAAGGGAACACCATTCATGGGGAAGCGCACAATGGAGCCCCATTAGTCACCTCTCTCTTTGAGAGCGGCAGTAATGAGATGAAGGTCACATCTATTTGGCTTCCATAAGGCTGGGCAGGATGGACAAGCGACTTTGTCTGGGAGGAGGGCTGGGGTCCAAAAGCCACGCGTCAGATCACACACGTGCCAGCGGCTGCATCCCGGTCAGAGAGATGTTGGGGAGGAAGAGAAGAGAGCAAACAGATGAAAGCACCAGGCGATTAAGATTTCAAATCAAGCAGAAACCTGGATTAAATGCATACACACACAGAGGCAGACAAGCGGAGAAGGAGACAGAGAAGATGACTGGGTAGGAATGGAGGAGGGCAGAGCGAGATGACTTGAGGCCTCCATCCACATAGCCATCTCCTGGTCTTGGCTGACCAACACCAAACGAGACATTCCCAAGGCCTGTGGGTACTTAAGGGCTCCTTCTTGCTTTTGCCAGGTCCCGTCCTGCGTAGCAGCGAAGAGCCCCTTGGCAGGGGATGCTCCTGAGAGCTGAGACAGCTCGTGGCTGTGCAGAGAACATGGGACGGGTTGTGCTCCCATCGCAGGCAGAGCCCGGCTGGGCTGTGGCCGAGCCCAGCGCGGTCCCACTGCCCGCAGACCCCACCGCCGGCTGGGGACAAGCAGCCCTCAAGGCCCCGGACCTGCTGTCAGTGAAGCGAGCTCTTGTTAGTCACCACAACTTGGGTTAGCTGCCTTGGGAGATGCTCCCACGGCCCCCCTTCCTTCCTCCTGCCAGACCTGGCCTGGGGACAGATTCTGGGGGCACAGCTGCCATCCAGCCCCGCCTAAACCCCTCCTGACCCCAGGGACACAGACCCACATGGTGGGTGAGGACCCCGAGCCCTGCCTTTGGTGGATGCTGGTGCCTGCACAGGGGCTGCCCGCTTGCCTGCTTGTGGCCGGGGGGCAGAAACCAGCCCCCCAGCACAGAGCCACACGCCAACTCATGGCCCCGGCTGGCTTTGCTAAGGTGCCAAACCGCTGTCCCCCAAAGCAGAGGAGCCACCAGGGTCATAGCCCACAGGGCTGTCTCCTACCCACCACAGCCCACCCAGGGGATACAGGTCTGAGCTTGCCACGGGCACCTCTCCCTCCATCACTGCCCCCCATGTCACAGCATCCCACCACTCCAGCGGGATGGGCAGCCTCTCTCCCGTCCTGGTCTCTGTGGTGTCACCCAGCTCCTGCTCCCTGCCACGGACACCAGCAAGCTCTTCTACCCCCGCCTGCCTGGGAACACCTCCCCTGCACCCCGAGCTGTCAACAGCCCCCGGGAAAACACTGTCAGCATTTTGTCACCCAGCTTTCCGCACCTTCCTGTGACACCCGCGCAGGGGCTGGTGCTCAGTGCGGGGACGGGGAGGTCTGGATGTATCCCTGCTTGGGTCCCTGTCCCTGACAGCTCAGGGAAGCTGCTCAGTGCTGTCCCCACGGAGCTTTCTGGGGGGGGTCACAGCAGCAGGTCTCATTTTTGGGGTGGTGATAAAGATGGTCTCTCCGGTCCCCCCCACCTTGGTTTTCCCTGCACAGCCCCAGCAAAGCAGGACCCCCGTGAGCTGTCTGCCTGGGTTAGTAACGCGGCTCACACTGCACAGCCCTCGCCCCCAGTCCCCGGCGTTAGTGTCACAACCAAAACACGGCCGTTAGTGTTTGTCTCCTCACATATCCCAGCGCAGCTTCCTCTGGTCACCAGGTGGGAGGGACGTTCAGGGGAGACAAGACAGGAAACACGAAGAGTTTAAGGGCAGAGGGACAAACACGACATGAAACAAAGGAAAAAGCACTGTCATTAGTCAAAGGGGGGAAAAAAAAGCCCTAATTGATCTATGGCTCTTGGACCTGCCCAGTGACTGGGCCATCGCCATAAAGACCCCAGTGCTCCTCCCTTGGTGACCAAGTCATGGCACGGCACCGGTTCCACTCCTGGCTCCCTGGGAGGAAAGCTCCATCTGCTCTCACTGCCCCGGAGTCACAGCAGGGACACTGTCACATCTCTGTCCCGAGCGGTACCAGACAGCAACAGCTCTCAGAACCCGGAGAGAGATGCCCAGCCCTTGCCCGGGGTGTTGCTGCAATCCCAGAGCAAGTGCAGGCGCTCAAGGCCAACCTTTCAAAACCTTCATCCAACCTACAGCACACCCACGCAAACTGTGAGCTCACAGGCGTGTCCATCTCCTGGCACAATGGAGAGAGGATCTGCTCAAGCCTGGAAGACCTTGGAAAGCCGAGAGCACCGGGAACACGGGGAGAAACCCGGCTCTGCACTGAACATCACCGCCTGCCGGGAAGACCTTCCTTCCTCCCTGAGCTGACCTGGACCTGCCCTGGGATCTCCATCCCCTGGAGAGGAGCTGCAGGTTGTGGCAGAGGGAAGAGCTCAGCTTCTCCGGCAGCCACCCTGTGTCACCGGCGGTGAAATCCCTTGCCAGGAGGGACAGAGGGAGCGGGTCTCTGCCACCAGGACCTGCCGGCAGCCTGCCCGTGACAGCAACGCTTCCTGTCCCTCCCCCTGCCAGGCAGGACCGCGACGGAAAATGCAGACGGGCAGCACGTCAAGAAAACGTCTCACTTTTGGAAACTTATTTTTTCCCCCCAGAACAAAAGCTTTAAAGGCAAAAAAAGAAAAAAAAAAGAAAAGAAAGAAGAAAGAAAGAAAAAGAGAGAGAAAGGGGTGACCATCTCTCAGGAAGGCTTCAGGGAACATCCTCAGCTCTTTGTTGAGCATGCTATCAAGCAGGAAGCAGACAAGAGACATCCAGCTACAAAGGAGCTAATGCAGTCAAGGCATTTCAAACACGTACAGCGGCTGGCTTTCACGGCTGACATTTCAAACAAGGGCTATTAAACTGCGCTACGGGTTGATATTTAAAGACACAATTGGCAAAGGGCATGCCAAGCTGATCGAGACCATGAGGCGGGGGGAGGGAATATTGATTGGTGAAGGGAATCAGCTGAAAAAGAGCGCTGGCTCCAAGAGCTGGTGGTAGAAATAATGTGGAAAAAGGGATGGAAACCAGGATAAGCATGGGCTCGCCGGGTTGGCTCCCGCTGCTGGGCTCCATGAGGAATCACTCACCCGGGCGTGGATGGAAAGGGAGTGCCTGTACATAATTACATCTCCAACACATGGAGAAGCTGGACAAGAAACACCCTAACTGCAAGGATGCTAAGGTCTGACCT
This sequence comes from Xenus cinereus, assembly GCA_025774025.1. Taxonomy (NCBI): domain Eukaryota; kingdom Metazoa; phylum Chordata; class Aves; order Charadriiformes; family Scolopacidae; genus Xenus; species Xenus cinereus. Next base: position 4,327,108 of record JAOXJK010000005.1, on the reverse strand, counting down.
GCGCTCTGAGGGAACACAGAGGACGGCAGCAATGCTCCTCAGCAGCCAGCAGTTACAGGAGGAAAAAACAGAGGCTTGGAGGTCCAGGGAACGGCACCACTTTCTTTAAACTCCTCAGAATTCACCCAGTCGATCAGCTGCGAGTCGGGGAGAGGCGCTCCCTGCCTGTCAGGAGAGGGTCAGGAGAGGCAGCCCAGGGCCAGCCTGGAGCTCAAGGACCAGAGAATTACTCGGACTGGGGCCAGATCTAAGCATCCAGGTTTTATTCTCCGGGCTACAAAGGCCTCTCTGCGTCCCCACGGCCAACAAAAGGCAGTGACATCAGAACAACAACCGTGACATTTAGAGGAAGCCATTCAAGACAGGAGGATAGGGAATTGTTTGAGATGAAAAGCCCCATGTTTGCCGAGCACATCTCACTCGATCCGCATCTCTCCGTCCACCTCAGTCCTCCTGCGAGTGCAGAGCCGCAGAGGAGCTGACGGGAAACCGCAGCAACAGTAAAAGCACTGGGACTCCAGGAGTGTAAACAGATTTTTTTTTTCAGGAAATTTTTTCCAGACTTTCTGGCAAAGGCATAAATGGAAACCACGAGCCTTAAACAGAACGTATAAATGTCTGTGGCTGTGGCTATCACAGAGGTATTTCTGGAGGTCGGAGTTACCTTTCTGGACTTGCTATCATAAAACTACTAATATTTTCTTGACATATTATTAAATACCTGATTTTTAAGGTGCACAATAAGATCACCTGTACTGAGTGCAGCTCTGATTAAAGAGGAGAATCACTGGAGAGAAAGGAAAATTTTATATATGTGTGTATATAGAAAACACACATACACATGGGCATATATATACATATATACAAACACACACACATTAGTCTACTCTCTAATGTTATTCCTGCAATTTTTTTAAAGCAACAGACTTCTCTCCACGCTAAAGAGCACCTTCCCACCTGGACCTCCAGGCCCACAGGGAAGCTTAATGCTGTCTGTACGGAAATGTCAGGCCCCATGGCGTTAAACAAGCAAACAGAAATAAAATAAAACATCCAGTTGCCTGGTCTAGGAAATGAAGGGCTTAGGCAGAAGTAAGTAGAGTCTTTTTCCTGTTTGTCTTCGGTATTTTAAAAGCTTGCTGTATGCCAAATGTAAATTTTAGGGTTACTTGAGTGAAGTGTCTCCACGCAATGATGGAGATTTAAATGGAAACCCATTTGCAGTAATGCATCCCCTCTGCTTCCTACAAAAGTACCTGGAAACTTAGCGGGCTGCTTAATGGAAGCAAGAGAGCTAAAGTCCCATCTGGATATCTACACGCTGGAGAGGTTAAGTAAGTCAATGCCTACTTTATAGCATCCACCTGCAGACACTGAGAAATTAGAAATCCTGCTGGATTAGGGCAGAAGTATTTTCTTAGTCCCCGGGTAGTTGCTGTGTAGCCTTTCTTTAGGTCCTGCAGGGAAGTGGGTACCTCTCGCCATGTTCCTCCCGGGTGCCATCAGGCTCGCAGCCGACAGCCCCTGCGGCGACGAGGGACCCAAGGGCTCCCACCGCCCTTGAGCCGCTTTGTTTAATTTAATAATTGACGTTTAATGATGCTAAATCATCAGGGATGGAGAGCGGCTCTGAACAACCGTTCGTCTCAGAGGATGAAGGGAAATAAAAGAGAATCCCAGGACACAAAACCTCTTGCAGAGATTGGGGGTAGGGGTCTCCCCAGCTAAAAAACCTGGCCCCAGCTGCAGGGGTCTGCCCTCAAGCTGGAGGAATCCATCCCTGGGGGACAGCCCTGTCCCAAAGGCAAGGACAAGGTGGCCTTTCGCCAGCCTCGAGCGTGACGAGGCTGTCCCTTAGGCGAGCTGTTGGTCTCGACTGCGGGTCGGGGTTATGCCAAGGGGTGCCTGGCATTGGAAATGCCTCGGGCTGCACGGACAGGACAGAGTTAGGGGCTCTTACCTGACACTGAGTTCACGCTGCGGCAGCAACACAAAGACACAATGCAACCGGTATTAAGCATTGCCAACACCAGGGTCGTTTCAAGACAAAAGAAAAGGAAAAATAGGAATATTTTCCTGCATTCACAAGTAGCCTTTTCCCCCTTCTTCCCCTCCCCAGGTAAATAAATGAAAGGCCCCCCCCGCAAGCCAACCCCTCGCCGAGCTCACAGCGGTGCCCTGGAGAGGAGCTGCCGTGTTTGTTCGCTGCAGCGTCCAGCCACGAGCCTTCCCTGGCCAAATCCCAGGGGCTGGGAGAAACAGCCATTTCCCCGCTCCTGGCCCGTGCCCACAGCCGTGTGCCCTCCTCAGCCTGGTGCTGAGGATGCCAGGGCTCCGATCCTTGTGAGCAAGGGTTTAGAAACCAACCCCCCGACCTGCCAGAGCTTAGTGCTGTAAATTGGGGTGGTCAGAGAGCCTTGACTGCCCTGAGGAGTGCGGGGTGCTCCGGCAAGGGGACCCTGCCAACACGCCTTCGCATCAGAGCAGTCGCACCATGGGAGGCACGATGCCATCGCGTGCCAGCTCACAACCAGGGGCCGAGTGGCTCCTGCCCGCTGGGAGCCCCCAAAGGCCTGCAGGAATCCAGCCCTTTGCTTCCAAGGGCAGCCATCTCCAGGTCATGCTCCTTCCACCTCCCGGGACATCGCTCTAAGCGTCTCCACAACTTAAACATCAAAGCTACAGACGTGGGGCGGGAGGAGGATGTGCTGCTCGGGGAACCGCAACACACAAGAGGGTCACTGGACTAGAGGGTCCCAGGCTCAAACGTCTGGGCCAGGGCTGGGCCAGGACACACAGAAGAAGACTTGTTAAACCCAGTGATGGGGGAGTGATGGAGCATGTGCCTGGATCGGGGCTCAGGTTGGGCTTCAAACATGACAAGACTTTGGGTGTTGAAACCCAGGGGCTGCACCCAACATGGAAGTGGAAAAGTGGGCTCTTGACTGGAAAGACTCTGCAGCGGTGTCTGCAAGGGGGTGAAGAGGAGAAGCCAGAGCCAGAGAGATGAAGTACTGCAGGGTTTGGGGCGATGCTGGCCCCAGGAGGGCTGCAGGCAGAGGGGGACACATCGCTCAGATCCCTGGAGGACGGTTGGTTTGTCCCCAGATGAGTTGGTCTCCCAGGGAGGGACAGAAGCTGCTGCTGGTCCACAGCCTGCAGAGGAGCCTTGGCACCCAGAGCCCTGCTTCCTGCAATGCCACCGCTGCACAGGCAAGGTCGACCCCACCATTAGCACCCGGGGAGGCCAGGCAGCTCTTACCTCTTCCAGCTGGCTGTGGACGTGTTGAACAATCAGGTCGATAGCCACCGTGTTTCCGCTCCCTGGAGTGAACCAGAAGCAAAAGTGAGACACCCTGGTCACAACCACAGTGCTAGCAGTGCCCGTTTCTTCCCCAAGCTCCCTGCTACGTTCAAAACCACCGTACCCCTGCTTCCCCCTCCCTAGCAAAGCATCACCCAGCAGGAGACACTCCTACTATTAATAAATTCTTATTTAGTAATCTATTATTGAATATCTAGAAGTCATCTCTAGCTTTTAAACCACCAACCCCCAGGAGGTGGTAGGGCAGGAGGCTGGTTGAGGGAAAAGAGCAGACTTTCCCCTAGGAATCTGCTTTTGGCCAGTGTTTGGAGACACTTGGCTGGAAGGACCTTTGTTTTGTCACGGGACAGCCACTCTTCTGTCCTCACCAGCCAGAGGGTGGTGGGACTGGCCAGCAGAGCTGAGGGCAGAGGGATGGGGTCTCTCAGGTCCCACTCGGGACTGAACCTCGGGGCAGCCCTGGGCATGTACCTCGTGGCACAACGATGTCAGCCAGCCTCATGGTGGGCTGGATGTACTGGTCGAAGGCGGGCTTGACAAACTTATTGTACTGCTTGATGACCCCCTCGATGTCACGACCACGCTCGCTGATGTCCCTGCGCAGGCGACGTACCAAGCGGATGTCTGAGTCCGTGTCCACAAATATCTTCAGATCAAGGAGCTGGAATGAGAGGGGAGGGAACAAACCCCACCAGGTTTGGTGTGCACCTTGAACTGAACTTCTCCATCAGCCACAGCCAGGAGGCTGAGCCTCTTTGCAGCACAACCCTTGCTCTCATGCCCCCAGAGACCCGTCCTGCTCCAAACCCTGTCTCCTCCTCTAAGCAGCCCAAGCCCTTTGGCTGGATGTTATTTAAGAGCGAGGAGGAGACAAGAGAAGTTAATGGCCATGACACAGACCAGGAGCGCTGGCTCGTCAATGCTGGAGCAGGGCCAAGCACAGCAGGTCAGCTCCTGACACTGCCCTTAACTGCGAGAGACCAGAGCGGGAACGCTCAGAGGAAGCTCCTGGGGGATTTATCCAGCTGTCCACTGGAGGTCATTGTTGCTCCAGGAAAGTGCATCATCCCAAACACTCGCTTGGCAGGGAAGGAAACTTTTCCAGACTGAGTTTGGCTAAGTTCGTGCATGGCTCACTCCCTCCTATAGCATTTTTCATGTGTCCAAAAAATTCCCAGCAAAGCCTGAAGTGCCGGATGAGCCCACCCGAGAAACACCAGGCTTTGTGCAGAAGAAGTACAGCAGACTCTGCTTCTGGCTGTGCAAGCTTTGGCATGCAGTGTGGAGGTGGGCTCTTTCCAGTCCCGTTTATACACCACCAGTGCCAGGGACCAGGTCACCACCTGGCTCCGAGTTCCGGGGCACGAAGGGCTGAGATCAAGGTCTCTGCTGAAGTGCTTGACCTCTGCCAGGAGCTCCAAGAGTTGAGACCTATTTCCCCTGCACAGCGAAGTGCTGCAGCAGAGTGTAACCTGGAAGAGAAGGTCATCTCCCTGCTGCTGAAGCTTGGGAGAAACCATGCTCCCACCATCTCCCCCCAGCTGGCTACAGGTGGCTTGTAGGGCTGATGTTGAAGCATCGTGGGAGGACAGGGGCCTCTCCAGCGCTGCACAGGAGCCCCAGGGCACCTGGGACTCTCTTTGTGCTGTGGTATAAGGCTGCAGAAGAGGGAGCTGCAGCACTTGTGCCAGTCAGGCTCCCCCAGAACCGATTCTAGAGCCTTCCTCACCTTCAGAAGCTCCTTGTCCGCGAATGCCATGATGCCTTCAAAGATAATCACGTTGGCGCCATAAAGGGTTTTCTGTGGAGTCAAAATGGCTGTGGTTAAACACAGAACGTGTGCTCAGAGATGCTCCATCCCGGGAAATGTCTCTGGGCTGTTAGTGACGGTGACAGCTCACCCGAAAATTGGGCCCTGAGTCATCCACAGAGCAGAGGGTGATTGCACAAGGCAGGGGCTGGAGGGGTGCAAACGGCAACCCCCTCTCCTGCCTTGGCAGTCCCCACACCTTCTCCCACACCCCTCAGTGTCTCCTACCCATTCCTTCTTCCGGCTGTGGGTGGTGAAGTCGTAGATGGGGATCTTCACGCTCTTGCCTTGCTTCAGCTTCTTCAGGGTGGCGATGATGAGGTCAAAATCGAAGGCATCGGGGTGGTCGAAGTTGAAGTCGTTGCTGGCTGCCTGCTCCTGCTGCTGCTTGGTCAACACCTGCCCACAGAGAAGGGGTTAGTCCACATGGCCATTGTGGTCTTCCTTCCCCGCCACCCAGCAACCTCTCCCCTGCCCTGAGAACCATCTGAAGGGGAAGCCACGTGGCTGTGGCTAAATCCATGTTGCATTTCTCCATCAGGGGGTTATGCCAAAGGCCACGGCAGCCCACGGAGCCTGGTCAGGACAAAGCGTAGCCTCACCTTGTAGAAGGAATCCATGGACAGCAGAACCACCCAAGGGACATCAAGAGCCTCGATGATCATGGTGGCCACTGTGGTCTTCCCAGAGGCACTGCCTCCTCCCAGGCCTGCCAAGGAAAAGGGGATGAAGCCACCAACCCCACAGTCTGCCTTTCCAACCACAGGCCAGAGCCCAGGTCCTGCTCTGTTGCACTAAGTTGGAGGAACCTTCAAAGAGGGAGATCGACAGGCACTACAAGAGAGAGATTACCCTTGAAAATGTCAAGCAGCACGTACGGTAACTGCCAGCAATGTGCATGGCAAACACTGGGAAACCCTTCGTTAGATGGTTGTGTAACAAGGGGAGAGCTGGCATGAGAACCAGCCTAGACTAAATCCCTGGGAACTCGTGACAACCCAGGCAGGAAGAGTTGAGGGAACAACCAGCAAAGACTGTGGTCTGCCCAGTGCCTGCTCTAATCCGTCACCTCCATCTGCAGGCTCTCAGCTTCTGCCCAAACCTACGGCTCACAGAGTCAACCCAAGGGGGCTCCTCCTGCTCCTGTCCAGGCTGAGCAGCTCACAACCTGGAGTCTGGAGCCAACCTCAAGTTTCCAAGGAGGCTGTGGGGCAGGAATCCCCCCAAGATCCCCTGGAGAGCCACCAGGCAGGCAGCACCGACGCTGCTCATGCCACTCTTCACCGGCTGAAGCACAGAGGTGGGACAGAGCATGGCCATGCGCTGCCTCTGCCTACCTATCACGAAGGCCTCTTTGGACTGCGTCCCATGCTCGTTGTACCACGGTGGCCGGCCAGCTGTGTAGATGGTCCTCTTGCTGGTCCGCAGCAGGGGTGGCTCAGACTTGCACTGGCTAGTGGTCCGCTTTCGGGGCGGCTTGGTGGAGCCCACCGCAGGGTACAGCCGGTCTAAGGATTCAGCGCTGCTGCTGCTGGGGATGGGGAGAGAAAGGAGCTCGGTTACCGGTGGTGGGGAAGGGCTTGTGTTCCTGGTGAGGGGGAGCGGGGTCTCCAGGGAATCCCACGCCGTATGGATGGAATGGAAGAGGAGGAGAGGCAACCCCAGCCCTGCTGCAGCACCACCAGCACCCACACCTCTGCAACCTCATGGCCAGCATCAAGAAATTCTCACACAGGACCACATTTTAACCTGGAAGCATCGCTTCCTACAGCCTTCCTGCTTGGGGAACGTCTACGTTAAATAAACACTCCAGTGAGCTCTCAAAAGCACCGAGGGGTGTTATTACAGAGGGCAATAACCTGTCCTGATGTGCTGAGGGACCTTTCTGGGGGATGGAAGCCGAACATGAGCTACAGCTCAACCATCCTTGTCTCCTCATATATAATCCCTTTCCTCTCCCCACTTTGAGCGCTCCTCTGCCACCCAAACCTCTAGTTCTCCCACCCTTTAGGCCTGAAACCCCTGGGGACAAGCCTGCAAGGTGACCAGAACGGGGCAGCGAGGCTGCCAAGCCCTTTGCATCTGCTTTGCCCTGCGGGGCTGAGCGAGCACCGAGCGCTGCCGGAGCCTTGGAGCCACTAAATGCCTCTCTCTTATCTCCCCTCCTGCCGCAGCCCCGGGGAGGGAGAGGAACAAACCACCCTCCGGAGCCCTTTCGAGCTTGGCAGCGGGAGAGCAGCGGCTGGGAGGTGATAAGTGGCCTCTGGCCAGGAGATAAGCTGCAGCCCGGCCAGCACGGGGACGGGGAGGATTATTTATACCGGCTCCCGCTCCTCCCCGCTTGCTGTTTTGCCGCCGCGGGAGGGAACGACGTCTCCTCCCTGCGAGAAGGTGCAAAGGCCTTCTCCCTGCTCCCACCCGTTCCTCTCCCCAGCCGTGACCAAGCTGGAAACGAAACTTCCACAAGGTCGGAGAGCTCCAGGGAACCAACCGCTCCGAACCCGGCACCGTATGGTACGGCCCAGCCGAGCCTGGGGGGGCTTTGCCACCTCCCTGTTATTTTTTTGCTCTTGATAGGGCTTAAACTGCAGGGCTTTACAGATTTTTGGGTTGATTTTAAGCTGTTTTGGTACGAAGATTAATTCCCTTCCCTCCCCCAGCCCTTTTTGGAACAATTTTAGATAAAGATCAACATTTGAGACTGGCCATCTGCACATAAAGGGACCTGGACACGGTGTGATGCCCCCGGCCCCCATCCCCACCTCCCGCACCGGCACATCCCTGCGGAGCGGGCAAGGAGACAGGGGTTTGCTGAAGCCCTGCTAGGAAAAGGCAGGCTGCAGCTCCTGCCCTGACACCGGGACATCTCACACCGACGCCAACCCTTCCAGTGTGCACCTACAGGGTCCTTCCACAAGAGCCTCAAGCCACCAACACCCCATCCCTTGCAGGAGCCCACTGGGGGGCACAGCCAGCATCGAGCACCCAGGGGCCGTACAGATCCCACCCAGCATCTTTAAAAGCAACGTCAGGAGGTGAGACATCCCCCCCCCAGGAAAACCTTCTGGGGTTTCTTTCTGTGCAGAGACGGCTCCTTCCCCCAGCCAGGCGAGAGAAGCAAACCCAGACGGGGTATTTTGGTCTCCTCTCCCACCACTGACGCCGCAGCAGCAATTAGCCACCGCGCGCTACTCCCCGTGCGGGGCTGACATCACGCCGGTGCACGAACAGAGTCGTTTGGGCTTGATAAAAGCAGAGATGACAAAAACACAGTTGTTTACCAGAAAATAAAAACGGTTCCTTTCATCTGCGTCCCAGCCCCTCTCCTGGGACTGCGGCTCCTCCAGAGCCACGCTGCCAAGGGCAGCTCCGACGCTTTTCCTCCTGGGATAGACGCCGGTCTCTGTGCGACAGGCGAGCGCTTCGGGACGCTCTGGCTCTTTGGTGCCAGGCAGCACCGAGCTCTCCTGTGCCACCCTCAGCCCACAGATCCGCACGCGGCGATGCTGATCGGGGCCGTCATTCCCAAAACAACTCCGAGTTGGGCAAAACTCTGGTTTTCCAAGACCTCCGCAAGGTCTGCTACCGCCTTCTTTAGTTGGGGGCGGAGGGGTGGACGAGATGACCCCCAGAGGTCCCTTCCAACCTCATATCATTCTGTGATTCTGTGATCTTTGATTAGGACTGACATAACCCAGCTCCTGGTGGGGACGAGGAGGTTTGGACCCCGATGGCTCCGGCTGTGCCCAGAATTACAGTTGGTGGTCACAGCTGATATCCCGCTTGCCCAGCCCTCTGCTCCCTGGGGTGCTGGCACCAGAGGGCACCCACCCAGCAGCTCCGAGCCAGGACATGGCCGTGGGAAGCAGGGACACACTTGGGGATGGGACGGTGCAGGGATGGCCCTCGGTGAGAAGCAAAGCTGTCCTCTCCCCGCACACCCCTGGCTGCTCTTGGATGCAGCATTTTAATCCTGTTCCACGAGTTGTCCGGCTTTGCCTCCTCTCATCCAAATACTTCTGGACTTTCACTTAAATTGTGTTTCTATAGATATCTGTCTATACTGGCTGGATCTATACAAGGGGTAGATACTCTGCACCTCTTAAATCAGCGTTTCCCGTGATTTATCTCAGATACGCACGGCCCTGGGGAGGGCTCTGGGACTGTCCAGGAGTTCTGCAAAGGTCATGCATCTTCTCCTAATGTTACACTTCAAGTTTTGTAGATGTTTTCCGCGGCTGCCTCTGCCAGGAAGGGACTCTCCTCCCCTCGGAAGGAACGGCTGACCCCAGCCCTCTCGCATGTTCCTCCTTTTGCCGTTTCTTCCTATCACTTTTTAAAAACTCCCCTCGGCAGCGGCAAAGCCCGTGCAATGTCCCTTCCCGCAAGGTAAAGCGGTCGGAGGAAGAGGACTCTCTATTTATAGCTGAAGTTAATGCCATCGCTCTAACCAAAGGACGGTCCTTGTCCCACGCAGACCGTCCCCAGCCCTCCCGAGCAGAGCGTGCCCCTTGGCTTTCAGTGACTCGATGCCACAACAAGGCAAACGTGAAGGGAAACGTCACCCTGGGCTTGGTAACCCCCCTCCTGCAAAGCCAACCTGGAGGACTCTGCTGCCACCAGACTGTCCCCAGCTGTTGGGGACACTTTGCCTTCCCTGTAGCCGGTGCTGGAGCCTGCCTGTGTCCCTCTGCCGGGAGGGAGCCTGACTGTCCTGCCTTCCCTGGGGGGATGCCCGGCAGGTGGGGTCTGCCCCCCCAAAAGGTCTCTCCAGCCCCACAGACCTGCTGGCACAAACAACGGGAGCGTTTTGCTCCCGCTAATCCACGGATTTACTGGGGTGAGAGGGGCACCCCTCTTCCCTCCCCATCGCCGATCCCATCCCTGCGCCTTCCATGCCAAGGCTCTCTGCATCCCGCTGCCCTCCGACATCCCACATCATCCCGGATCCGTGCTGGGCCGGGAAGGGAAAGGCAGCAGGTCCCAACAGCTCCCACAGCCAGCAAGGAAAACTGGCAAAGCCCCAAAACCCGAACCAGCGAGCAAAGAGGAGAGCTCGTCCTCGGCCCCGTGTCCCGTAAACAACACGCCGACCGAGCGCCCAGACCTCCAAATCCACCCGCCGAGTCCCCGCCGGCTGCCGGAACGGTGCCGGGCTGCCTTCATCCCGCATCCCGTGGGAAGCTGAGCCTTCCCCCAGCTGCTGCCGGCGCTTCCACAGCCCTCAGCTGGGGGGGACCAGGACCGGGCTCCCCCACCCCCGAGGGCTCACCCCAGCAGGCAGGGACTGACAGCAAAGAGGTGAAAAAAACATAAAACCCCATCCAAAACCAAAGCAAAGGAGGAACTCACCCGCCGTCCGGCCCGAGGGCCCAGCAGCCCGATATGCGGACGCTGGAGAAGGCTGGGGGGCTGCTCATCTCCCCCCCAACCCCGGAGCGGGAGGCGACGCCGGGCAGAGGGTGTCACCCCCCCTTCCCTGCCCTGTCCCCCAACCTGCCGGCACTACCGTGGCGAGGGGGCGGCCGTGCCAGTGGGGCAAACGCCGGTGCAAGGAGCCATGCACGGGGGCGTCCCCCCTCCCTCCCCCCGGCACGGGGATCACGGGCTCCCCAGGGTGTCCCCCCCCTCAGCAGATCAGGGGGGGCTCAGGACGGGAAGATGGAGGCAGGAGAGAAGAGCGGTGCCGGGGGAGTGTCTTTTGCCGGGCGCTGCGGAGCGGTCAGCATAAGAGGATAGCTTAACCCAGAGATTACATTCATTACCTGATATTAATAGCACTGGCTTGATTAAAGAAAAAGCGGG
>JAOXJK010000005.1:4275992-4306070 GCA_025774025.1 Xenus cinereus | reverse complement strand
GGGGTGAGTGGAGGGTGGGGGGGGATGGGACGGGGGGGCACAGAAAACTGGGAGAGACCCCCACCCTGTTACCCTGGGCTGTAAACGAATCCTCGGAGACGAGTCTCTGAGCTGCTCATTTCTCGGGCATCTTGCTGGCTCCCCCCTTGCGCTGGCTCGGGGGCTTGGGGACGCGCTCGTCCCCGTCGGGGCTGCCTCGGGAGCCTTCCCAGTGCTCGAGCGTTTTCTTGTGATTAGTCTTTGCTGCCACGTTCTCTCTGCCCTTCAGGGACGGTTCCGGAGGCCTCTCCTTGGGTTTCCTTCCCCTTTTCTTCCCGCTTGTGCTTTTCTTTTTCTCCTCTTTGCTAGAAGAAAGCTGTTCCCTGCTTTTCTTTTTCCGGCTGGCCTCTGCGGAGGTTCGGAACCAGTTCTGTCCGGGGGGGTGACATGGGGGTTAGTGACCATCCTGGGGCCGGCCACCGGCCTCATCTGCCCCAGCCTGGACCACCCCGTGCCCCACTGGCATTGCCTCCCCGAGGACAAGCTGGCCAGCACTGAGCAGCTACAACCAGCCTGGGGGTGTCGGGGACTCAAAGGGGGACAGGGAGGTCCCCTCCAGACTGTCACAGCGTTGCTGACGCTGTGGGGAGCTGCTGTCTTGGGAGACAGAGATGGATGGGGCAGCCCGAGAAGGGGGATGTTGGAGCAGGGACCAGCCCGGACCATCTCCAGCTGTTTTCTTACCTCCGAGTGAGCCTTGATGATGTGGTACTTGACCCCGCTTTCGGAGCTGAACTCCTTCTGGCACAGGAGGCAGCGGTACTTGCCCACCGAGTGGTCCCCCTGCAAGACAGAGCATCCTCCTGCAGCCCCAGGCAGAGCCGAAAACACGCGGGGAGGGGGTGTAGGGGGTGGCTCCCCCCTACCCTGCTCCCCTCTCTGTGAAGGGAGGTCGATGCTTGAACTTCAAAAAATATTCATTTCTAAAACCGCCACATCTCTGCCCGCCCTCGGTCCTGGGCCAGGAGCTCAGAACCGCATCTTCTGCTCCGAATTTCAGCCACTGGTGCCAGGCATCACAGTTCCCGCGAGCTCGGAGGGCGGCGAGCGGCAAGTTTTGCCGCCTGTGCATCCCCAGCACCGGTTGTTACGGTACCACCGACACCGTGTGTGTCCCCAGGCGCGTGGGAGGCTGACGGGGCCGGTCGCCCCATTTCCTCGCTGTCAGCAGATCTGCCGTCTCCCGGGGCTGAACCGCCACCTAATTTATGTCCAACGGACTCACCTAATTTTCCTTTTACGCTGTCAAAGAGACGCAGCGACTGCTGGATTTCTGTCATTAGAGCTCTTGTGGGGATGACTGATCGCCCGGCTCTGCCGCAGTTCAAGGCACAGGGGAGATAATGTGCTCTCTATTGACGAGGGGTTTATGGATGGGCCCCTCCAGGCGATATATATGTTCCCTGGGAATTTCTCCATAGCTGGCTCCGGGCTGTAAATCTGGAGTCAGACAGGTCTTTCATTTCAGGGACAGGCAGGACGAGGGCAGGTCTGGTTTCAGAAATACTCGTGCAAAAATCCCCTCGGCGCATCAATCCCCGCCGGGGCTGGGGCGCTGCCCGGGAGCATCCTCCGCTCTCCGTAAGGATTGATGTGTTTCAACCATTTCTGGGGGGTTTTACAGCAGAGATCGCGGGGCAGCTCAGGAGGGGCCGCGCAAGACACACCACATTCGGTGGGACACGTATCCATCGCAAAACTAAACCCTCTGTGAGGGCAAGAGTCCTGCTGGCAGCAGTGGGGGGGGGACACGAAGCAACAAACTCGACCCCAAACACCCAGCCCCGGCGCTGCCGGACTCACTGGGCCTCGAGGCTGCAGCTCTGCGGCGAAAGAAAACACTCGTGCAAATGCCTGGCTGCTTTCTGTGCATGGTACCGGCCAGAAAACGGCTGCGTTTTCTCTCAGGGCCCGTGCTAGCAAAGAGACTGCCCTCAACTCCTGTGTTTGCACTTTTGTCCTGCATAAATACAGCTTCTCCTGCCGGATCTCTGCAGCCCATTTTCTAAATGATCTCATTAGGGGTTGATGTTCCAGCTCGTGCTGGAGGAGCGCGGGAGTTTGTGTTTTTAATAACCACGGGGTATGGATTGGAGCTGCCTCCTGGAAGCTCCATTCAATGGGAGCTGCAGCTGGAAACATTTCAGGGTATAAAGCTTTACCAGCTCATACTCCCTTCCAATTTGAGGGACCTACGCTGAGCTCCCCATCCCTCCCCCGTGGCGGCTGCGGGCCACCGGAGCTCACTGCAGCCGGCAGCGTCGCCGTTCGACCAAGCGAGAGGCCACCGGTCTCTGCACAGACCTTCTGCCTCTCCCAGTCTCAGCTCCATCCCCGACAGGCACCGCACCAGTGTCCCTCCAGCTGGGGAAGCTGCTGGGCTTCCAGAGAGCTGCTGGGCTGCTCAAATCGGTGGAGAAAGTCTTCCCGATTCCCATCTGCCTTGGGAAACCTCCAGCTTCCGACGCCCAGCTCCCTGGCTCTGAGCTGCTGCGGTCAACGTGTGGCTGCGTGCGAGGTGCTGGCCATGCTGGGTAGCCGAGGGCTCGTGAATGACTCGGGGACTGCAAGAGTCAACGAGGACACTGAGGTGGGAGGTTGTGAGGCAGAAGGGCTCGCTCCTGCTGTCCCTTCTCCGAGGCACTCAGTGTGTCTGAGGTCTGGGCCCTTGGGTGAGACATTTGTGGGGCAAGACCTCTCCTCCGAAGCTGGGGCGGCAGCTGAAGCCCCTCCATCACATCTGCTCAGCTCCAGCCTCTCCGCCTGTGGCTGTGGGTTTGATCCTGCCCAGGAGGACGGTGCTGAGGGCGAGTGGCTGGACCGGGATGGTGTGACAACGGGCTGAGTGGTGACAACTCGATGGCCAGCGGCATTGCCTGGCCAGCCCTCCCAGTGGTCACGGTCCTCTAACCTGTACCATTGTCCCTTGGCCTGTTGCTTCCAAACGAGCCGGGGGGGGGGAGAAAAAACCAAACCCCAACTCTACCTTCAAGCCAAGACCATAAAAACAGGGACCTACCTTGTTGCAGTTGGCCAGGTGAGCTTTCAGCCCCGAGACGCTGGAGTAAATGGCTTCACAGCACTGTGGGAAGAGACAAAACAGGGTTTTGAGGATGCCATGATCCCCCCCACCTCGTCTCCCTGCCTTCCTCCGTGCCGGGGCCAGGAGCCCGCTGTGTCAAGGCCACCGGTCCAGGCTAAGCAGCGTGAGGTTAATGCTCTGCGAGACGCGGAGGGCTCCGGTCACACGTTTCCTATTAGTGCTAATGGGAGTCATGTGGCCACATGATCTCTGCCACGGGCTGAAAAATGTCTCCCCTAAATGTCTCCGTGGAAAACGTACATTTGTGAGGAGTCGGGAGGTTCCTGCTGGGCTACAGGAGTTGTTGGAGCCACAGCAGACGTTTAACGGAGAAGAGAAATCACCCGGGCAGCAGCATGACCAGTTTCTGAGCAATGTCTTTTCAAAGTGCCTGTGTATGACATTAATTAGCCAGCGCGTCTCCCCCAGCCTTGCGGTAACAGCCCCGCTCAAAACTCCCATTAGCAAGGCTTTGTTTCAAGATGATAAATCAACGGCCCCAGCACGAGGGTGGAGTTCACCTCCCCGCGAGCTCAGGCCAAGGCTGCGCTTTACAGGGAGATGAAGCACACGCACCGTGTCCCCGAGGTCTCTGCCTGTCCCAGGGCTGTTAAAAAAAAAAAAGGCTCAAAAACCAGCCCCGGCTTTACCCTGGGAAAAGCAGGTTCTCTGCATAAAAAGGCTCTCAAGAACAGAGCGTGGAGCCTTCGCCCCATCCGCACGTTTCCCAAAGGCAGCTCCAGAGCCTGAACTGAGCAATGCTGAACCCTCAGCCCAAGGTCACCTGGGGAAAGGGTGGCCCGGTCCCCAAGCCTGGTGGCTTGAGCACACCAGGAGGGTCTCAAAGGTGGGACACGCTTCAACCAGGCACGGCAGGAACCCCAGGGAGAGGAGGTGAAATGAGGGTCTGAACATCACTGCCAGCTTCACCTGGGGCCCAAAAAGAACCTGGCTTTGGTGAGTTTCTGCCCCGAAACTTCCCCTTCCTCCTGCAGACCGAGACCAGCCAGCCCGGAGAAGAACAGACACGGTCCTTACATTGTTGGGACAGTTGATGCGGCCCTTCTCCTTCACTTCATTCTTCCAGTTTTCCAGCAGCCTGGGATTGAGCTTTGGAAGCCCCGGACGGGTGTAATTGAGCTGCAAACAATAGAAGACGATTAGCAGAGCGGCACACACCAGTCCGGTCCTTGGTGGAGTCCTCCCTCTTTACATGGGTCTTGTTCCCCCCCCACCAAGGAGAAGTGAATCGGAGCTGAAAACTAGTTGGGAAGCTTCCCCCGGAGATGTCATCTGCCCCCACCTGGGCACCGCACAGCAGGGGGGTGGCTCTGCCCGCCGCTGTGCCACCGGCGAGGTGACAACTAGCCTGGGGGTGGCTGTGGGCAAGGAGCAGGGCTGGAGCCCCCGGCGCCGCAGCCACCTCCACGTGGCAAAAGGGAGAGGGGAGGCTCCCGCTTCCAACCCCGGGTCTGTGCCCCATGGGCGAGGGCCAGGCCCGGACCCGGTGTTTTCGGTGCATCGTGTTGGCGCGGCCCCTTCTGCCGCGTTTCATAACCGGGAGAATAAACAACCCCACACGCTGGGCAGGGGGAACGGACGCCAAGAGCCTCCATGGCTGCCTTCCACCCATGAATGGGCACAACCCGCCGAACAATGAAAGGCTCTTGTGTCTCTGCCTCTCCTTCTGGCAGGGCTGCTCTTTCCAAGTGCTTTTAATTACCGCTTTATTAACGACTTTGAGGTTTTAGCATAGCGGACCGGCCTTCCCAACTCCATTCCTGCATGTTCAGCACAAGCAAAGGCGGCCGCGGCATCTCTCTGCCTCGCAACCGCCGTCCTTGTCCCTACCTGAGGTCCTTGCCTGGCACCGTGGCAAGGTCCAGAGGGGACACGAGCCATCTGAGCTGCCTGCCCGCTACACAACCACGCCAGCACAACTCCAAGCCCGACCGATGGACGTTCCTTGGGCCCCAAGCCTCAAGCTTGCCCCAGGTGGGAGCAGGGCTGGGCGAGCTCACCCGTGGCACAGAAAGGACACGGGTACCCGAGCACGTTCTGCATCTCCGAGCGCAGGACACGGCTCCATCGCCGCATCCACGCTGCCCCGGGGAGGATGCACAGACAAACTGCACTCACAGAGAGGTGCAAACCCAGGCTCTGCTTTTGAAACCTGCCCCAAGGATGCAGAGCTCAGGGTTCTGACACGGCAGGGAAGGGGCTGGTTGGATTTCTTACCCCGCTGTGATTTTTCCTGAACGTGCTGATAAAACTGCCTTTGTCCAGCTCTCCCGAACAGGCTGCTCCCAAACCACCCTTCAATGGGGATCTCCCAGCGAGGGCGCAGACACCAACACCCGTTTCCACTCAAATGTAAGCGATCCACAAGCCCCCACAGCCCCCACCTTGCCACGTGGCAGGGCACGGCCGGAGGAGAAGGCAGCCCGGGGAGAGCCGGGCTCCGCGCGAGGGACAGGGCAAAGGGCCTTGAGAAATGGCCCTACGGAGGCTGGTGAGGACGGATGTGGAAAAATCCCCCAGCGTGCTGCTCTTCTGTCACGCTTCGCAGCTGGGGGAGATGCCAGCAGAGCTCTTTGAAGCGCTGGGATGGTGCATCTACCAACCGCCTGGTCCCCCGCCCGGGGAAGGCAATGCCACCTCCGGGGGAGAACACAGGAGTCCCTTTTTGTCATTGATACTGAGAGCTGAGATGCCAAACTGCCTCCTTAATTAAAAACCAATCAATCCCACGAACGAGCAAACATTAACGGTAACCGCACACAGCCCCAGCAACAACCTCTCCCTCCGCGCGTCCCCGGGGAAGAGACGAGGGGGGATGTTCAGAGATGCGGACTCCGCTGCTCCGGCTTCTCACTCCAGAGAAAAATCCCTCCCTGCTCTCCTCCAACAGCCCTGCACAATAACATGCAAATCCCATGTCTTCCCGGGGCGCTGCGGTTCGGGGAATGTCAAAGTCATCTTTATGTCTCTATTAAGAGGGAGCCCCAGGCATGGAATATTTTATTTTTTTCTTCCATTTATTTTCCTCAAACAGCCTGTAAGTGAAAATCTTCATGGCCAAATCATTAAACGACTACAACTGGTTTTGGCCGCAGCCCATCTCTTCTGAACAGTCGAAGGATGCTGGGGTGGGAAGGCTTGTTTTCTTTGACTGACAGTTTTATTTAATTAAACTTTCATATTTCAATCCCCTCCGCTCCCTAGACAGCTCTCCCCTTCCCCAAAATATATCGCAGTAAATGAGAACCATGCGGGCTGCCTCAGCCCTGGCCAACAAACTCCCCTGGAAGCTTTACCGAGGTCCCCAGCGCGAGGCACGGCTCTCCCATCGCTCCGCGGAAACCACGGCTGATGCCGTCCGGGAGGCGAAGCCAAAACACACCCCGGGGCGCTGGATGGCAGCCGGGTCCCATATGCAGCTCCGGGCAGCTGGGTCACACCACGCCGGAGCTGCCGAGCAAGGGGCGGAAGGACGGACTCAGCCCTGCTGAGATGCGGGTCCACAGCCGGAGCTGGGATCTGGTTTGGCCCATCAGTGACATGAGTCCGCAGGGCTCAGCCTGGCTCCCGCCCGGATCGCAGGGCCATTGTTTTTGGGGACAAACTCAAGCCAGGCTCTTCTCCTCTGGAATTTACCCTGGTTCCAGCATGGGTTTTCTTAAAAACTCGAGCTTGGAGACAACTTTTCCCCTTTAGCTTTATGGCTGGCCTCTGGCAGCCCCTCGCTCCAGACCCTGTCACCCTGCCACGCAGCACCCAGGCTCCACGGGGATGTGCAGCCTCCGTGGCTGTCCCCAGCCCTGCAGCAACACCCAGACCCCGAGCCGTAGGGGCAAACGGGGTGCCCTTGCACCCCACAGACATAGAGGAGCTCTGCATTCCCTCTCTGCCCGCACAGGGGCTGCCTGGGCTGCCAGAGCCCACCGTCACCACCTCTGGCACAGAGCTGGTGGCACCTTCAAACAGGCCACCCCACCTCGAGCTCCACAGGGAAAGCATCACACCGTGAAACCATGGCATTTCCATGGTGTTTTCTCCCCTCTCGCCTCTTAGATACCTCTTCCCTCTGCTTGATGAGGCTGTTTCTCTCAGTCCAGCTTCCAAAATGTGTAAGGGCATCAGGGTATCATCCCCCGCCAGATCCCAGAGCCCAGGCCACAGCCTGCCCGCGCCACCGAGCTGGGAACCTGCCGGCCTCTCGTTGCTTCTTCTGCAGCCCCGAGACTGCTCCCGGGCAGGCGATGGCCCCAGCGAAGGCCAGAGGAAGGTCGGAGAATCGGCATCATCTTCATGGAGCTTCTGGAAAGGGGATTTTTCCCAGAAAAGCAGCAGGGGTGTGCCCTTCCCCATCTGACATCCCCAGCAAGCGGCCGTTGTGAAACACCCATCTGTTTCAGCTTATCCAGAGGCAAATAAAGATCGGAGCGAGAAAATAAGACTCCAGTGTATATTTAGAAATGCTGGATTTGGTTAGAGCAGAATGAAGGCAGCGCAGGGCCTGGGATCGAGCAGCAATCGTTTATTCTAATGCCATTGCTTTGGCGCGAAGGAATCCATCCTCCCGGGGAAAGGCGAATGCATCCCACTGCGGGCCACCAACGGGATCCAAACCCAAAGTCCCTCTCCCCAGCTGGGACCGGCTGCCACGTGGCCACGAGGGCAAGCCACGGCGCAGGGGCTGCAGCGGGGCCACGGCTGCCGAGGGGCTGCGAACCCCCGTATCCCTTGGGCTTGCTTGGGCTTGCATTCCCCTGGGGAAAAGCTTTGCTGCCTGGAGAAGGGATGGAGAGGAGGGGTGGCTTTCTTCATCAGCTCCTTGGAAATCCACATTGACTGCTGGGACCATGGCGGGTAACTGGAGAGCCTGGGGACAGAGCGGGTCCTGCGCTCAGCAAGTCCAGGTACATCCCGTCATCCCTGGTTACAGAGCAGAGCTGGGAAGTGTCCGTTCCTCTGGGATCTTGGAAATACCCAGGTATAGCTGAGATGGTGCAGGAGCAGTTGAAATCTGCTGCCGATCCCTGACATCTCACCTCTCTCCAGGTCGAAGCCAGCGAGGGGTCCTGCGGGTCCAGCATCGCACTCCTGATGGCTGGATGCGGCCCGTGGGAAGAAAGTGGCTCTTCTGGGAACCATCAGCCCCACCGCCCCGGTCACGGTTAACTGGTGTTTGTCTTCCTGCTGCTCTGGTGGCTCCAGGCTGTAGCTCCCTCGGAGGGACGGCCACCACACACGCTCGACGGGGTGGTGGCATGGGGACATGGGGACGTTGTCTGCTCTTCCGAGCCTCCTGTGCCGCCTGGGGCTGGACCCGCCACAGAGCTGTCCTGCCAGCACAGCCCAAGCCAGTTTGGAGGGAAGGGCTATTTCGGGGGCTGTAATAGGGTCAAACTGGGCGCTTCCTGGTGCGTTTGAATCGCTCCCAGTCGGGAGGGGTTTTTCTCCACACCCTAAACTGAAGCAACTCGTAAACGAAGAGCAGTCCTGAGCGATGCAAGACGCTGCTCAGCGGAGCAGCACAGAGCGTGCTGAAGTCAGGAAGCTCCCACCAGCCTCCCCAGGCAGAACCTGCCTCCCACCTCCTTCCAGCATCACTCGTCGAGGAAAAAAAAAAAAGTCATAGACCGAACAGATTATATTTTAGAGTGTTGTCAAGGGAACGTGACAGTCACTGCAAGACGCACCCGCAGGCACACTCACAGCTACGTACGTGTTCGCCCACCGCGCTGACCTCCTCCGAAATCCATCTGTGCCACACACGGGAGACACAGCCGGGGAGAGTCGCCCATGCAGGGCCCGAGGTCCCATCCTCCTGCCCAAGAGCCTTGTCTTGCCACCTGGGAGCTGGTCCAGCTCCCCCCTCAGCTCATCTTCAAGGGAAACCTGTTCCCGCCAACCTCACAGCAATTCTCTTTGTTCCTTAGCGCAGAGACGGGGCTCAATTAAACTTAAACAATTAGACTCTGAACGCAAGAAACGTCTCATAAAAAACCCCACCACCACAAACAGCATTTCATGGAGCAATTATGCCAGCGGCTAAGACCTTTACTATGCCTTTGAATGTCAGCTTGCACATGGACCCCTTGTCCTGGCCTGGGACTCTGGGCTGCTCCCTCAACTCAAACAGAAAATACCCAAAGTCAAAAATAAGGGGAAGCAATTCAAGGAGGAAAGAGAGGAATGCGAGTGCCGAGGCTGGAGGGGGGAGAAGGGAGCACCACACCTCTCCTCCCACACTATTTGAAATGAAACAGCTACTTTGGGCTTGATTGTTCTACGTTATAAAACACACTGCAGCTGAAGTCATCTGGAAACCACCATTACCACCAAGCACTAGGAAAATAAAAAGTTTGCAACCAGTTCTGGCCCTAAACCCCCCAGCTCAGCCCCAAGGCAGACGGCAGCACCGTGCCTGGATCCCCTTCTGTGCCAGCCACCTCACTGAGACGCCAAGGAGGGTAAAGAAGATGCTGGTTTGTTTGTGTGCTGGTTTTTCACCTGCCCACCACCTGCAGACTGGGAGCTGAGCCAGGCTGAGCTCCTCCAGGTCTCTGCAGGATGATGGTGGCACTTCTGAGAGCACACGTGTGCCAGGACAGCGTGGGACAGGCTGCGGCAGCGGGAAGGCACTTTGGCTAAAGCTGTGCTGTTCTGCCACCCATTTTCCTGGGACAATCTGCATCGCTTCTCCAGGCTGGCTCTGGGACTCGGGCTGTTTTCCTGGGTCGAGGCAGGTCCTTTGGGCTGGGGCTGTCCTGTGCTCTGCTCATGGCAGAGGCATCGCCACACTCCTGCTGGGGCAAAGCTTCCTCTGCTCCTCACTCCCATCCTTGCAACGCGCCCAGTATCCTGCCAGGGTGAATTTTGGAGCACTGGACAAGAGATGCCCAACTGTTCAGAGCAAGGAAAAGGCCTGGTACCCAACTGCAATGTTACTTGTTCAAGAAAAGGCTGCAGCCTGGGCAGAGATTTGCAGGACAGCTCTGCGCTGAGCCCCCAAAAAGTATTGACCACAGGATTAAAAAACTCCGACTCCCTCTCTTTTTTGCCCTTTTACACTGAAAAGGTTTATGATTTACTGCTGCTTCCTTCCTTTTACGGTCCAGAAGGAGTGTTCCTGGAGGGAATTTCAGCTTTGGGACATTCCCAGGAATCACCTCCTCCCACAGCCGGGAGGGATGTTTGATTTAATGTGTTACTCCAGTGCCTCCACGGAGCTCAGGACTGCCAGGGCGCTGACTTTCACGGCACAGTCCCCACAGCCCCAGGCCACGCGTGCATCGCTGCTGGGGACCACGGGGCTCAGCCCTCCCTCCCCGCTCCGCCTTCCTCTGCTCCAGCGATGCCGCAGGCCCTGCAGCTCCAGGGAAGCCCAGGAAAAGAGACATGGAAGGGAGGAAATTCCGGCTGGGGCATCTTTGCTCTCTCGCAGCGCAAAGGAGATCATTCCAGATCCCACCTCTGCTCTCCTCACGTGCTGCTCTTGGCTGCCAGCCCCTGCTTCACTGCTGAGAACCCACCTCCCTCCACAACATCCTCTGGGCTGGACTCTGATCTCTCCACTGCCCACAAAGCACCACCTTTTGCTCCGTTTAAATTTGGGTCCTGGCAGTGGAAAAGGCAAATCTGCCAGCTCCTGGGCTTGTACAGAGCCTCCAGGACCACTGGGGCTCAGCCTCTGCTGGGTGGGCTCTTTAGCAATAAATTTGCCATCGCAGCTAATTGATTTAAGGAACAGAAAATGAGACACATGAGCCCTCAGCCAGCTGGGGCCACGCTGGCATCCCAGGATCGCTGTGTACAGCGAGTGCAAAGAAAAAGGAGAAATAAAGGCTTCTCACTCGCTTTGTTTCAGGCACCAGGTCATCCTTCATCCTCCGCTTGGTCCAATCCTTGGCGAGCTCGTCCTCCGCTATCTCCTGAAGGTGGAAAACGGCTACTTGGGCCGACGTCCGACGGATGCGGCCGCTCGGGGTCCTTTCGAAATCTTCTATGGGGCCAGGCTCCGGCTTCACCTCTGGCTCCTCCGGCGGCTGCAAGAGAGATGGAGTCAGAAATAGCACGACAAGGAGATAAGATGTGAGCTCTGGGGGTGCTGGTGGGATTTGGGATGTGTGTTTTCAGACCTGCTGTGTGCAGGGGGGGGCTGCAGTGGTACCCATGTGCCTCTGTCCCTGAGCATGGGAACAAGGGGAGCCCCCCCGCCTCCCTCAGCCCAGCAGACAGCCAGGCGTTAGGCTGATTGCGTCCTTTCAACGCTCCCACGTGTATAAACATCTCCATTTATTAGAGTTAGGGAGTTTTTAGGGTTGGATGCACTGTCAGTAGGGATCAACAGAACAGAAAAGGATGCTCCCCAGGGACGGATCCTGCCACCCCAGCGCTGGCAAGCAGCCGGCGCCTGCTGAGCTCTGGTTTTATTCCCCGCAGAGCACGGATGCGGGGTGGGCTGGAGCACAGCCCCGTGGACACCAAGGAAAGGGAACGCTGCCGACCACTCCGCTCTGATAAACGCAGCATCCTGCTTTTTTGGAGGGGTAGAGGGGGCTGTAGCCCATTTCCCACCCAACACACACGCGTGGTGATGAGAGGGAGAAAAAGAACATCGGTCCGATGTCTGCACCTGCCTTGCCCGGCCCGGCCCTGCCCGGCTCTGTCCTGCCCACGGGCTCCGCAGCTCCGCTGTCACTTCCAGGGGGGGATGGCCCCACTCCTTGGGCTGCGGAAGCATCTGGGGGGCTCACCGAGGCTGTGTGTTCTGACCGCACATGGTAATCATGACCGGCCTTGGATTTGTACTTCTTGGCGCAGTGTGGACAGCTGAAGACAGGCTTGTCAGCCTCAGCGAGCTGCTTCCCACACCGCTTCTGGTGGTACTGGTAGCCCATCAGGCTGGAGAAGTTGGCCACACAGCCCTACGGAGAGAAAGGGAGGGTTAAGGAGGGCTGGGGCTTCATGTCCCCATGATAAAAACATTCAGGGTACCATCGCTCCAGGGAGAAACACATCCCGAGGAGCCTCCTCGGCAGAGCAGCTCCGCCAACCCGTCCCCTCGGAGTGATGGGGGGGTCACCAATCAGCCCTTCTCCCCCAAAGAGCCACGTACAGACACAACAGTGCCACAGAGGGACAAGGGGACAGTCCCCGGCGCTACCTACACACCGACAGAGCTCCCCGGCCAGAAGCACAGCAGGCAGCAGGGGGGGGAAGGCGTTGGGGAAGCACTGCCAGCGCAAAGAGTAAAGCATCTGCGGGGACAAACCTCTGCCACACGCCCCCGTTACCTGTTGGTGACTTGTCTGCAACCGGTTCGTGACCGTTTTTTCGGTGGGGTTTGGTTTAGTTTTACACTATGCACATGCCAGTGCTGGCTGTGCCCCTTCCTGGCTTCAGGAGGCAGAACCTGCCCTTCAGAGCTCCTCAACCTGCCCTGCACCCACCCGCCTGCCGGGACGGCCCGCCGCCGGAGCGCACGGAGCCAGGGATGGGGACCAGGATGGCTGAGCTATGGCAGAAAAGTCAGGAGGACACCAAGGGATGCCTGGAGAGTGTGCATCCCCCTCCGCTTCAGGACTCGCTCCTTCCACCTTCTCACAGAACGAGAAACAGGAATCGTTCTCGTACCTCATTGGGGCATTTCAGTTTTCCCATCTGCTTTAGCACTTTCCTCAGCCTTTCCCGCTCTTCCTGTTCACCAAGTCCAGCGGTTTCCACAGGAACAGGCTGGAAACAAGCAAGTAACAGAAGCCACAGAGTCAACCATTTACTCATGTCCTCTGTGCCAGGAGTGGGTGGTAAACCTCTGCCTCGCAGGACCTGCCCTTGGCTGGGGGGATCCTCTCATTAGAAGAGCTGGATCTCCCCCTGCTCGTGCCTTTCCTGTGTTTGCACCCAAAGGGCCAGCTGAGAAACCCAGGAGCAGTTCCTGCACGGAGGATTCACCAGCCAGACTGAAGAGCAGGAGATTAATGCACAGGTAAAAGACAAGTCACAACTGGTAAGCACGGGACAGGTAGAAATGCGGTTATGCCTTGCCCTGGTATTTCAGAGACGTATGTGATTGGATTTTTAAGAACAGCATCTGAATCGGTGCCTGCCAGATTTTATTCATGATAAATTTTGCGACTACTTCTCACACACATGGTGGAGAATTAAAGACTGGATTTTGAGATTCGTGCAAGGCAGAACCCATCAGTCCCGGATTTGTGGGCGCAGTTTTGGAGGGCAGAGCTTTGCCACTCAAAATCTGCCTCACCGTACTCAACGAATCTTCACCCGTTCTGAGATTTGAAATCTTGTTTTATTTTTCCAGTTCTCTGCTCTATTTCTAGGGATCAACACAAGCCTAACTAGCTGCCAGGGAAGGAACGGCTTTGCTCGGCAGGGAAGGGGGAAGGCTACTGACTGGACTGAGGAGTAAGTGAAATGCTGCAAAGCTGGCGTTGTGAATCCCTTCTTTGCAAAGACGGGGTGCCGACTGCTTCGTCTTCTGCATCTGCATCGAGAAACGAGGCGCGGGCCGAGAGTAGCCCATCTCTCTTACCTTGCTGACGTGTTCAGCCATGGTGTGGTAATTCAGCCCAGCTTTGGACTTGAACTGTTTTTTGCAGTGCTGACACTTCAAGGCATCCTGCAGCTGAAGGAATTAGAGGGAAGTCACCACAGAGGCCACGGGTCACCGTTCGCTTTTCCAATGGCTGCTGCTCGTCGATCGGCCCCACGGGTAGCCGTTGCTGCAGCAGTACCCAGCGGCGGGATCCAAGCAGGCAACACAGAGTCCCTGTCCCCCATCCCAATCCCAGCCTGCAGCTCAGAGCTTTCTCTCTGCTGTCCTGGATATTGTTATCAAACCCAAATGCCCAATTTTTGGAAAATATTCCATTTTGGATGTAGATTCAAAGCCCCACTGGCTGAAAACATCTGGACCTGGTGTCTCAGTCTTCCTGTTAAAGGGTTAGGAAAGAGGAGAAGCTTTGATCTACCAACATGTTAGCGGACTGTGCTCTGCAGCCCTATTAACTCCGACAGATGCTGGCGTATGATACGCTTTCTGGGCGCCTGGGCTGTTTGGAATTAAGACGCTGCTGGACACGATCACAGCAGAAGACTTCCCGCTTCACACTGCTCTGCTGTTTGACCCGACTTGGCCTCCTGAGTGACTGAGGGGATGCATTAAATGCACACACCGAGGTACAAGGGGAACCTGCAAAGTGAGTAAGCAAATTGTGACTTGCTGGGGCAGGTACCAGAATTTATTGACTCAGGAGGTGAACGCTCTGGGAACCAAGAGACAGGATGTCTCGACAGGGAGCCGGTGCCTGGATGGCTGCGGCTGTTCTTGCTCCTCCTGCCTGGCTGATGCTCCACCTTCACCACTTCCCCTTCAATCAAGCCTGGACTAGAAGCTGGAGAGGGAACGAGGATGGAGCTGCAAATATCCCTCCTCATCCTGGAGCTCTGGGGAAACGAAGAATAAACTTGCTGCAGCCAGTTGGGATTGTCTAACTTGTACCAGAACTTGTTCCACAACCCAAGCACTTCACCCTAATATGGTGGATGCTAAAAGCTCGAACCATCAGACACCAACATCAGCCAATTTGGGGTTTACTCCTCTGGTCAACACTGAAGAACACGCCATGTCCGTATTCTAACAAGCCCTCTCACCTGGGATGCCAGGAGGATATACCTGCCCTCATCTTCAGGTCCAAGCACATTGCAACCATCCCCAGCCCTTATTTCCTTTCCTATACCAAAGGAAACCGACCGCTCAGTGACAAGCGAGGAACGGAGAAACCAATTTCTGTTGTTTTATAAGAGTTTTGGGAGCCTGCTGATCTTTTTTCCAATTGTCCAGCTAAGAAATACTTCAGTCATTAAAGCAGAGAGCAAGCTCAGAGGGTGCCTGCACCCCAGGGTCACTTCTGATGGGGAAACACGGTGGCTGTAGCAGCGGGGCCTCGCTAAGGATGGGCCATAGGCTCATCTCGAGGATGAAATGCTGAGAGATGTGATCACGTACCCTGAGCTTGGGGACTGAACTCCCTGGGCCTCAGGCTGCTCTGGTAGGGATGCTGCAAAGCAGCCCAGCTCCTGGCGTGGCATGGCCAGCCCTAGCAAGGACCATGCCTCCTGGGGTAGGGTCGCAAGAGTGGGAGGTGAACCCCTCTTGGGCTAGAGCCCCGATTCCTGGGCTGAACTTCCACTGGCTTATTTATAGTGGAGAAGAGAGGCCTGGCTGCTCCGGCAGAGCCCCGCTCAGCCGGCCGCTGGCCACTGTGCAGCCTGCGTGGAGCCTGCCCGGCCTGGGACACACTCCAAAGCACGGGAGATACGAGCAGTGACGGCCAAGATCCCCACTCCGCTGAGGCCAGGAGGACGTCAGAGGAGGCAGGATTCTGCCCTGCATCGATGTAGTACAGGGTTTGAAAGGGAGAGTAGCCTCCCGCTGCTGTATAAATAGTGAGGCAAAGGCTGGGGAGGCATTTACAGAAAATGAATGTGGAATCAAAGCCGAGCCACATATTTTCAAAGCGGGAGGCATCGATCCCACGTTGGCTTGCTGTGGCGATGGCTCTGGACCGCGCCAGGTGACGGATGAAGACGTAATCCTGCGCTCTGATGGATGGCGGCGTGGCAGAGAGACAATTCTTCACTGCACCATTACCGAACTCCTGCGTCTTGACAGCCTGCCTGAGCACATCCACGCTCGGTGTCTCCCTGAGACGTGCTCTCATTCAACCACAATTTATTTGGCCTGCTGCAAGGCATGGGCACACAGCGAAATCCAACAGCCAGGACTCCAGAGGAGGCCAGATTAGAAACAACCCCATCTCTCCAGCCTTAAAACTATTCGTTTAGCTACTAGAAATACCCAACTCTGCTGGAAACACTGGGGCAAGGGGCCCAGACCACAAAGGGATTCAGAATTGCTAAGAATTAGGTGTCCAAATCCCTCCGAATCGGTGTGAGGCTGCCAGCTGTCTGAAGACAACTAGCAAGTGGTCTATCAAACTGGTTTTAGGAGCGCCAATACGCATTTATGAGTGGCACGTGTACACGTCCATTCCCCTCCAAAATCCGTATGTGCGTGACCGAATAAAGCAAATCCTTACTTTCTGGCAGACGTCCATGTGCTTTTTGAGCCCCACAACAGTTTTCCTGGTTATAACGCTGCAGGTTGGACAGGAGACTTCTCCCTTCTCGCTGATCTCTCGCTGCCACTGGTCCTCGGGGTTTGCTGGTGAGGGAGAGGAGGGAGGTGTTACACCCAGCCGCAGAGACAGCAACCTGCCCAGGCTGCTCAGCGGGTGACAGCCCTGTCATAAGCTTTGGTTTGCTACGGTGAAAAGCACTCCATTGGGAAAAGTTCCTGATGTTAAAACAAGAGAAATACTCTCTCGGGGACAGGCCAAGCCAGGCACAAACCATGCAGGCACTCAGAGCTCTGCCTGCCCCACGCCTCCTGCGGCTGCCTGAGCAAACTGGGTCCCTGGGCCACTTTACGTGGAGTTACCCGACCTCTTGGCACTTCATGGGGAAAAGGGGGTTCCCCTTTCCAACCCCGCTGGTATCCTGCACACTAAGAGTTAAAAACACGATGGTGCCCTCAGCCATCTCATCTTGCCCCGCATGGAATAACTGCCCCCTGCCAAACCAAAACAATTAGCGGGAGTGAAACAAAGGTGAGCGAGCGTCTAGGCTCCATCCGGACGTGTGCCTGGAAAACTTCCCTGGCACTCCTCTTCCCAGCAGACACACAGGCAGCGAGGGGAGTGCTAGCTTCCAGGCATCTGTTTATTTGAATGGCTGCGACTGGCTTGAAAAACACCCGAAATAAGAAATACGTGGGGCCAAAACCTGTTCCCAGGTCCAGAGTTCATGCCGTGTTCTCAGCAGAACAGCACTGGGCTTCCAGCAAGGGAAGCTCAGTCTGAATAAAATCCGCCAAGTCTGTTTATTTGGATGCTTTTGCACGGCTGTGAGATCAGAGAGTGGTTTATTTGAATTTGAAAGCAGTGTAAGGCGTTGCAGCTGTGTTTATCTTGCACATCCTGCATTCCTCCTGCTGTCAGAGCTCCCGAGGAAAGTCAGCAACCTGTGCTGGGTGCAGGCTGCACCTCGGAGGAGACATAATTACGCCCAGAGTTATGCACTGGTGTCGTTCACAGAGATGGTGTTAGAAAAACGCTATCATCCCAGACACTGACCCAAACTGCGGTTACACTGGAGCCAGAT
The DNA here is from genome assembly GCA_025774025.1 of Xenus cinereus. Taxonomy (NCBI): domain Eukaryota; kingdom Metazoa; phylum Chordata; class Aves; order Charadriiformes; family Scolopacidae; genus Xenus; species Xenus cinereus. The sequence continues at coordinate 4,288,693 of JAOXJK010000005.1, read as the reverse complement.
GGAACCAGGATTTGGCTACCATGTCCCCACACTCACAGCGGTCTGCCCTGGCAGTGAAACGAAGGTAGGGTACCCTTTTTGGGATGTCAATTGTGGCTACACCAGTATTTTTGGAGCAGTGGCTGTTGCCATGTGTGATAAACCTCAAAAGAACAGGAGCTGCGTGCTCCTACTTTTGATTTTGGGCTGCTTTTGCTCACAAATCTACTAGAAAACTCACCCAGACAACAGCCTGCGGGGCCAGGAGGAGCGTGGGGACCACTAGCTGTGGGTGAAGGTGGAGACCATGATGTGGCATGAAGGTGGGGACCGTGGTGGCTCAGAGCAGAGCACGGGACTGAGCTGATGCCCAGCTAAGCTACAAGCAGAGCTGCTGCCTGTGCTTTGCCTCCAGCAGCCTCACCTGCCGGAAGATGCACAACCGTTTCCTTCTTCACACCAGCTCCCGGGGGTTTCTTTTTCAGCTCCTCCGTGTTGGTGCTCCCCTCCAGCTTCTTGGCTCGATGGGCTTTCGCCTTGTCCTCTGCTTTGACGAGACCTGTAGAGGAATGGGATTTCTATTCGGTACTTGCCTTAACAACCTCAGACCAACTTGCATTTAGCAGGTAAAAAGTCTCTACCTCTGACCCAAGTTGGCTGTAGATCTGCCAAGGCTGTATATGTAGGATCAAGTCCGTGATTATGACAAGCAATATCATAACAACTTGGGGTATTTTGTAAACAGAATAATTTCCCCCAACCCAGACAGTTTATGAACTAAGGAATCACCACAGCAAAGTGGGGTAGGGTGCTTCTAGCAAGGCAGACTGTGGGGAAGACAGGCTGGGGAGGAGGCAAAAGGGCATTTTGCAAGAAATTAAAAGGGGAAATCGGAACAGCAAATTCAGGGTGGAAAAGTGATGGTCCTGCTGATGAACTCACACTGGAAATGCTGTCAAACTGCTTAGTCCAAGGAACTGGGGTCCCTCTCAGAAAACAGGGCAAATTCTGGGATCTCATACCAGATCCCACAGGACCTTTTGTCCCTGGACATGTAGACAATTGTCACAATAAACATAGGTTTCTCCTGGTCCCGCTGGGTGCTGGAAAGGGTCAGGAAGAAACAGGAGAGGAAGGGTGACCGGGCGACAGGCACATGGGGAGGAGGAAACCTGGCGCAGCCCTCCTGGGTCGTTGGTGACTGTCACCAAGCCTGCCTGGGAAGCACAGAGGAACTTAAAGGCAGGGCTCTCAGCCGGCATCTCCCGAGTGCATCCACCTTGTCTGTGCCTCATCCCTACTCCGGCAAAGCCTGTACTTCCCATTCAGCCTGCTCAAGCCATCCCTGCCGGCCACGGAAGCATCCCCTCTGCTGCACAGAATCCCTCAGCAGATCAAACACAACTTGCAAAAGACGCTTTGGAAAGGCGGGCGAAGAGAGGAGGGAGGCTCCCTCCCTGGGTCCAGCCCTCCAAACCCCTGTGCCTGCGCTTCCACAGAAGGTGCTGGAGGCAACACGGTGAGTGCCAAGGTCAGATCCACACCCGCCCTGCAAAGGTCCACGTGTCCCTGAATTTGTGGGTCATGGCTCTTGCAAACCCAGGGTCTGAATGGAAACAGCACCCCACAACAGGCTGGTGGCACCCTTGTCCTTGGGGAGCGAACTGCCGTGTTGAACCCGGGGGATGTTGGCAAACGCCTGCCCCATCTTCACGCTCCATTTGAGGCAGTGGGTCACTGAGGGGACCAGCTTATTCTCGAGGAACCCACAGCAGACTTTTCAGTCTATGGCAGTGCCTCTGTGGGGAAGTTAAGGGAAACAACCCCAGACTTCCCAGGAACCAGGAAATCGCAGAGACCGCATCCAGCCTGCTCTTTGGTAAGTGTTTAATTCCTTCAAAGCCATTAGTGCCTCTCCCCTGAGTGCCTCTTGTACTGGAAGGTGCTGCCTCCTGCAGTGCCTGGAAATCCACTTTTTATTTCCCTGGTTGAACAAATTTCATGGCCAGTCTGAATCCAGCTGCTCTCGTGCCAGGGATGCTCCAGGGTTCCTCCCTCCTCTCCAGCCCAGCCAGGTGTATTTACGGAGCATGACCACAGTCCCGCTCGCTCTCGCTTAGTCACGCTGAGACAGCCAACTCCTGAGCCTCCTCTCAGAAAACATCCCAATAACACATCTCTTCCCCCTGGAATTCATCTTCGTGGATGTGGGCGACCAGCACTGGAGACAATGTCAGAGGGACGGATGCGTCACCCAGCCTTTCCACGCAGCAGAAATCCTTCTCGACGCCATTGGAAACACTGTGACGTCCCAGGACAGTAGGATGATGATGAGATGATGTTTCTCATGTCTCACTTGTGTCAGCAGCTTGTTACCCTTGTGTTAGAGTTGGACATACCCACATCCTTTCCTCTCTTCCCTCATTTCCCAACGCCAGGCTCCCACGCAGAGCAGACAGGGTTGTTATCCGTGCCAGCTCTGCTGCTGCCCTTCATCCCCTCTACGACACTCTTTACCAGCTCCTCCAGCGTGATATCCCCAGGCTCCAGGTGGTCACATATCTCCACCACAGGGAAGGCTCTTGGGGAAGGGGCTTCCCCAAAATGCCCCAGGGGGAAGCTATAACCCTACAGCCGACCAGAGTGTTCCCCGTATTACCTTTCAGTCCAAACGTCCCCGAGATGGACGGCTGCTCCCCGGTAAATTTCTTAGGAGTTTTCTGTTTCCTTCCTGACTCAAAAGAGAGAAACAGAGAGAGAGATTTGGTCAAATAACTGTACTGCCAGGAGGGCTTCAGCAGTCCCAGGACATGGGGTGGGCACACACTCCATGTCAGCAGCGGATCACCTTGAGGAGGCCTTTACCACTGTGAAATACAGGGCCTGTCAAAGGAAGCACCCACCCACCGGTCACAGGATGCTGCTTCCCACCCCACAAAACCAGGAGAAATAATGGTATCCAGGGCTAACTCAAGGAGTGCAAGTGGTGGCTGTATCTAGTGCCAAAAGCCACGTGGTTCCCACAGCCTCGGCAGCCAAAGTGGCTGGTGGTGGTTCACTTTGGTGCTGCAAGCAGTGTAAATCCACGCCGTGATGGGGACAACCATCCTTGCCAGCCCCGCAGCGGTAACGGGGAGAGTGAGCCTTCTTACCCTCCCAATACTTCAGGAAACTGGTTTTGCCAGAACCATCCTGGTTTAAACTGCCACCCTCAGTGAGGGCAGACAGACCGACACAGCAGCTCGCTGTGCTGCGGGGAATTCAATCCATTTCCAATCCTATATCCCATAGAAATACTTCTCCCGCAGCTACAACCAGTTTGTAACTCCCCGTGGAACTCACTGCTGCAAGAAACTGGGGGGGTGCAAGCTATCATGATGCTGAAACAAGGCTTGGGTACGTTCAGAGAGACACTCGCAGCAGTGTTGGCTGGAGCAGAGCCCCTTCCCACGGGACACCCCTCTCTGGGCTCCTGAACCAGCGTAGCCCCGGGCTCTCATCTTACTGTGCTTCATCCTCTCGGGGTCTTCCTCCTGCAGCGAGGCCTGGCTGCCCCCCTGCTGCACGGTGTCCTTGCCGCTCGAGGACTTTGCCGTGGGGGTGGCGGCTGCCATCGCCTCGGCTGCTGCGATCTGAAACTCCTTGCTCTCCCGGCTCTCCGCCAGGCACTCGCCATTCTCAGCATGGTCCTGGGCCACGGCTTTTTCCGTCTTTGCCTGTTTGGGATGGATGGTGGGGCAAGCTGAACTCTCAGCAGCTCTAGGGCAAAGCACAGAGGGCTTGTTTAAAGAGGGGTTGTTAGACAAATGTCCTGACACCTCTCCCCCCTCGCCAGCCCAGATGATGGGAATGGAGGCGGGCACGTTCCCCTCTCCCAGCCATCCCTACGCCACCACCACCACGCAGCCCAGCCACAGCCTGATACCTTTTCTTGCCACTACTCTTCCCAATGGCCTTTGGCACTTTGTTTTCCGCTTTGCTGGTTGGCACTGGCCGGTCCAAGTGATTCCAGAGCCGATGCTTTTCGAGCTGGGTTTTGGAGGTGAAGGCAGCTTCGCAATACGAGCACGAATACGTCAGCTTCTCTGAGATCGCACCCTGTGTGGGGGTAGAGAGGTGAGCACGGACATCAGACCATAAAAGGGAAAGGATTTTTTTGATGCAGGCACAAACACAAATCATGTGTAATACCCTTCTGCCCCTCCAAACAGTTAGCAATGGTCTGTGATCCCCCCAGACTAGTTCTCACACTGAGCTGGAGGGACACCAGTCCCTCTCGTACACACCTCACAAACTGCCCCTGGCCCATCTGTGTCCTCTCCATTTTAATCTCACATTTTCTCATGGGATTTAAGGCCCAAGAGGCGCTTTACCCTGTAGATGGCAATGCAAGAGCTGGCCACAGGTAAGGACAGACAGCCCTCTGGGCTCCTTACCCCTTGGCAGCGCTGATAGTGGTACTTCAAGCCATAGATGCTGGGGAACTCCAGCCAGCAGCCTGAATTGGGACATTTCACCCTGGAGTGGGCTTTGAATTCGTCCTTCCACTGGTTCATCAGGGGGAGCTGGCAACAGGAGAGACAAGAGACATAGCTGAGCGAAGAGCATCGCGTGTCCAGGTGCGTGCCAGTGCATCCCGAGGGGACTGGGGGGGCCACATGGGACCTCTGATCATTCCTGTCCACCCCTTCCCACCACGCAGCTGCAAAGTGGACCCCAGGGCTGTGTTTCAGCACACCATTATTCTGCAAGAGGTGCTGGGACAGATGCTGCAGGCTCTACAGGCTAAGGATTCCTCCCGAGACTTTACCTTGCTGCGCCTCCCAGAGCACACGCGAGCTCCCGGCCAGGCTGGGCCATAAATCAGGCCAGAAGTCGCCTGGGTGATTTAACCACCCCACATTTCATCTAGTCAGTAAATCACCCCATGCCCATGCTCTCGTGACAAACTGCTCTGTGTGTCGTCCATGCCACTGTGCTGGAATTAAAGTGCACAACTCTGCGGGGAATAAATCACCCCCTCACCAGCGCTGCCGGATCATTAGCCAAACCTGACGTGGCCGCGAGAGAATCCAGCTCATCTGGGAACAGCCCCGGGAAGGGGAGGCTGGAGAGGGGTACTGTTCCCCACCAGGGTTTTGGAGGATGCTGGATGCTGGCATGGAGGGGATTCAGGGACCAAGGTCTCCCCGATCCCAAGACAAAGCTGCTCTGAAGATTAAACCACCAGGAAGGCAGGTTTAACTCTGGAGTGGGGCTGGCTGGAGTGCTCGGCACAGCAAGATGCAAAGGGCAAGTCAAAGGGAGGAAGGCAGAGAGGGGATCGGGGGTCAGAGAGCGCGGGGTCTTACGGGGATGTCTTTCAGCGCCTGGTTCTCAGCCTTGGGTCGTCCTTTCTTTCTGCCTTCGGTTTTGTCGCTGGTTGCATTTCCTGCGAAGAGATGCAGCACACGTCTAACGCTGCCCAGCCAGCTGTGCCGGAGGAGCCGCTGTCCCGACAATCCCACTGCCCAGCTGGCTCCCTTGCTCTGCTTGAGGTCTACCTTGGCTCTGGGCTGCCCTGGCAAAGCCAGAGGTTCCCCTTTGGAAGGTAATTCCAGCTCCCTGCACATCAGTTGCACAGCCCCTACGCTTGTAGATACCTGCCCGGGAGCTGGCTGCTTCTCCTGGTGTTTGCTGACCCCTCTCCTTCCATTTACACAAAGCAGTTTCAGCACAGCCAAGGCTTGCTTTGGGAAACCGTCCTTTCATTTGGGTTGGAAGAAATCCTTCAATAACTATGCTACTTAGCAAAAGAAATCTGTGTCTAGGTCAGCACGCCGGGCCCTGGGCAGGCTGTTGGGGACAGATATGCCCCATCCCCTTTGCCTGCATCCCAGTGCGGCTGAGCAGCTCCAGGGCTGCAGGAGGACACTAGCCCAGGGGATGTGACAAGCACATGAAGAGCAGCAGGAACGGGGATGCCTCCAAACCAGGCACTTTGGCTCACAACAGCCCCAAACTCCTTGATTTCATACCCAAAATGGATTAAGCAAAGCGGTACAAACATCCCAACTTTCACCAAGGTTTGTATGCAGAGGCTGAGGGCGGTTCAAATCAATCCACTTTCACATCCAACTTTCAATCTCTCCAAGCAGGAACAGAGCACCCTGGTCACCCCACAGGTCTGGGGAGCCTTCACCCAGGGCTGTCCCCCCCCCGGCTCCGAGCTCCTGGCAAGCCTTAGGCTCATTTTGAGGGCTAAACTGTAGCGTTAAGTGATGCTGGGGGTCAGTGTAACCCAAAGACGAGCTGGACAGACACAAGCGGCCAGTGGGAAACGCGATGTCCAGAAAGCTCAGGCTGATATCTGGGAGGGCTTAATGAATAAACTGCTGTGAGAACAGAAACAAGCCAAAAAGCATCCCTGAGAAGGAAACCCCAGAACAGCTGGGAAAGGATAAATAAGATTAAAAAAACCTAAACTCAACCTGTAAAACACTCTTCTCTGGTGAAAATCAGGGAAGATTTTCCCAGATCAGCTGGAAGCTGAGCCGGCAATCCCTCCAGCTCCTGAGAAAAGTGCTCAGCTCCAAGCCTGGCACTGGCTGTACTCAGAAGCCAATCCAGGATTTTTTTTGGAACAAGGGAGAGAGATCAAACAGAAAGCCAACCAGTTACCTACAAGGCACTGCCAAAACCACACACTCTCTCCCTTTTCATGCCTTCTGCCCCAGCAGCCAGGGGTAAAATAGCAAACAAGACAGTTGGCTCATTTATTTCCAGTCCCCTGAAGTCATGCCAGCTGGTTTGCTCCACTTTGATACCTGTAAAAGCATCCCTTGGTGATGTAGCATCCTTTGGGAATCCCTTGAGCCCAGAAGGCCTCATCTGCAGGAGGTGGTGACCTTTATGCATTATAAAAAGTCCCTAAAATGCCACTTACCCGTTCCCCCCCTTGCAAGGCAGCCTCTAAGCTGTCCCAGAACCACCCCGTTCGGTTTGGACTCCTACCTGCCTGGCTCCTGCCCCAAAACGGCTCGTGGCCCTAAGGATAGAGGAGGGTTTTGCAAGCACGGCCCCAAACCATGCTGGTTCTGGAGCAACAGCTCAGGCTTCATTTCAAAATTCGCAGTGAGTGCCCGAGAAGGATGTCTCTCTGCATTTTGTATTTTCTTCAAAGCTCCTAAGTGCACACTTAGAACAGGGTTTTCCTCCACACTCATGTAAGCGAGGGCCTCACCCTACACATGAAACGGAGCTACCTTTCTTGCACATCAGTGGGACTCCACGAGCTGGGAGTTTATGAAAAAACATCAAATTAAACAGGATGTGCAGCAAAAGCTCACAACACTGCAGTCACCTGCTTATCGCTCTCCCTGTTCTCCCTTTCTCTCTTAAAAACTTCCAAATATTCCAAATTTGAAATGTTCTACAGCAGCTCCTCCCTGCCCCTCCAGGCAGCTCTCCCCACAGCCTCGCATGTCTGGGGACACGGCTTGTGCAGAGGCTCGGTGGAAGCTTCCTCTCCTCTCCTTTTCACCACTTGTACCAAGTTTCAAAACTTTTGGGGGTATTTCATGCTGAATACCAGGGATCCCAGTTTAGCCGCCCCTCATTGCCCTTGTTGATCAGCTGCCAGCTGGGGACAGCAAGGACAGGGATGGGAGGAGCAGAAAACACATCTCCTCTCCCAACATCCTGCTCCTGGTTACACACCACCAGCTGGTGCTAAACCCTGACCCTTCCAGGTGCTCACAGGGGACAAGAACCTGGCGGTGCCCGCTGCCGTGGCTGGCACTGTGGCTGCATGTCCCTGCAACAGGTTACTGAGTCAGAGGGGTGGAAACATCATGCTCTTTAGAAACGGGGACTGGGGATAGCATTCCCATGGACATGAAGCTTCTCTGGACCAAGACCTGCCTTGGAAAGGATGCTCCCTGCCCCAACCAGGCGGCTCAATCCGAGGAGGGGCCAGCAAAGCGACTGCAGGAGAGGACTCTGTCTCCCCAGTCCACATCAAGCCTAATTCACCCCGATGAAGTTGAACCCTGGCAGATGTTTCCACCTCCAGCCCTTTCCCAGGGAGAACAATGAAATATCTTCATCACGGAGTGTCCTTCACTCCATCCCTTTCAGTCCACCTAAACCAGAAGGAAGGGCTAAAAAAAAAAAAAAAAGGTGGCTTTTTTCTACTTTTGAAGGTGCTGATAAAACTTGGCACAGGGAGAAACGCTCTCCCAAACACAGGTATGTTCCCGCTGCCGACAGCTGGAGATCATTCCCCTCAGCAATAACCTACACCCCTCTGCTCGCAATTATGGCTTCAAGAGCCTCAAGGAAAGAGCGGCATTTGGGAAACATTTAGGGCACACGCCTTTCCCTGTGAGGCCACTGATTTTGGGTGCCCGGTGTGAGGTACCTCTCTGGGGTCCCACCCTCGCCCCACGCGGAGGAACCCCTCGGCGTCCAGAGCTGCCGTGAGCAAGGTAAAGGCAGTGAGAGCCTCTCGGCGCCCGCAGAGGGGATCTGCCCAGCATAAATAGACAGGAGAAAAAATCTCCTTGGGCCTGGAGGTTCCTGGATAGAGAAATCAGCTATCCATCAGAGTGACAGCCCTTAGCAAGCGGGTCCCCCGGGGCTCGTACGCTCGCAAACCTTCATCCCGGGGGCCACGACACGGGAGACAGCAGATGGTCTGAACTCATTTAAGCCTTTCCGTCCTTTGATGTAACACTTAGCTACCAACACGATAAATAGGCGGCGAGACACCCATCTCGTTAAGCCAGACACACGCCCGGCGAAAGGGAGAGGCCGTCTCCATCCCTCCCTTCCCGTTCCCAGGGACCCTCTCCCGGCAGCTCCGGGTGCCTGGGGGTTTTTTTGGGGTGGCACAGCCCTCGCCGGTGGGTTGAAAAGAGGGGCAGAGTCTTGCTAAAACCCGATGCGCTCCCATCCCCTCCATTTGGCAGCCGCCCCCCCCCCCTCCAACCCCTGCCGCTGGGCTCGGCCCCTCTGCCCCATCCACCTCCACGGAAAAGAAAAACCAGTTCCTTACCGAGCTTGGGCAGCTCTGCCGGTGGGTTTATCCTCGTCTCCGTCCTGCTTTCTTTGCTGGCAGCGGGTTTGTTAGAGCCTGCAGTTTTCCTTCCACCTTTACAGGCATAGGAATCCGCCATCTCTGAAAGAAGCAGGGGAGGCGTTAAAATTCACTCCTCGGAGCCGGGAGCAACACATGCTGAAAGCAAGGAGAGCTGCTGGGGAGGGAGGGAAATTAGAAAACTATCCTGCAGCTTAAAGGTTCCCACAAAGAGAAGAAACGGGATGTGTTTCCGAGTATTTGTTCCACGGTCGAGCAACGCCATAGACATGGCTGAAAAGCTGCTTTCATTATAGGCTGCTTTCCCCTCCACGTACAACGGCAAAGACTTTATTAAAAATTATGGGCTGACTTTGCCCAGAGAAGTAGCGAATAAATGGCTTTTCCTCTTCGTTTATTTCTCTGCTTTCATTTAAGACACCAAAAGAAAGAAAAAAAATAGTGAGTTTTAATGAACAGATGTAGTGATAAATTTCCAATTTTCCTTATTAATGGGAAACTGTTATAAACTGAGAATTGTTAATGTTATCTGAATTTTCCGTATTAATAATTCAATTTGGCTTCTCTATAAATAATGAACATCAGGAATTATCGCAGAAGGCCCAATCTCGCTCCTGATGGAAGCGGGCAGCAGGACACCCCTCCGCTTTGGCGGTGCCAGGACGAAGCCCACGGTGTGGTTGGCTCTGCTCCCAGGTGGTTTCAAAGTACCTTCCTCCCCTCCCGACCGCACAAGCAAAGACTCGGTTGAGGAAGATGGCACCGGGGAAGAGGAGTCCTCCAAGCTTCCGTAACGAGAGCATCAGGCCCTTGGGAGGTGATTCCTTGGACCATCACAGCCTTGAGACCTTGGTTGGGATGTGATGCTGATGCTCAGCCAGGCACCGGCATCGTGACTAAGGGAGGTGCCCCTTGGTGCCTTCTTCACCTTTGCTCAACGCTTCTCTTCCACACACGCAGGTTTTTTAAAACACAGATTTGACTCGTCACTCCCAGTTCCTCCCAGGAGATGACGTTGGCATTGCTTTACTCCACGGAGTTGATGCCCCGAGCAGCCAGATTCATCCCGCCTGTCCTTGTGCCCAGAGGGATGGTGGAGGTTGGAGAAGCATCTCCCGTGCTCGCCACCCATGCCATCCATACATGGGATATGAGGGTCCAAGAGTCCTTTCTGAGGTGACCCTGGGGACCTTCCGTGTGGAATCGGGCACCACGCATCACATGCAGCCCAGATGCTCCAAGAAGACCTGGCAAAAGCTGCCAGCATGTGTTCGGCTGGTGACACACATGTGGTTGTTTGCACGGACACAAAGGTTAATCGGATCAAGTGAGAAATTCCAGCCTTGGCAACAGGTTCTTTGGCACTTGGTGCTGAACACAGCGATCATTTATTCAGCTCCTTTGGGCTTTTTTGGTGGGAGACCTGGGCAGGAGCTGTGACATGACTGCTGGTGGCTCATTCCCGGGGATGGCTAGTCTCCGGAGCAGGCACAGAGCGGGGTCCCTGTGCCTCTTTTCCAAATCACAGCTTCACTCTCACCCATGTGAGCATTGCTACTGTTCCCGATCCTCTGAGGACGAACACGCCAGTGCCCTTCCTTCTCGTACTGCCTCCTGGCACCTCTGCTCCTCGGAATGATCCTCAGTCAAGTTGCTCGAAGAAAAAAGGGGGAAAAAAGACGAAAGACCAGCGAACTGAAAGCTGAAGATGACAAGATCTCTGCGCTTTACAACAGGGTGAAGACCAAGGCAAAACCCAGGCAGCCGATGCATTTACCCAACCTGGGCTAGTGCTGAAATGCCACGGAACCGTGGCTTCGTCCCTTGGACCAGGCACGGGTCCCAGCACTGTGGCCCCCCATGCCGAACGGCACCCACTGGCATGCTTGCACCCAAAGCACCGAGACACCAGGGCTGCCATCGGACGGGCAACACACCACAAAATCTCCGTGTCCTCCTCGCTGGGCAGCTCGAGGATGACTCACAAAGGGCGACAGACAGGGCAAACCTCATCGATAGCCAAGATGCCCACCTCCTGCCCCCTGAACACCCCATGGCAGCGCGCACCAAACCTTGGGAGCCGGGATGGTGCCAAGCATCACCCCCCAGTGCTCCCTTCCTGAAACCACTGCCACATTCCAGGTGCCTGGCTCAGCCCCGCTCCCGCAACCGGACACTTCTTGTTCCCCTTAACACATCTGTCACCTCAAAGGGATCCCTTCTGGCCAGCTGAGGAGGTTTTGAATGTCTTTTGTTTTTCCACACCAAATACTTCTTCGAATTTTTTCCCCATTTTTTTGGCTAAATGAAAACTAAAAATCCCATAAACCACTTAGCGAGAGCCAAACTCCGCTCCCTGGCCACCCATACAACCCCAGGGATCCCAGAGGAATTGCCCTGGAGCCAGAGAGCAGAAATCAGCCCACTGTATATTTTCTTGTAATGTCCAAACTTGTAACTCGCTTTTGAGTAACAGACGCTGCAACCGGGCAACAGCCCGCGCCCTTCCATGCTTTCGGCGTGTTTTGGTGAAAAACCCTTTTGCCACTGGCCATAGGAGGAGAAGATCTCGGCAGGTCCTGCCTGCGAGCGGGGCAAGGCCGTGGCGTGGGATGGTCGGGGCTGGCAGCATCGTCGCTGGTGAAGCCTCCAGCTCAGTTCTGGGTACCTTGCTAGAAGTTCGTGGCAGCATTTTTGAAGCATCCCACTCCAGCTCCAAGTAAAAAAGCCCGTGTTGACACAGGAGCCAGCGTGGGATGAGCGGAGGCTGAGCCAGCGGTGCCAGGAGGAAGCCCATGGCTGTGGGAATGGGGGAGCGAAGCCTGGGAACCCACCACGTGCTCCTGGCATGGCCACAGGGTCCTCTGCTGAGTTTGACAAGGGACAGCAACGTCCTGGCCACTCACTGCCCCAACAGGGTCTTCCCTCTGTGACAGACCCCTCCCACGGAGCCGCCAGAGTCTGCGGGCCGGGCACAGCTTGGAAACTGGGCACAAACTGGAGAAGGGGAATTAATTCCACGTATAAATGTCTGTCCGTGACCTTGGCGGGTCCGCAGGAGCACGCACACAGCCAGGGACGGCTGTAGCCCTCTGGGTCCCATGATGTCCTTACGGCTCCGAGTGGGAAATGTCACCCATGGGTCCTGGACACAAATTCTCCTGCCAGGAATCCTGCCCGGTCCCATTGCGACGGAGACACCGTGCGCCAACCAGCCCGGTCACCCCTCCATCTGGGGGTGCCGGGCAGAGATGGGACGAGGCCGGTGTGGATGATGGACGCCAAAGGGCACCGGTGTCTCTGCCGCTGCCGGAGGAACCGCGCTCCCAACTGGGAACTCCAGGCTGAACCGGAGCCACGCGCCGGGAAGAAACTTCCCGGGAATACAGACGAGGAACCGCACCACAAGGAGACCTCGCCGTGCCGTGGTGGGGACCGGGCTGTGCCCCCATCCCGGCCATCCCCGGGCCACGGCCACCTCTGCCCTGCCTGGTCCCGCTGTCACCCCCCCGGGTATGGCACTGTCCCCTCCTCTGCCCCACCTGGCTGTCACCCCCGCTGCCACCCGCGGGCAGGGCCGCCCCGGGGCCTGTCACCTCCCCGGGCCTCAGCGGGGGCCGCCCCGCCGCCTGTCAGCACGGCC
>JAOXJK010000005.1:4253575-4274956 GCA_025774025.1 Xenus cinereus | reverse complement strand
GGCAGGGCAGGGCAGAGCGGGTCAGCCCTCCCGTCCGCTCCCCCGCATCCCGTCCGAGGGCGGGCAGCGCTGCTCTGCCTCTCCGGGGTGCGGGCAGGGCGCCCTGCCTGTCGTCCAGGGTGTCCCTACCTGTCACCCTCCCCTCCAGGGTGTCCCTACCTGTCACCCTCCCCACCAGGTTGCCATGCCCGCCATCGTGTCCTCCAGAGTGTAGGCAGGGTGTCCCTACCTGTCACCCTCCCTTCCAGGGTGTCCCCACCTGTCATCTTGCCCTGCAGGATGCCCTCTCTGTTGTCCTGCCCTCCAGGGTGCCCTGCCCATCCATCCCCCCTCTAGCCCCTGGGCTGCAGGCAGATGGGAAGGATGGTCCGTGTCCCTTTGTAAAGCCACCCCAGCTCCTGGGGACAAGGCTGGGTGTGAGGCTGGTGTCATGCCCACAGGACAATATGGTTTTCCCACCTCCTGACCTTGAGGTGTCACCCCCACAGAGCTGGTGGCACCCGGGAAGGTGCCGCAGGGCAGAGCCGACCTCAGTTACTGGCACTGGGAACGCGGAACCACCGTCTGAGTGGATGTGACTGCCCAGAAATTAGGGAAAAACAGATAACATTTGTCATGTGAGAGCAAAGCCCAGAGCGACCATCGCTGTCAGGGCTGCCCTACCCCACCATCACCCGCATGGGGCTCACGCGGTGCCACCGGGAGCTGGGAGGCCCCGTGGCACGGCCACGCAATACCGAGGCGAAAAAGATCCCAACCCAAGTCGGGAATTTCCCCGCGGTTCCCTTCTTTGTCTCCGTTGCGGGAGAGAGAGCTTAATTAACGTCTGCGGAGAGCTTGGAAAGCTTTGTGTAATTGCTAGGTATTATTATCGGTGGAGCGGAGGGTGATCAGCGGGGTGGGAGGGACGGGCACAGCCCACCTTCTTTGTATAAAATGAGGCAAATCCGAGGCGGCTTGGCTTCCCAGCCAACGCGCTGCCTGCCGGGAGAGCTGGTAACCTGCAGCAGGCAGGGAGGCAGCTGCCTGCTGGGGCTGTCAGGCAGCTTCGCGTGCCCGCTGGGACCAGGCAGCATCTTCAAAGTCTCCCCCCCCTCGCTATAAGGCTGCCCTGACGCCTTCGCTCATCCCAACAGCCACCCTGGGCACCCCCCGCGTGCACGCACATGTGTGCAGAAGTGCCACCACGTTCATTTCCTCCGTCTCCAAAGTGCAATTTTGCATCTCCAGGAGCAGGGTGAGAGCGAAAGGAGGATGTTGGGGAGCCCGGCCAGCCGGGGGGTTGTAAGGAGGCTCGGAGAGCGGCCGGCCGTGGGCTGGTTGAGGTACCGAAACTCTGAAATAATGCAATATAAAGGCAGCCCCAGTTGCTATTTTCAGGCCCGGCTGAGCGGAGGGGAGGGGGCCAAGGAATGGACTTGAAAAGAACGGCAAATGTAGAACAGATGCTGAGGAGTGCTTTGTTTCACGTGCAGAGTTGTGCCGGTGTGGAAGAGCTGTGCTGGGAAGGGCAGGAGGAGGAGGAGGAGGAAGAAGAGCGGTGGGGGCAGCGGTGCTGCCTTCCTCCATGTGCTTGCGGGAAACCATCACATCTCCTCTTGCATCGTGGCTCTTCTTCGCAGAGGCGGGTCGTGGATCAGAGCTTGTCCTTGCAGACCGACAGGATGCCACGGAGGGGACAGGACCGTGCGTGTCGAGCGGCGATTCCCTGGTGGTCCCGGGTCAGCGTTCCCACCGTTCCCGCTGTTCCCACCGCGCAGGGCAGGAGGAGGCAGAGGAGAGGCTGCCCAGCACACACTGTGGCCGTAAATGCCTGAGAAGGTGTTGGTTGATCAGGCACCTACATAACAAGTAACTTTAAAACACATATTAACCCAACCGGCTGCAGCAGCGCCTTCCAGCCCCTTAGCTCTGTTAGAATAAAAGGGATCCTGTGTTTGCAGAGCCTCTTCCACACGCTGCTGGCTCTGGAGGCATCTCAAAAACTCCTGCTAAGTGCTGTGCACGCGGGGCTGTGTGGGGCCAGCACCAGCATCTCCACTGGGGGGGTGGTGGGATGCTTGGTTCGTGGGACTGGGAGGCACTGGGAGGGACTGGGAGCCCAGGCTTCAGCCCATATCTGCTGAGCCTCATGCACCCGGCGTAGGCACAGGCGAGGGAAAGGGCACGACCGCGATGCCCAGATCCAGGGTGGGGGACCCAGCACTTCCACCTCTCCCAGGTCTTCATCCCTGGATCTCAGCTGGGTTCAGAGCCCGCAAACCCACCCAGTGCCTGCTCCATCCCCGATTATCCTCGGAGAGCGGGGGGGGTCAAAGCCCCTCGGACCGGCTCCTCGCTCCCGCATCCACAGGACGGGCGGTGCGATGGCTTTTTTTGGCTGAAGCAGAGCGATCCCAGAACAAAGAAGCTGCTGGTTTGTGAGGCAGCATCCGGGCCAGCCCCAGCCCTCCTCCCCGGCACGCTGGCTCCGCAGCCCGGGCCTCTGATTGGAAACCGGAGCCCGCGATGACTGTGTGAGCCATGAATTATGCTGATGGCTTTTTTTTTTATTATTTTTTTTTTCCCCTCCCCGTGCTTGAATGCACTCAGCAAATATAAGCAAAAGGGGGAAAAAAAAAAAATGTGAGTGAGAGAAAATCCTAACAGATTTAATTTTAGATATGGCGAGAAAGCAAAATGGCTGCAGTGCAAAGAAGGAAGGTTAACGGAGGAAATGCTCCTGCCTGCAGAGAGAAACGAAGCTCCCAGCAGCCCTGAGGCTGCTAATTATTATTTGCAGGGCCGAATCACCGTGGGGGGCATCTCCTGCCGGGAGCCAGCCCTGAGCTGGGGGGACAGGACCCCAGGGCACCCGCAGCCCCACGGAGGGCAATGGGAGATGCAGGGATGCGGGACAGGACAGAGGGACCGTGGGCTTGGTGACAAAGCTGTGTGGCTGCAAAACAGCTACACGAACCCCCAAATCCCCCTGGTTTTAAAAAACGCATCCTCTGACGGGAAGTGAAGTGGCTCCTTTTGGTTTAGGGGTTTGAAGTTTTTTACTGGAGCCCCCCACTAACAGCCTGTGCAAACCCACCACCTGGAAATGTTGCGTCAAAACCAAGCCTGAAACTTTCCCTTTCAAAAAAAGGCCCAAGCGAAACGCTGTGAATATTTCAACATGTTTCTGCAGGGCTTGTGTTTGCAGCAAAGCTTCTCCTGCATCCCGGCTGGGGAACCACCCAAATAATAGTATCGATTTTGGGACAAATTATTTATTTCAGCCCCTCTGCCTGCCCTGGGCTGAGCTTCAAGCGGTAGCTGCTGCCCTGCGGGGCTGCCTGGCTCTTGCCGCTCGCTGCCTGCGCTGCCTGCCCTCCCTTGGCTCGTCGCTTGGGAATTCCCAGCCTGTGAATGCCATCTCCCCTTTCCTCCAGCCCTGCCAGAGCCCTGGCCCTTTTCTGGGCTGCCCTTGTGTGCCACCAAGCCTGGCGCGAATAGCCAGGGACCTGCTCCAACCCTGCCCGGGTGCCTGGCACTGCTCCGGTGAAATCGGCAGCCCTGCAGCCGTACCTGCATCCATCCCTCTCCATCCTTCCCAGCTCCGCATCCCACTCCCTGGCCCCGGGAGCGTTTCTGGCTCTGGGGAGGCTGAAGGGCTCCTGGCAGGCATCCAGGAGCCGGGAATGAGGACCCAAAAGCAAAGGAAGTAATATAAGGGAGAAAAAAAATGAAGTAATTATCCCTGCTTCGATACTTTCTAATTAAGGGAACTGTCGGCCTTATTAAGAGGCCATTAATTCATTGTCATAAGTCACCACCAGAGTGCAAGTACCAAAAATGTGTCTGGGCCATCGGAGCGGAGCAGCACCCCCTCCTCCTTGTGCTGCAGGTCCAGCGCCGCACGAGAGCTGCTTCTTGAGGCCGTGGGGCCTCTCTCAGCTTTCTGCTCTCCACACCGTGGCTTTAGGTGCTTTAGGAAGCCGTAAGCTCTGCCGCGGTGCTCAGTCTGTCCCGGGCAGGGGTGAGCCCCTCCATCTCCACCTGCATCCCTGTGCCTGTGCGCTCTGGCCTGTGTGGTCCACATGCATTTGTGGCGCAAAGGATGCGGTGATTTCTCAGCAAAGATCAGCTCTCGGCTGCTCTGGGGGAACCAAACCCCCAAAGAGTTGCCAAAATGTTCCCAGCCCCGCAGTTAAGGTCAGTGTTTCTCCCAGCATCACCTCCCGCTAATAGCCAGCTCCGTCTCTGGCAGCCTCTCATTATGTATTCTGCATGGAGGGCCCCGCATCAGCTTAATTAACAAGGTAAGAAAGACTGGACCTTTGAGGAAATCTTAATTATATTATCCATCTCACCCTGAGTGGCACCTGATCCATCCCAACACTGTTCTCAAGTTCATTAGCAATGAATCAAGATTGATTAGTCCTGGACGTGCAGTGGCGCAGAAGGCTTCTGCTGAGATCGCCATGAGACCCCGCATGTCCCCAAAACCCATCTTGTCCTCCGGCACAAGGCAGCCGAGACGGGGATGAGGGCTCCGGAATAAGGCAGCCGGAGGTTTGCCAGCGCTGGGATGCGGCTGCCGGAGCATCCCAGGAGGAGCCGTTTCGCTGTGTCCCCACCACGTGTCAGCATCTCCCCCAGCTCACGCTTCCCTGGGAAGCTCTGATTGACACCAGCACCCACGCAGCCCTGCCAGGCTGCTGTGTCCCCCACCACCCGTGCCCTGCTCTCCTTCCCTGGGGCTTGCGTGACCCCAACATGTGGCACGTGCCACCAGCGACTGGGATTCCTCCTTTTCCCTCGCCTGCTGTGATGCATTCAGGTGCCCACAGGTCTCCCGTGCAAGAAACTTCACAGGGAGCTGCCTGAGAGCACCAAAACGGCGATGATTCGAGGTGGTTTGTAATCCCCCCTGGACACCTGACGGGAGGACAGACTCCTAATTAGATCAAGCGTGTAATCCACTGGGGGCTGGTGTTCAGATTCAGACGGGAGGCGCTGCCATCCCTCTCTGCTCAGCAAATCGTGTCCTGGAACCCCACGCAGCCGGGGAAATCACAGCCCGTGCTCGCAGGCCCAGCGTGAATGTCAATGTTGGGGGAACAGGGACCGTTTCCTGAATCAGAGATGCAATCAGCGGCGTTTCAGAGCTGGAGGTATCTCTTGTCATCAAGCTGGGCTCAGTAATTACTTGGACAAATTAGGCATGCATTTTCTATGTGCAACCACGTTGGCTTTTTTTTTTTTTTTTCCCCTGCTTGAAAACCTCGCTGGAATCTGCGAACTGCCTCTACCACCGGAAAGGGATTGCCGGATTTTTCCTTTATGAGACAAGGAGATGGTGTCCTTTATTTCTGATGCCAGAGGCACATTGTCCTGTTTATTGCTAAAAAATCACCGTGAGCAGAAAAAGTTAATCAGAGGCGGCCAAGTGGTGTTCTCTCCGATAGCTGCCATCGCCTGCCCCTTCGCCCCGGTGTCGCTGCCTGCATCCTCCTGCCTGCTGCGCGGGACTGATTTATGTCTGCTGGTGCTTTCTCTTTACTTTAATTGTTGTCTGGTTTCAATATTGCACGGATCTGCACCCCATTCATCTGCATTTCATTGTCTGGCGCTGGTTGTTTTAGGGCAATGCCTGAAATACCTCTGGCAGATAAGTGCCAGTCAAATAAAAGGTATTTTTCTTGCTCGGCAGAAGCTGAGGGGTGACCGAGCTGTCCCTCGGATGGGAGCCTTAGCACCCATCTCCCTGAAGCACCTGGGGGTCCCGGTGCAGCACCCACTGGCTCAGGAGCCGCGGGGAGGATGGTGCTTCCTCGGTGCCTGGATTCCATGATTTTGCTGCATTCCCGGAGCCACCGAAGGCAAAGCCGAGCTCAGGGCTGCTCCAGATGCATCCCTGCTGCCCTGGGCAGGGTCTGACCCTGGGTTCCCCTTGGAAGATGGCACCAGACACTGCTGCAGAGCCAGCCCGAAAGGATGCTTCACTCTCACCATCACCATCCTCACTGGGATGAAGGCACAGCCGGCAGAGACCCTGCTGGGGCAGGGGGCTGGGGGGCAGGATGGCATCCTCCCACCTGCCCCGTGAACATCTTCTCACCCGGCTCCTCCAGCCATCTCCTAACAGGTCTCAGCAAGTCCAGGTGGGTCTCAGAGGGACACCCCGACGGGACTGAGCTTTGGGCTCTGGCCGAGCACGCTGAGGGGGGTGTCCGATTTCTTCTGTGCCTCCTTTCTTCTGTGCAGATGAGGAGCTGGAGAGAGCCAGAGCACAGCCCAGCACGGGTGGACACGGCACATGGGGGGTCCCATGGCCACCCACACCCTCAGGAGCAGAGAAAGGGGAAGCTGGGCTTTAGGGAAGGACCTGGGGGGGAACGCTGCCTTTGGTCCCTGCACCCCAGCTGCATTTTAAGCAAAACCACCACCAACTTGCTGCGTGAGCACTGCCCGGAGCCTGGAGAAGCCATTTCTCCCCCGCGCAGCTCCAAAGCTCTGGAGAGAAGCTCAGCATCTCCCTCTAACGATGCTCTTCACCCGCAGCCAGACACCCAGCACCCGCTGTCTGCTCTCAGGGATGCTGCCTGCAACCCCCTGTGCCCCCCACCACTCCTGCCGCCCCCCGGCACCCTCCACCACCCCTTCACCGGCACCCACCGCCGGGGCAGAAACTAAACTCGCAGTGGGGGAATCAGCCCGGCTCTTGGCCACAGGTTGTCTTGCTTGGGTTTCATTTAGCTGTGATCCATCCAGGATTGAAAGGTAAATAGTGTCCTACATGGCTGCATCAGGAGGGGATGGGGCTGCATCCTGCACAGGGCTCTGCTCACCCCATAAGGGGGTAAGAAGGAGCAAACCCGGCCCCTGCGCTGCCCGGGATGGGTACGTGGCTCCATCGTGGCCGTGGGTGCAGAGCCCACGGCTGAGAACGCTGCTGCTGCAGGGGAGATATTTATTTTCCCGATTGTTTTATTTCCTTTTCTTGAAATTCAATAAATTCCCCCAGCTTTGTTGTTTGTGAGGTTCTAGCGAGGTGAGAAGAGCCAATTTGGATGCATTTTTGAAAAGGTCACTGTGGGCAGAGGAGGAAATTCTGATTTCTGTGTCCTGGCGGGGGGGCTGGGGGCTACACACAGTGAAGCTCCAAATCCGGTTCCCTGTGGACAGAGCCCAGGGGTCACAGCCACCCTCTGCCCCCACCACAGGAAGGCTCAAATGGGATTTACCTGCTGGTGAGGTCCAGCTGAGCCGACCCACACGTAGAGAGGGGAGAGAGCAGCCGCCATGGTCTGAGTTGCTGACCAGGCAATTCCTTTCTCTGAGTTGGAGGACATTTGGATTTTTGGAAATTTGGAAGAAATTTGAATTTCACAAATTTGGAAGAAATCTGGACTTGGGAAAATTTGGAGGAAGTTTGGATTTGGGAAATTTGGAGGCTTTGCCTTCTACCCAGCACCAAACCTCTGCTCTGAGGGTGACAAATGTGAGTTATAAATTCCTTAAACAATGCTGGTGCCATGGAAATCACCCCGGTGCCGGAGAGAGAATTCACCTTCTTGGACCCGATTACCATTTGGTGAATCAGTTACCCAAACCAAAATGGCTTGAGAAACAGATATTGTTTCTGAGACCTTTCCATCACCTGGGCCTTGTACAACCCCTCCCAAGGACCCATCATGGCCGCTGGAGCCCGAGGATGCTCCGTGCATCCTGCATCCCGCCCTGCATCCCGCATCCCACCCTGCATCCCCACCACGTCCTTCCCCAAGCCCCTACCCAGGCGCTGGTTGACGCCCCCCGTCCAGCCTCTGTTGGCATTTGGGGGTCCAAGCCCTGGGGGGTTCCTGCTCTCCAAATCCTGGAGGCAAATCCCTGGGGTGTTACATCTCCTCCTGCCCTGCTGACACCTCAAAACCACCCGGAGGGCTCTGGGGACAGCTTTCTTTGGGGATTTCATGGGGTAGACAAAAATCCTTTGGGTGCAATCACAATTTTTGCTAGCCATGGGCAAACAGTTCGTTTTCAGCTCAACTTTGGTCCCACCCCTGTGAAATCTCCCAGCTCCTCCTTCACTGAGGAGCAGTGTCACCAAGATGGGACAGGGATGACTTTGGGCTGGCATTGTCCTGCACCAGCCCGGTTGCCATGAGTCCTTGTCTGTGCTGGAGTGGTAACCATGACCCCAAATCCCCCCAAATCCCCCTCACTGCCTCTCTCCAGCCACCCGCTGGCAAAGATTATCAGCTTCTTAATTATCAGCAGTTCTGTGGAGATGGAGGGGGATTTAAATACTGGAAAAACCCTTAAGCTGAGGCTTGTTCTCACAGGGGCATCCATTGGGACCCCTGTCTCCTGTGGAGGTGCTTGTCCCAGGGGATTTAGGGCTGTAGACATCTCCTGAGCCTCCCCGGGAAGGGCTGGAGGGACCAAACCCACGGTGCAGGTTCAGGAGCGGGAAGAGTCAGAAGAGCAGCAAGTTAAAATAACAGTCTCATATTTTATTACCAGCAGAGGAGCAGGTGGGTAGTGGGTGGACACCCAGCTGGGGGGGCCACCCTGATCTTCCTCCACATCCCTGCCGGCTCCGATGCCTTGGGGGCTTTGGGGTGCTGCTGTTTCAGGAGCCCCCCTGGCCCCACAGCCCTGCCCTTGTCACCGGAGGAGGAACGTGGGCAGGTGACAGCATCCACCCTGCCCCTAAATCCTCAGTTATTCCTTACCTGCCCACATGAGCAGTCTGTAGCTCTGGATGGGGAGGGGGGGTTGAGTGTGTGTGTGGGTGTAAGAGTGAACGCTGCTTCACCTTAATGAGAAGCTGGGTCTTCAGGATGGTGCCTGGGTTCGGTGGCACCATCACCAGCCCCTGGGCAGGAGGTGGGGATGAGCATTTTTGAATTCCTGGAGAAGGAGAGAGCTCTGAAAAGAGCTGGTGGGAGCAGAGACGGCATGGGAGGGTGCACAACAGGGCACCGGAGCCAGCAGGGACCCGGCACCCAGGAATCCCCATCCTCACCCCGGGCATCCCCGGCTGCTCCCACCCGGCCCCTGCATCGGCTCCCCCGTCTGCCAGCAAACGAGGACGGATGAAGGACGAGCTCCTGGCGCAGCTTCCTCCAGGCAACAGCACCCTTCCGGCGCGTCCACCCTGCCTTTGCTCCCAGATTTTCCAGCTCCGATGACTCAGCTCCCTTTTTAACTCACCGAGTGGAGTCGGGCGCTGGTGACTTGGCCTCGCTTTTAACTTTCTTCTTTTTTTTTTTTGGCTGGCCGGGTCATCTTATTTGCTACTGACAACGTTACGTCCTAGGATGCTGGAAGACGGCCCAGTCTGAAAACTAAAGCTCCCTAAATAAGCTCCGAGGTACGGACACGAGCCTCCGGGTGCTGGGATGTCGCCCATGTCCATCAGGCTCCACCGTCCCGTGCGTGGCTCCGAGCCGGCCCGGGAATAACCGCGCTCCGTTTGTCCACAACGCTGAGCGCTGCCTGTTGCCGACTCCTTTTTCCCATCTTTTTCCCTCCGAACCCTCAGGTTCAGGTGGGCAAAAGTTCGTCTGTCCCAGCAGCCGCTTTGCTAATTTTCCTCCAGCCAAAAGCCACGTCTGCTGGAGGAAACCTCCCATCTCTCCACGGAAATGTATTCAGAAAAAAAAAAAAAAAAAAGAAAGAAAGAGAAAGAAGAAGAAGGAGAGAAGCCCCGGAGTGGCTGGGAAGCTGTCTCTTCGTATTCCGAGCGTGCGGGTCAGGTCTCGTATCGGCGGTGCACAGCCCATCCCAGAGGTGCTGGGTTCACAGTGTTGGTACAATCTGCCAAACAGACGGATCAGCTAGGAGACATTTCCAAAAGAAGCTGGAACAAGGCGGGAGAGGAAGGAATAAACAGCCTGCAGGGTGGCACCTTCCAGCTCACCCACTGCCAGCCCCGGAGAATCCCATCCTTTCAATGCAAAATGCCGCTCATGGATTTTGGGTTGTGCACCACAGCCCATCCCTGTGCACTATAATCCGTGCACCACAGCCCTGTGTGCCAAAACCTGTCCCTGTGCACCACACCTCAGCCCTGTGCACTATAACCTGTGCGCTACAGCCTGTCCCTGGTGCACCACAACCAGTGCATCAGGACACACCCCCATCACTGCAAACTGTGCACCACAGGCCATGCCAGTGCACTATAACCTGTGCACCACAGCCCGTCCCTGTGCACCGCAACCTGTGCACCACAGCTGTCCCCACACACCCCAGCCCTGTGCACCAAAATCTGTCCCTGTGCACCAAAACCTGTGTACCACGGTCCATCCCAGTGCACTATAACCTGTGCACCACAGCCCATCCCTTTGCACCACGACCAGTGCGTCACAACTCACCCCTGTGCACCACAACCCATCCCAGTGCACCACAGCCCAGCCCTGTGCACCCCAGCTCTGTGCACCACAACCCGTGCACCACAGCCCAGCTCTGTGCACCAGCCACAGCCTGTCCCCATCCACCACAGCCCTGTGCACCCCGACCCAGTGCACCACAACCCCTCTCCAAAGGGTGGGCTGTGTTTTCACCAGTGACACGCAGGTGGGTGCCTCCGGCTTTGGCAGCCACCCAGGGACTGCTCTCCTCGTCTGGATGGTGCAGGAGGGGGACAACCTCCCTGGGGTTGGGCTTCGTGGCCGCTTCTCCCTGCTCGGCCTCCCGCCGGCCCTACCTTGGCTGAGCAGCTGCAGGTTTCGGACCTCCTCGCGCACCTGGAGCTGCAGGACCTGCTGCAGGACCTCCTGCCGCTGCGCCTCGTGAGCGATGCCCATGCGCTGCAGCTTCTCCCCGTTCAGCCGCAGCAGCGCCCGACCTGCAGAACACGGCATCGCTCAGCGCCCGGCCGGCGGCACCGCGTTGCCGGGGGGGAACACCCCCAAAAGCGCAACTCACACGGGAGCCCATCTTCACGTGGGGACGCGGAGGGGGAAAAGGGAGAAAGCCCAAAATGCTCTTTCACCACCTGGACCCACAGGGATGGAGGAGCCTCTCGTGTGGCCCCGGTTTTGGAGAGCGGCGGGTGGCAGCTGGATGTCCCCAGCCTCAGGACAGGTGCTGGCTGTCACGTAACCTGTTCCCGCAGGCAGGAGCTTTCCACTTCTCCGCTCCACCTCCCGCATCAGGAGATGTCTTTCCGAGCGCAGGGTCCCCGCGCGGGCTGGCCGTCCCGGGGGAATGGGGGTACCCATCAAAACGCATTAGTTTTGCCGCCACCGCCCCCGGCGAGCCACTCTCCTCCAGTCCGGGGGCTGTTAAATGAGGGATTTACAACCAGCTTTTGTCCTTGCTTCCCAGCGTACATTTGCTAATGGTGCCTTTGTCTCCCGTGCAAGGGCTGGCTGAGCTCTTGCATTAGGGTTTGCATCCCTCCCAGGCATCTCCAGCCCTCCCTTCCCCGCTGCTTTCTTCTGGCCCTGGCAGAGCTCTGCCACACATCATGGTGGGACCGGGATGATGCTCATACGTAGGGGTCAAAGCCAGAGTCCCCAAGAGGGGAGGGAGCAGATCCCAGAGGTTATCCTCCTCTGAGGACTTGGCTGGAGGTCCTGGAGGAAGACATTTGCAATTTGGACTCCAGCTGGGCAGAGCTCTTTCCTCTTCTGCAAAAATTTCCAGTATTTAAAAGAGCTGAAAAAATATTCTTATTATATTAATCTAGGCAAGAGGAGGACTGTTCCCCATCTTTTAAACCACGATCTCCCCTGGGCAATTTACACTCATTTTAAACAACCTCCAGCCTGTCCTGGAGCAAAATACCTCCTGCCTGGCGTGGGTGGGTGTCCCTGTGTCTGGTGCCATGGGGCAGCTCTCACCCCGGCTGCATCTCCATGGGGAAAGGGGACAGAAATGGGGGATACATCTGTCTTCCCAACCATGAACGTCCAAACAGCTATTTCTCAGGAGCACGTGCTAATGGCGATTAGTACCGGCGATTAAGTGGGGGTGTCTACCGTACCTGTGATGGCGTGGTGGGCGAACGCCTCGACGTAGATGAGATAGTTGTGTGGGCAGTGCTTCTTCAGCCATTTGCACACATCCTGCTGGGTCCAGAGCACCACCGGCTTGGCCAGGCTGCCCAGCGTGGGGCTGGTGTGGTAGATGCCATAGTGGTCACAGCCACGGCCCTGCAGGGAGCGGGAGGAGAAGGGGTTAGCAGGATTTGGCCCTGGGAGGAGGAAAATGCCTTGGCTGGGAGGTCAGCTCACGGGGACGGGAGAGATGCTGGCCAGTGGCATGAGGCTACATCGATGGTGGCAGATTTTGGCTTTGCACCCTCTGGGGTCTCTGGGCTCACCCTGAAATAGCAGCATCAGAGGAAACGGTGAGGGAGGTGGGGATGGGAGGCCGAGGTGTGGGTCCTGCCCTACATAGACCCCACACCCAGGAGCTCCCCGGCCCTCCTGCTGCAGGCAAGAACCCCAGCTCCCTTCCCCTACTCATCTCCCAGCCCAGCAGAGCACCACATAGGCTTGGGAGATGTTCTGGGGGTCCCCAGCGTCCCCCCCCCCGCCACCAGGCAAAGAAGGGTGTTTACTGGCAGCTCTCAGTGGGGATGGAGCCAGTGAGGTCCTGGGGGGGCAGCCAGGTACTGGTGCAAAGCCATCCCCACCAGAAGTCCCCAAGGAAGCAGCCAGCAGCCAGCTGGTGCCCTGGAGCAGGAGGGACGCTCCCTTTCTCTCCTGCTCAACCTCCTTCAACCCTGAGCTGACCGGCCACGTCGAGGTCCTGCAGCCTCACAGGCATCTAAAG
Source organism: Xenus cinereus (assembly GCA_025774025.1). Taxonomy (NCBI): domain Eukaryota; kingdom Metazoa; phylum Chordata; class Aves; order Charadriiformes; family Scolopacidae; genus Xenus; species Xenus cinereus. The sequence continues at coordinate 4,262,191 of JAOXJK010000005.1, read as the reverse complement.
CCACCTCTGGACCCCACAGTTCTTTTTTTAGGATGCTGCCATGCCTGGAGGCACCTGGGATAAACTGGGATCACAGTCAGTGCCGTGGCATGCTCTGGTCACCCTCCACCTCCCGGAGACCCCTGCTACCCACCCTCGCCCCCTTGCCCAAACTGCCCTGGCCTCAATGCAGGCAGGGAGAAGCAGTGCCCACGGGGAGATGGGGCTTGTCCGACAGCATCCCTCCCTCCCCCCATCCCTCCAGCTGCCTGCTGGAGCGGCTGGTCTCTCCCTGAGCCGCCCAGTAGCTCCATTTCCTCGCCCACATCACAGCGATTCCAGCCTCACGAGGTCGTTGCAGCCTGGATTTATCTCGGTGTGGAGCAAATCAAATGCTTTGAGCCGTAACGGCACATGGGGATGAGCCTGAATCTCCCAGGGTGGGGGATCCTCAAGGCCGGCTGGGAAATGGGGCTGGGGGATGCAGAAATCCATCTTTTCCTGGTTTTAGCACTCGGGGGAGGTCAGTGAGCTCTCTGCTGCCGGTGATGCTGAGGCTTCATCCTCGAGCATCATCGAACATCGCTCCCCCAAAGCAGCTCCCTGCACCCGAACTGCTGGGACTGTCCTGGGCCGGACCGTGGGCAGGTGGGGACGGAAAAAGGGGTTCCTGCTGCCCGGAACATGAGGGGACTGGGTTGCCAGGGTCCCTGCTGGCACGGCCCTCACCCATGACCAGGACACGTCAGGGACATGGCAGAGGCAGCATCCGATACGGGAATGTGCCGGAATGGGAAAGGTCGACAGCACTTGGACCGCAGTATGCCAACATCGACCTCCGTGTGCGAACATTGGCTAATTAAGCATGCCTAATAGAGGAGCAGAGATAATTAGTGTAACAGGGACTCCAGACATCCCGCGGTTACTGAAACTAATGACACGTCCCTGAGAGATGTCAGAGAGGAGGCAGCGGAGTCCGGGATGTCTCCCCCAGCCCTGAACCAGGCATCACCCACCCCATGAAGCCCGACCAGCCCGGCAGGGGCTGCTGCTGCACCCGGGGGGAGAATCCGGGCTTGGGAAGGGACCTTGCCTCAAGGAGGGCTCACGGGTGGCAGCAGAGGACATTCCAGAGAGAGGGAAGAAGGCAAAGCTGGGAAACTGTAAATTAATAACCAGGGAATCCATCTCCAAAGCAGATGGACAATGCGATGGGCAACGTGCACGATTCGCTTTCCCAATCAAACCCTCACCTTTGGGGGATCCCCCAGCAGCTGCCTGGCCCCCCCCAGGCCCATCCCCAGAGCCGTCTGCCAGCGGGAGCATCCCAAGCCTGCGCCGGCCGCTCGGCTCCTTCACACTCGGCTGAGCGTGCCGGAGAGCGTGCCGTGGGGAGGAGGCGGCGATGCTCTGGATTCACTAACGAGCGATGATGAGAAGCGGAGGGGCTGGGGGAAAATCACGGCGAGCTTCCCGCAGCTATTATCCAACTAACCCTCCGAGGGCGCAGGGGAAGAGGTGACAAACAACCTGCAATTTCCCCGGGCACGCTCGCGTCTGCGGGCGCTTCTCCCATCACACGCAGCCCCAACCCCATCTCAGCATCCCTAAACCCTGCGCTGACGGCTCGGGGTGCAGCATCCCCCACGGCTGGTGAGGCCCCCCCCCGTCTCCTCAGTGGGTCCCCGAGCGAGCTCCTGCGCTCCCCCGGTGGGAAGGGGAAGTGTAAGGAGTCACGGGCTCGTTTTCCAGCCGGTTGAGCCGCGCTGTCTCTCTGATAAACTCTCAGCCGTGAATATCGAGCGCCGGTGTTGAGGAGAGCAGGCGGGGGGGGGGGGCTCGGAGGCAGGAGGTGGTTGGGGGGAGCCGGGGGGTTGGAACCATCCCCTGGGAGCTGCAGGGAGCAACTCACGTCGCCTCCCCTCTCTCGGGCATTTTTCCATGCTTACGGCAAAATGAAAAGCCTTTCTCCCCTCCTCAAATCCCCCCCGAGAGACACGTAGAGGCAGATGAGGGAGAGCCATGATGAACGCAGGTGGCACCCGCAGAGTGGCTGGCGCGTCCCCGGAGCAGGCAGCACTGTCCCCATGTCCCCATGCTTTTCACAGAGGTACGAGAGGGAAGGGGCCACCTGGGTGCCTGGAGGGGCGATGGGGACGAGAGGCACAGCGCTGTCAGGACAAGGGGACCCGAGGGGCTGCCGCTCCTGTGAGCATCCCAGTGTGATGGTGGGACTGTTCCCAGCCCTGCAGGGACCAGCCAGGCCCTCAAGTTGCAAAAGCATCTCCACGTTGGAGTCTGGAAGCCGGGCGGTTCAATTTTCCTCATTTTTTTTTTTTCCAGCAGGGTGGATGTGCTGCCTTTGATTGCTGCTCCCAGGGTGGTAAGGAGGGACTAGGAAGCACCAGGAGCCACTCGCTGGGAAGATGCTCCTTCCCACAGCCCTGCGGAGGCCGTGCAGCAGGCAAATGCCTGGAAACCTTCAGCTCGCAGCCTCGTTAATGCAATAAAGTTCCAAATTTTAGGAGGTCAATGGCTCAGACCTGGCTAAGAGACATATCCAAGCACTCAGGGATTTTAAGGCATTACAAAGGAATTTGGTTCTGGCACATTCACCGCAAAATTGTATTAAGTCCCAGCTCCAGGTGTGGAGGGGAGGTGACACAGAGAGCTCACCCCAGCACAGCCCCCAGCCTGATGATAATAAATTACATTATTATATTTATGCATAGCACTATCATTAATAAATTACATTATTATATTTATGCATAGCACTATCATTAAATGCCCAATAATCACGAGAGCTTTCAGCGAAGCGGGGTCTGAAGGCCTGATCCTGCAGCGAAAAGGGGAGACGCTCCTGCGGGAAATTGATGGGATGGGGGGGACGCAGGAGGAGCTGCGTTCCCATGGGCAGCCCTGGGGGGGTGCGGAGGAGCCCGGCGGGTACCTGCGAGCCCTCGGTGCCCGGCTGCCGCAGGAGCTTGACCGTCCGGCCGCCGTCGGGCCGCTGGCTCCGGCCGTCGTGCCAGGTGAGGCTGCTGCCCGGGTTCCTCTGCAGGCGGTAGCTGAGGTTCTCGGCCGAGACCGTGTGCTCCAGGAGGCTGCGGCAGAAGCTGAAGTGAGCGGCGGTGGCTGCGGAGGGAAGGGGGGTGAGACACGTCCACGGTGCCCCTCCACCCTGCGCTCGGGCACCCAAAAATGTCTCTTTTACCCCAAGGGACCCACCCAACTCGGCTGTACCCACCCCCACACACCGCTGAAATCTCCCCCTCCCCATCTTCCCTTCCCATTGCCAGGGAGAAAACCCATCAGCCCACGGACGCACCGGCTGGCGCCGGGAGCCGGCAGGCGCCGAGGAGATGTTTGCCCACACAAACCCCTTGCCAGCGATGCTTGTTTTGACACCCGCCTGCCAAGCAGACGCGGGGACCCACCGCTGCTCTGCACGGCTCCGTTATCGCCTCCTGCTCCGCACCGGGCGAGACACCGGGGGGGGGGCAAAGGGGAAAAGCCACTTCCCATGGCCCAGGCTGGCATTAAACTGCCGCCACTGAGGGATGGGGAGCAGATAAACCCCACCCGATGGAGAAGGGGAGGCAGGCTGGTGTCCCCCCCGACCCCAGCACAGATCATGGTTGCTTGGGGATGTCCCCACAGGCACACAAACCTGCACGTCCAAGAGATGGCCAAACATGTGCCAGCCCATCTATAACGGTGCACAAAGAGCCATTTACCCACAATGAGTGTTTTCTCCCCTCGTCCCCTGTGGTTTAATAAGCTGGAGGTATTCAGGTTGCAGGGAGGATGCAAAGCTTTCCTTTGGAGGGGCGGGCTGGAGGGACCCAGCTGCGGTGGGAGGAGGAGGAGTGGGTATTAGGGGCTCACAGGCTCATCTGCTCCAGATAAAAGCCAGCTGGCTTGACATAAGCAGCGCTGATCCGCAGGAGCAAAGACCAGAGCATCCCCCAGCTCACCTGCTCCCACCACAGCAAGCCGGGCAAGTCGTGAAACCACTGAGAGCAGAGCAGCACCCGAGGGAGATCCCCATCCGAGGGTAACCCACTCCGGGAGAGCAAAAGGGCTGGAGAAAACCCACGGCAGCTCATTTTCTTAATTAGTGGGTTTTAAGAGGGGAGATGTTTCAAAGAGATCTCTCGAGCACGCCTTCATGCAAGAGGAGACAAACCAGCCAAAAAGAAGTTAAGATGGAGGAGGAAACATCTGTTGATGTGCCTGTGTGTCCTGGGTTATCCAGACCACATCCCACTGCCTGGCTCCTTAAACACACCCAGCAACAAGCATTGCCAGGGGGAAACTGAGGCAGAGGACCTGACCGGTGGCTAGGGATGCGAGGGGATTTATGAAAACTGAGCTGAAGGGAGATCCATGGAGAAGCTCAGTGTCCAGCAGGGGCAGGGGGTGGTCTCTGCACCCGTCTCAGGTGATGGAGATATCTCTGATGGCTTTCTACAGCCTCAGACACCCCAGAGCCGGTGGGTGAGGACGACAGTGGGTTGTGCTCCCTCCAGCCAAGGATGTCTGAGATGCCCCCGGCTGTCCTGTCCCTGACACGCCGAGCACCCAGCCCTGCTGCGGCCATGCTGGGCTACCCCTGGGCTGAAAACCACCCGTCCCGCCAGGCACTGGGGGGAGACGAGGACCTGGCAGGTCCGGAGGGGCTGGTGCCAGAGCTGTGTCCTTCGGCTGTGCCGGGGCTTCCCCAGAACTTGCTGCAGAAAGGCTCAGGGGGGGAGTGGAGGGGAGAAGGGGTCTGGCCAACATCAGGACCTATATCCATAGGGAACTATAGAGCATCTGCCGGCAGCAGCAGGACTTGGGCGTCTACGCTCCCTCGGCAAACACGGCTGGAGGGGAGAGGAGGGAGAGCAGATGGGAGAGAGGGGGGGAAAGATGAAGGGAAAAACAAACCGAGAAGAAAGGCAGGGCCAGGAACGCCGGTGGCACCGCTTCTGTTGGGACAGGCAGTTGCCACCCCAGAGCCCCCAGTAGCTCCCCCTACAGCTCCCCCACAGCCTCCTGCTCCCCCAGCCCAGCACTTGGGTCCCAACTTTCCCGTCACCCGGTGACACTAAACATGGGTGAAGGTAGGGGGTGCTGAGCCAGGGGTCACGTTTCGGAGCAAGGGAAGGACAGTGGCAGCCCCTGGGCTGGCTCCACGCAGGGACACGGGGGTGGCCTCCAGCACAGGCTCTCCTCTCCTTCCCGAGCCCTGCACAGGAGCAGCCACAGCGACGCCGCGAGCACCCAGCCGCCCTCCATCCCCTCCGCTTCCCTCTCTGCCGAGCCGGAGGCTGTGCCCGCCAGCCAGGGATGTACATGCAGCATCTCCCCCCCGACCTCGCCGGCCCCATAGCCTCCCCCCCGCCCCAAGCTGTGCCCTGCAGCCCCCCTCACCTGGCTCGGGTGCACCCTGCGAGCTGCGGATGGTGGAGACGCAGCAGAGGGATGGCCGGCCCTGCTGCATCTCGGCGGGAGGAGGGATGCGTGCGAGCGCTCGGCAGCACCGGCTGTCACGAGTGCAGCTCCATCCCTGCCTCCCCTCATACCTCGTCCACACCTGACTGATTCCCCCCGAATCGCCTCCCTCCCGCTGCCAATAAATGGTGGCTGCACGCTCGCCCCGGCTCCGGTGCCGGGGCAGCCCCCAGCTGGTCTCGCACGGTGAGGGGGGGCGTGAATTACACCCCCTCCCCGCTGCCCTGTGGGCGTTTGATCCGGAGAGATGCTTGGTGCTTTCCCTGCTTGCTCCCGCCTAATCCCACGGCAGGGCCAGCTGGCACCAGGATGGATGGGAAGCCTGGGGGGCTGCCGCAGGGGACACCGGACCCGCTGGGCATCAAAGCCCCTGGCAAAGCTCCTGCGTGGCAGCACCGGGGTCACCGGTGGCTTGGGGCGTTCGGGATGCAGGAGGAAAAGAAAAGAGGGAGCGTGGTGATGAGCATCCTTCCTGGGGATGCAGGGCTCGGCATGGTCTGCACCCACACCCGGCCAAAGCCGTCATGGTTATGGCCATCTTTGGGGTCTGGGCAGAAGGGGGGGCCCCACAGCGTGGGTTGCTGAGCAAATGCTGGGCTGAGCCTCGGAACGGGACTGCAGGAGCCTCTGGGCTGGATGAGCCGGAGCCGGAGCAGTGAGGGGAGAGCTCGGCTCTGATCCCCGAGCGGCTGCTGTGCCCCCACCCTCCTGGGCCCCCACAAAACGGTCCATGGTCCCTGTCCCCTGTCTGGCAGCCCTGTGTGATGGACACCCCACCTCCTGCTCACGGGCTGGGGAATTGCTGCCAGCTCGTTTTCTCTCGGTGGCTCTTTGATCCATTTTGGGCACCTCTCCAGCCACACAGGGCAGGTGGAGGGGGAGGCAGGGGCCGGGCCACCGCAGGGGGACAAGCAGCCGCCTGCTCCGGGTGGTGGGACAGGGTCTGGGGTGGCAGCAGGGACAGACACCACTCCCTCCCCTGGCCCGACACGCCGCCGCTCCCTTTCCTCCTCCAGACACTTTTATGGCTGGTGAAACGTGAGTGCTGGAGAGGCTCAGAGCAGCAGCAGTCACTGCTGGGGAGGGGGACGGGAAACCTCCTGGGGATGGAGACCTTGGGGCAGAAGGTGGCAGCAGGCACCGGCAAAAGCCTCCCCAGGTCGGTCCTGAGGTGGGCACGGGCTGATTGCTGCCAGCAAACCAGCTTCGAGATGACTTTCCACAGGCTTGCAGGTGTCTGGGACCTTCCCCGGGGGCATGGAGAGGGAAACCCAGTGCCTGGACACTGCCTGCATCCAGCTCCCTCCTCTGCCACCGCTTCCCGGCCTGGCCTTGGACACCTCCCCGTGTCTTTGACGCCGTCACACGCGTGGGTGTCCCACAGACCGGGGACATGTCTGCAGGCAGCTGCCGTGGGGGGCAGCCGGGTTTCCCGGGGTCAGTCAGGCTTTCCGGGATTAACGGCGGGCCCTGGGAGAAGCTTGGAAGAAGCCCCGCAAGGAACAAAATCCCTTTGTCGGTTTGCCTGGCTCCCGGTGCCTGGGAGGGCAAGCGACATTTAGCACCAAATGGGGCGAGACGTTTGCCGAGACTCCGAGAGGGATTCTCCGGGAGCCGGTCGTCCCTCTTGTGCTCCTCCAGGCAGGTGAAGGCTGGATGAGACCGGAGCTCTCCAGGGATTCCTGGGATGGGGAATCCGCTCTGCTCACCGAGCAGCTTTGCGAGGGACTCATCTCGCTTTCAGCGACATCTGCATGAGCCATGAGCCCGGCTGGCATTGCCATTGCCCCTGTCCCCTCTGTCCCTTCCACGTGGCTTCACCCTGGTGCAGGACAGAGCTGCTGCTGGTGGAGCCCCCGGGGAGACAGCGATGCTCTCTGGGACCCCCCAGTGCATGTAATCTTTGGAGCTGTACCCATAGGATGTCCTTATGGACCAGATCCTGCCCTGAGCCATTCCCTCAGACCTGCTGGCCCCGAGGAAGACAAGACCACATTCAGAGAGGACTGACACCCCCTCAAACCTCTCCAGGTTCCCCTGGGGCACACTTGGCCCAGGCCCTGGCTGTGATGAGAGTCTCCCTCAGTGTTTTCCTCCAAATTCCCTGCTCGCGGAGGTGAGATGGGAGGGCTGGGCAGGGATGGAGCTCGGGCCGGCAGCTGCTCATCGCTGGTGCCTCCCGAGGAAGGAGGAGGAAGGGAACAAAAGGCAGATGCCCTTTCCATCCTTCCCGTGCACGTTGGAGGGGTGGGCACGGGTGCTGCCTGCCTGCCTACCCAGAGGGACAGGCAGCTCTGTGACAGAGGGCTCTGGGGCACAGCCTTTGGGGGGGACTATGTGTGTCTTTGGGGGTGTCTGGGCTCCTGAGCTCCCCGTGGAGGTTCCCTGAGCACCCCAGGACAGGGGATCTCTGTAGGGTTGGGCACCCAAGAGAGCGTGGGGTGAGGGCAGCAGGCAGGATCTGGGGGTGTCTCTGAGCAGGGCAGGATCTCCTGGCAGGATGCAGATGTGGGACCCCACGGGCAGGGACACCCCTGCCTGCAGTGACCCCCCCCCTTCCACCTCAACACGCTCTTCCTGGGGGTCCTGCCCTGCTCCAGCACCCCCTGCCCTGCCCTCACACCTGCACCCCCTCGCTCCAGCCAAATTTCCCAGTCCGTTTCACTGGTCCCCCGTGATACTGGGGGTAGGGAATGCGGACGGACCCTCTCCGGGATGCAGCAAGGGGGGATGTGGAGGGGCAGACCCCCGGGATGGAGGGGGCAGTATGGGGCGGGGAAGGAGGAGCAGACCCCCGGGATGCAGGACGTGCTCCTGGGATGGAGAGAGCAGCACCGGGAGGGGATGAAGGGCACACCCCCGGGATGGAGGGGACAGGACCGGGGGGGGGATTGAGGGCAGACCCCCGGGATGGAGACGGCAGGACCGGAGGGTGGAGGGCGGGCAGACCCCCGGGATGGCGGGGCCAGCCCCCCAGGGACGTACCGGCCGCGTTTGGGGCTGGGGGAGGCGCGTCCCGCCGTGCACCTGAGCCCACCCCCGCCCGGTACCTTCCATGTCCTTGGCTTGGCCGCAGCTCATCCTCCGCGCCGCGGGGCCGCGCTCCGGCGGGGACGGAGCCCCGAGCCCCCCAGCGCC
>JAOXJK010000005.1:4214925-4243003 GCA_025774025.1 Xenus cinereus | reverse complement strand
CCCTACTCAACTCACCTTCTTTATGTTTTTTTTTTATGTTTTACCCTTTTTCCTCCTTTTTTGCCCCTTTCTCTCTCGCCCCCCCTCCTTTCTCTCTCGCTTTCCTCTCTGCATTTCTCCAAGGTAAGCCAGCTCTGCCCCCACCTTGTGGGGGCCACCAGGATGGGGACCCCCATCAGCTCATGTGTGTGTGTCTTGGGATGGGGACACCCCCCCCCAGGATGGGAACATCCCCAGGTTGGGGACATCCCTCCCAGGTTGGGGCCCCCTCTCCCTTCAGGATGGGGACAGGATGGGGACACCCCCAGCTTGGGACCAACCCCCCCCCAGGATGGGGACACCCCCCTAGGATGGGGACACCCTCCTTACAGTGTGTGTCTCTCCCTGACACTGGGGTGGCGGGTGCTGCCAGCACCCGGGGGGGGGTCGTCAGTGTTGGGGGGCTGGGCTTGGGTGTTGGGGGGGACACAACACATGGTGTCCCTTGTCCCCAGGGGAGGGGACAGCAGCTGACACTCTCTCTCTTTTTCCCTCCTCCCCCCGCCCCGCCCCGCAGCAGCTAAGAGCTTACTGAACAAGAAGGCGGATGGTGTGAAGGTGAGGGGCTGCAGGGTGTGCTGCTGGGGGGCCACCCCCACACCACCCCCTCATGTCGCTAAGCCCCCTCTTCTGTCCTCCCCAGCCTCAGACCAACAGCACCAAAGGCAGCGCCGGCGTCACCAGCCCCAAGGGGACGCTCCCACCCGCTGCACTGGTAGGTGTGACCCCCCTCACCCCACCCCCCCTACGGGCAGCGGGGTCGGGCCCCCCCCCCCAAAACTTCTCCATCCCCGCCGCCCATCCCCGTCCCCTCGGGGCAGGCCGCGGCCCCCGCGCGGCCTACTCTGTTTTCCAGGTGTTATTGCTACGAGATGGTTCGCGTTTGCTCTTTAGATGGGCGATTTTGTATTTAAATGCGGGCCTGGTGCCGGGGATAAGTTCCTCGGTGCTTTAGAGGCTGCTGTCTGGGAGGGGATTGTGTCCCTCTGGGTTTGATAACTGCGTATGTGTGTGGGCCACTGTTAAAAATCACCAGATCTGGGTGCGTTTCTGCTGGGAACAGGGGGAGGCAGATTTCAGTGGCCTTTTGCTGGGTGTGAGTGATGTTTGGCTTGTTGGTACCCTTACACTGGGGTGAGTCTATCAACTCTGCTCTGGGAAAAGCTGGCCAGTTGCGTGTGGGGTTTCTGAGGAGCCCGTCACCCAGTTCCCCACCCCATAGTGCCCTACAACCTGCAGAATCAGCTTTTTTGATGTGTTCCACTGAGAGATGCAATTTAGAAGGGAGAGCATCTCTCAGTAGGAGGTGGAGCAATGAGCCGAGTGATTGCAGTGTCTTTGTAGATAAATTTCTCCTTATAAAAGGATAATTTTTCCTCCCAGGCTTTATCAGTGATGGGGATGGGGAGTGGTCGATGCCATTCTTGTAAAAGAATGATATTGTTTGCTGTAAGTAGTAATTTGGACAGAGCGTGCTAAATAGCTGCTACTGGTTGATCAATACAGAGCCACAGGTTTCACCACCCGCTCTGATATTGGCCCTGCGCGTGATGCCAATGACCCCGTGGATGATCGTCATGCTCCGCCGGGGAAGAGAACTGTTGGGGATCAAATGAAAAAGAATCAGACGGCGGATGATGATGATGAAGATTTGAACGACACCAATTATGATGAGGTGACAAGATTTTCATCATCCTGGAGATGTTTTTCCCCTAGTGGAAGGGGAATCCTTTAGCTCCCTCCTCTCCTTCTGTGAAACCCTCTATTAGCTGAGGTTTCAAGGCCAGAATTTCCTCTAGTTTGTGAGCAGCACTTCCTTTTTTCTTTTTTTTTATTTTTTATTTGAGACATCATTATATATAATGGCATAGCGCTTGCAGATTTTTCTTGTGGTGTTGGTCCACCTATTGTGGTTTAATTATCTATACAAAGCCCTGAGATTCTTAGGAAGAGATCCATAAATAAAAGATTAGTTTAAGTACTTTGGGGGATGTATTTTTTCATTCTGCACAAATGAAATCTAAGCTCTTGTGCTCTGACATATATTTGTCTTTATGTGGCCTGTGTAGTCTCTTGTGTTTAAATCCCACTTTGGTTAGTTAAATGTATTATTCTTTTTGTTTGCTTTCAGTAGTTTAAAAAAATAAAAGCGGTTAGTGGAAGAAAATGGCCTTTCTATACTGGGATCTCATTTATTGCTTAATAGAAGCAATTTTGAAAGAGAAGCAATTTTGAAGCAGTTTTGCTTTTGAAATTATGTGGGAGAGAATAAACACTTGGGGTGGTAGAAGAAAGCTGCTTTTATTTAGGGATATGTTAGTCTGATGCAATGTTGTTAGAAATAGCCTGCTTGTGCATTTGTCTTGTTCTGGTTGACTGTTGGCTGGAGCAGGAACGTAACAGGAGCTTTAAACTCTGGATTCTGCTTTTCTTTTCTTTTTTTTTTCCACTTTGTTTTCCTCTTTCTCTTCTATTTCTTAGTTCAATGGGTATGCTGGGAGCCTGTTCTCAAGCGGTCCCTATGAAAAAGACGATGAGGAAGCAGATGCTATTTATGCAGCTTTGGACAAGAGGATGGATGAACGCAGAAAAGAAAGAAGGTAGGATAAATTACAGTGCTGGCGGGGAGTGTTTTCCAATTAGTTTGTATTTTAGAGTTTTCCTCTCTTCCATTTTCCAGTTCAGATTTTCTCCTTGTCTACTGGGTACGTTTTCAGATGTGTATGCAGTTTTTATTTGTTTTAATGCCATACCTTTGACCCTGAGGCTTCCAAGTTTTAAGGATGATGGGAATTTTGCACAGCTTGCTCTGCGAGTTGATGTGGTTGAATTGCTTCACTGTAGCTAATTAAGATTCACTGTGGTTCATTAAGATGATGTGGGGAGATGCCGAGTGTCTGGTTTTGACGCATCACATACTGCACAGCACACTGTTAGAAAATTCATATAATGCAGTTGTCGTGTAAACTGGTGAGTGTTATTTAAGTTATTAAAGTCACTACCTGGTTTACAGGTAAGAGGATGTTAAAGACTGAAGTTCACTTGGAGGTGTCTATTTTTACGTTTATAATATTGTCTTACTCGGTAAGACATCTTCCTTGTAATGGTGATAATCTAAGCTTGGAAAAAATGCTTTTTTTAATGCCTTAGTTGTGATCAAACACATTTTTCTGCAATGTTAACACTTTATTTAAAGACTTGCCGAGTGTTAGTTTGAGCATAACTTCAGTATTCCTTTTCCTAAGGGAACAACGAGAAAAAGAGGAAATAGAAAAATACCGTATGGAACGACCCAAAATTCAGCAGCAGTTCTCCGACTTGAAAGTAAGGAAAAAATGTCTGAAATATGTCTTTTAACTTTGATGTCTGAGAGGTGGACATATGTTCTGCATTTCTTTGCTCAGATTTTGTGTGTTAGCAAACAAGTACTTCCTTATCCTCCAGGTTAGAATTATTTTCTGTTGGAAAAGTAATTAAAGGAATACAAAGCTGGCAGCCAGTGGGGCAGAACCTCTCCTTGGTTTGAAGCTCTCTCAAGTACCTCAGTATAATTTTCAGTCAGTTGCCCGGTTACAGACAGTGTAATTGGTTGTGCTGATTTAAATCAGGTGATGGAATCTGCAATGAGCGATGAAGCAACGTTGTCTCCGCTGACAGCGGCGTTCAGGGCTGCGCTCAGTGGGTGGAAGTGGGTGTTTATAAGCTAATTTGTAGGGATATGGGAAAATACAATGATTCTGCTTGTTGAGCACTTTTCTTGTGGGTACACACAAGGTGGGGAAATCTATGCAAATTTTGATACTAGGCTTTTGGTTTGTGCTTTATTGTGACTTCACATCAGTTCTTGAGAAGGTGCTATGATTCTGTCTTTGAGGGACTGATAACTTGCTGGCGTTGAAATAGTGGTTGAGCAGGATGTCCTGACTCTAAATCTTATTTAAATAAAAGGTATTGTCTAAGCTATTGTCTAATGATTAATAATAAACCACTCAATGCTGCAGGCACTGAGATTAATTGAACATTTGTAGCACTGAATTTAATAACAAAATTGATTTGGGATCTCAGTTTGGACTAAAACCAGACTAATTAAATGCATCTAATTCTTTTGTACACTGGATTAGAAAAAAAAAACCTGACCTTTGACTTTTAAGCGTTTAATTGATGTTGTACTCTTTAAAGAAAAAAAAAATCTATTAAAAAATTAAAGCAGTTTAAAAGCATACATTTCTACAGCAAATAATGATGACACCTCCTGTTTGAATAGCGGAAGCTGGCAGAGGTCACGGAAGAAGAGTGGCTGAGCATTCCAGAAGTTGGCGATGCCAGGAACAAGCGTCAGAGGAATCCTCGTTACGAGAAGCTGACTCCTGTACCCGACAGCTTCTTTGCAAAGCATTTACAGTCAGGGGAGAATCACACTTCTGTGGACCCACGCCAAACGGTGAGTACCAAAGTGAACCTGGTGAAGGTGTGATCTGTGCTTTGTAATTAGAAATGAGGGTTAAACCACGGATTTGTTAGTAGCATTTGGAAAAAAAGATACTTGACCAAAAAAGGCTGCTGTAGTTTGTGAGTCTGTGCAAGGAATTGCTGGATGTTAAATTCCTGTGTTTCCCGGAGTCTTTCAGTGTATATCCATTGCCAGGCAAAACTCAAGGATAGATGGGGAATGATTGGTTCTTGTGTTGAAAATGAAAGAACGTGTTTCTTTTTCTTTTCTCTGGCTGTATGTAGAATGGTGACAATGATTTTTGGTGAGCATAACCACATCTCTTCCTGTTACAACAACATTTTGCAAAAATGGGACAGAAAATAATGCTTGTTTTCACCTAATGGTTTGCTCAGCCCTGGAGCAATTGTGTTAACAATTATTTGCCTTTCCATCAACTGAAAATTAAGTCATTTAGCTTGTTGCTACATGGCCACAGGCTACTATGGTCATACAGTTACAGGAGAAGCTGACTGGCCCTGAACTGGCACCAGATGTCCATGGGATGACTTTGTGGGTATTTAAATGTGCAAGTTTTTGATGTTTGTGCTCGAATTTTTTACTTTCTTGTTCCTTATTTCACTTACTTGACTAAACTTGAGTAATTACCTACAGATTTGCAAAACCTGTATAGGAAATGTTTTGTGGTTCAGGGAAGCCACTGTTTTGGAAGTACCTCTGGGGTTTTGGAAGTACCTCTGGGGTTTTGGAAGTACATGTGGGGTTTTGGCATCTCTGTCCTGTGTCCACTGGAGAAGAGCAGATCAGCCAACAGCCCGAATTATTTTTCAAATCTCAGAAGAGATTTCAGGAATGTATTTTTCTCCCTCTTGTTTTTAGCAATTTGGTGGGTTGAATACTCCGTATCCAGGGGGCTTGAATACTCCCTACCCAGGAGGAATGACACCAGGCTTAATGACACCTGGGACAGGCGAATTGGATATGAGAAAGATCGGCCAAGCCAGGAACACCCTGATGGACATGAGGCTAAGCCAGGTAAGGATGTTGGGAGGCAGCATCTGTCACGGGTTTGCCCAGGCTTGGTGGTGGGCTGCTCTCTAAGACCTGGTTTTAGAAAAGTCTTTTATTCTCTTGGATGCTAGAATAAACAGCTCATCTGTGAAATAATTTTATACTTCTCCTCCCCAAATCTCATCCTCTTTACACCAGTAGAATTTCCTGAGAAATAACAGTTTGATCCTGGAAGTTTTGGTTGTTCTGGGGGAACAGACTTCCTTGTTATACCAGAGGTGGACTTTGGGTGAACAGCGCAGGTAGTTTTACCAAGGGAAGCATATCTTCTGTCTGTGTAGGAGTACAGGACAAAATGCTGAAAAATACTATTAAATTGTTGTTGAATTCTGTTCTTATTAATTTATTTTCCTATGTAAATCTGGTTTAAACTAAAAAGATGAACTTTAGCTGGCAGGGCTGTAATACTTTTTGGTGAGTGAAAGCCAAGCTGCTTGTTTTCTGGATTTTCGGTGGTACTAAATTTTTAACATCAAAGTTGTTTATTTTAGAAGTGGGGAAAAAAGCTTATGAGCAGAGCTTTGTGTTTTCTTCCTTCTTTGGTTTTGGTAACAGAGGAATGTTTAGGTTTCTTGCACAGCTGCAGAGTCTTTTTCAGTCTTTAATATGTGCAGGCAGATTTTGGGGCTGTGAATGGTCATTTCAGTAATGCTGACTTGACTTCCCCAGGTGTCGGACTCTGTGAGTGGCCAGACTGTAGTGGACCCGAAAGGATATTTGACAGACTTGAATTCGATGATTCCCACACATGGAGGAGATATCAAGTAAGTTTAAGAAGGATTAACTGATTTATCCTCTTAGTAATGGCTCTGATCCTGCATATAAATGGAAATCTGTCTGAGCGAGTGGCTTTCAGCTGGCATTTAATTTGTAAAGGATGCTAGGTGAGGTTTTGAGGATGAATTCTTTTAACGTGAGATCTGGTATAGTCTTTCAAGTGATGGATTTAGCATCTGACCTGGATGCATCAATTGTGGGGATTGTTTCTATTCTATCCCTGGTCTAACACGCCAGAGTGATGGCAGTGTGTGGCTGCCTGCCAGCCAGGAAATAACCTGGTTAATTGTACCTGTGTACTGCTAATTTAGGCTTGATTGACAACCTCTGAAAACCTCTTTAACCTGAAGTTTGACACCTCTTTTGTAAAGAATTGCCATTTAAGTCAAAGCAATATGTGCAAATGCTGGTGCTAATGCTTGACTTAAATCAATGCTTGTGCATATCAATTTCCGACTGCAAGTGCCCAGCTGTAATTCCTACAAATCTTACTTAAATACTTAACTGGTTTTCACTGTGATCTTGCTGTGTTAGTGTATACTGTGAGCTTGTTTGGGGAGTGGAATTTGTGGAAACATTTGAGGTCACAGTTACTGTGCATCTGCGTGTGACTGTGAAGGACTGTCTGTAAAGCACTAAGTGATTCAGGAGAATTGTTTCCTAGCGTGCTGAAAATTCCCCTGCCTGTCTTTCTCCTCCTTTAGTGATATCAAGAAAGCCCGTTTGCTCCTGAAATCTGTACGAGAGACCAATCCTCATCATCCCCCAGCCTGGATAGCATCAGCCCGACTGGAGGAGGTCACTGGCAAACTCCAAGTGGCTCGAAACCTCATCATGAAAGGAACAGAGATGTGCCCCAAGGTCAGGATTCCTTTGCTTCCCTGCTGATCCTTGCAGGCCAGTAGGGAAAGGTTGTGGTTATGAGCAGCATCATCTCTGTCTTAAGCTTGTATCAGGCAATATCTGATACAGCTTCACTATCTGCAGTATTAAAAGAACACATATTTAGCTAGAAGCTCTAATTTTAAGGAAGATTGTTTCTTTTTCCTGACAGAGTGAAGATGTTTGGTTAGAAGCTGCTCGGCTTCAGCCTGGAGATACGGCCAAGGCTGTTGTGGCCCAAGCTGTCCGCCACCTCCCACAGTCTGTCCGAATCTATATAAGAGCAGCAGAGCTGGAGACAGATATCCGTGCAAAGAAACGCGTCCTTAGGAAAGGTGAGAGCTCTTGACGGGTCAAGGAACAAAGTCTGAGTCTCCCTCTGTTTGTGTTGTGTTGTAAGTTGTCACTGAGCAATTGCAAAATGATGTCTCACTAACCAAAACCAATTCCAACTTCATTAAAGTTAGATAGGTAGATGAAAGCAATTAAAAAATTGTGCCCTGAGGAGAAAGGGTGTTTTAACTGTCACCTTGTGATACGTTTTGGAAGAGATACTTGACTTTGAGTTCTAACTTGTCTGTAACCTGTTAGGACCACAGTGATTCCTGGTGGAGGAGCTTTAGAGCCCTTGGGACTCTCGTGTCATTGATCCTAGTGGGCTTTGGGGTTTGCTTCGCTGTAGCAAGTTCTGTGCTCTTGGCAAACAGCTTTTCTCTGTAGTGCTTACCTAAAACCTTATGTCTTCTGCTGTAGTGCACTTGGAGGTTTTAGTCTTCTGTGGAATTACTGTCTTTCCAAAGCATGTTCTCTTTAACAGCAGTTTGTTGTGTTGTCCTGAACCCAGGTCTTCCTCTCAGGTTTATAGTATTATTTCTTTGATTACTTCACAGTGTCTGTATCTGTAGAGATTTGATCCTTCATGACTATTGAATTGTGTCAATTATATCTCCCGACTTCAGTCTAGACAGGGAAAAGGGTCTGGATTTAATACATTTACTAAATCATTGTGAAGCTGTCTACAGTACTGAATGGCTTGGCTTCAAAGGAAGCAAATTGCCTCCTACCTCTTACTATTGCATGTAAAATTGCACATCTCTGGTGAAATGACCTCTTACTGCATATGGACGAAAGGTGCCTAAAGGCTCCTGGCAGTTTGAAGTTGTAAGAGTTCAGGTATTAACTACTCAGTAGCTTTTATAATTTTCATTGGCTAAGCAGTGCCATGTGCTGTGAAGTGTCGCTCCCGTGACGCTGTGCGAACTTCTCAAGGGCAATAACAGATGCTGAACAGAAAAACGTTGTCCCATGAGCAGAAGTAGATTTCTGAGTCCAGCTCAGGTAGGAGAGCATCTTGTGTGAAAGCAGTGACTTACACATTAAGTACTGAGTTTTGCTTTAAAAATTGTATTTGTGAAGAGAAAAACATCTTGCTTCGGTTTTTGGAACCACCTACTTAGTCTCTGCCACAAAGCCATTAGTGGAATGGAACACGATTTATCATTCTCTTTCAAATTTCTGCATGTTAAGAGCTTCCCAGTGCTCCTCTGCTACCTAGGGAACATCAGCAGTGTGATGTTTGGAGCTGTTTGTATAGGCAGCCTTAAGATAAGTGGCAGTTTAACCCATTATTTCTCCTAAAATAAAGAAGACTGAATGGCAGGTAATGTTAGTGCAGTGTGAGCTTTCATAATCTTTTCGCTGTGTGAATTCCTACGATCCAGCAGAACCTCTGGAGCTTTTAAAGCCCCTCTCTGACTGGAGAGCCAGCAAACTGAGTGTTTAAAATGCATCTTGAGGTGTAAAAATGGAATGCTCTATCTACGAAAACATGTTCTGTCCTGCTGAGTGATGCTTTCAGCTCTTGCAGGCCGATGTTATTCACTTAAATTCTTCAGAAAAATCTCCTGCTGCTGCAGACTCGAGGAGAAACGGTCAATGCCTGAATCCTCAGCTCACACTGCTTGTAACTGCTGTGTGTGTTTCTACAGTGCTGGGATGTGCTCTCAAGCTAAGGCTTGGCAGTGGAAGGAGCGGCTTTGCCTAGAAGCCTGGCTAGTTCCAAAGTAGGTTTAGGTGCCTCTTCCCACCTGTTTCTGTGGTCCTGCATTTCTGCTTGTGTTTTTGCAGAAGGATGTGCTCAGTCCTCTCTTACTATCACACGTTTGCGTACCATCACCATGGAAGCAATGAAACTACTGCTGCAATGCAGTGAATACTTGTAATCTGTGGTGGAAGTTGTAGTCACAAAAGGCTAAAAAACGCCCCCACTTTATTTTCTCAATATCCCTTTGCAACATATGGTTATGAACAGACAGACTGTTTAGACTTTAATGTTTCAGACAGTGCACATAGGACGCTCTGCAGAGAACACAGTTTCTACCAGCAGTAGCTGACTCTTGGACAAGATTAAGGAAGCCTCAAAGACTCTCAGTTAGATGGAGCCCATGCTGGATTGCGGAAAGAACACTGGATTCAGTGGCTTAGGGTGCTAGTGTCAGCGATAGCTTTAAGCTTTTATGCCCCCTCCTGTTTTATTGTTGCATAGTGGGCCAGTAACTTTTTGGGAAGCAAAACTGGAATCCATTAAGCTACGAGATGCCTACGGGACAACTAAATTGTGAAGGGACACTTTCAACATCTAAGGAATAAGGTTGTGTTATTAGTTAGTGTTGAAGAGGCTCCTTTTTTTTAAAGGGAGGCCCAGCGTGATTAGGCTCCAATTTTGACAATCCTATATATGCTTATTTGCTGAGACTGGAGGCTTTGTGCAGCGACATGTTTTACCAAAGAGGATGCAATTACAACTTGTGCAGGGAAAAAGCCCTTGGCTCTCCAAAACCTGTTTCCAATTAAAATTATTAAGTAAGTTTTTTTTATCTTCTGATTTTAAGTTCTCACTAATATAAGTACAGTTCGCTTCCTTTTCTCTTTCAGGAAATTTCATCTGTAATAGGAAAAAGCCTTTAATATATCATCTTTAAAAAATACAGTTCTCTTTGGTAAACTGCTTTGTCATGACTGACGTAATTGTTTTGCCTCTTTAGCCCTTGAGCACGTTCCAAACTCAGTGCGTTTGTGGAAAGCAGCTGTGGAGTTAGAAGAACCTGAGGATGCCAGGATCATGCTCAGTCGGGCTGTGGAGTGCTGTCCGACCAGCGTTGAAGTAAGTTTTTAAAAAGCAAAATAAAGTAACCCCCTGCACGCCGTTTTAGGTTGGAAGTAGAGCTTTGAAAACAAAAGGCAGGGTGAGTGCGGTGTGAGTTCTCCACCACGCACTTTATGCCACGAGCAGGATGTGATGAGTAGTGGACTGTGCTGCTTTTTTTTTTTTTTTCTTCAGAGTTAATTGTCTGGTGGTCATTATATGCCTCATTTTCCTGTGTAATTGTTATGTGTAATTGTTGGTTATGCCAGTGCACTGCTGTGCCTGCTGCAGCCAATTAGCCGTGTTCACCTTCGTGTTTCGTGCCTCAGCAGTTGTGAAAATAAACATAGATATAGCCTGGGGAATCTAAAACAAGGTTGCTTGTTTCTGAAATGCTGAACCAGAGCGTTATATTAATCTGTTTGAAAGGTGATGTGAACAGAAAATATAAGTGCAGCAGCCCAGCAAACAGAGATGATATCTTAAAATGATTAGGATTGAGCTTTAAGGACAATGGTAGACTCTGTTTCTACTGTTTCTTCATTGATATTCTGCCGCCTGCTTATAATTCGAGGACAATTGCCAACCAGTAGCAAACGGCATAAAGCTGCTTATCTCTTTGGGCTGACGCTGCCGTACGGCGGCGTTGTCATCTCCTTGTTCTAATCTAAAATACATCTTTTGTTGCTCCGCAGCTGTGGCTCGCGCTGGCAAGGCTGGAGACATATGAGAATGCTCGTAAAGTCCTTAACAAAGCCCGGGAGAATATTCCGACGGATCGTCACATCTGGATTACTGCTGCCAAACTGGAGGAAGCCAATGGAAACACTCAGATGGTGGAGAAAATCATTGACAGAGCCATCACGTCGCTTAGGGCTAACGGTGTGGAGATCAACAGAGAGCAATGGATACAGGTATTTGCTTGGTTTTGGTTAGAGCCCCAGATGAACTCTTCAGGTTCTGTTTTGATGCAAGATATCGTAGGATGGAGTAATTTTGCTTGTCAGTGAAGCTCCCTGTGGAAAAATACTAAAAAGCTGAGAGCCAAGGCCACAGTTAGGTGATGCTCTGGGGTAACACCGCGTGTGTTGAGCTGAGGAATGTCTGATTTACTTCTGTCTTGGAATTTAACCAGCTTCAGGTTGAAGCAGCTGCTGCCTTAAGTAGGACAGAGGCTTTACGCCTCCAGTGAAGGATTTATGTAGTTTTTTGCATATGTTTCTTTTGGCTTAAAAGGTATCTGTTTGCCAAAGAAGTTTCTGTCAGATGGTGGTGTAAGAAGTCAATACAAATATTGCATATGCAGCAGACAGGAAATGTTCTGTTAGTCTTTTATTGGCTTGTGGTCCTGAGGCTGTGCCGAGTGGAAATGTGTTGTACAATGACGTTTACAAAATACATTTTCTGCACAGATTCATCTGAGGTTGTCGTATTTTTGATGTTACAAAATGTTGTAGGGGTTTCCAGTGTTTTGATCACTTTCAAAAGCTGTGGTACATGAGCTTCTTGCCTTAGTAAGACACTTCAAAGACTATTGCCATCTAAATGGCTTGATGTTCAGGTTAAAATAACCTCTTTTCTCATGAATACATACTGTGCTTTGTTTAAATGTAAATGTTTAAACCAGTTCGCTACTAAAAATCACTTGGAGTGGGTCAAGGCAGCAGAATGTTCTTTGTCAAGAGTATTGATAATGAACAAAGTATTGAATATTAAACGGATATCCTTGTTTACATCTAAAAGAATTATAACTTTCTTTACAGCAGTAGGCAGTAAAACAATTAAAGGTTAATTTCAACTTCTGTTTAAAAAAAACACCACCACAGCCTCTACATCGTCTTCTCAAGTTCCTTTTCAGTACTGAAACTGTTCCATTTCTGTTATCTGATCAGAGGCCTTTTTAACAAGTTTAAGCAAGACATGCTTGGCTTTCTAAAAGTTTTATATGTCATAAACCTCCACTTTTCCACGTATGCTCTGGTGAAAGCGCCTTTGTGCCTTTATCTTAACAATGGTTGAGGGTCTATTCATTTAAATTCAGGTATTGCTTAGCCCTTGTTGCAACTTAAGAATCAACCCAAAGCTGAAAGAAGGTCAGTAGTTTTGATGTTATGATTCTTCCTTCTCAAATCCTTGCGGTTTTTTATTGGCCAGGTCCCTGCTTGGCCCAGCCCAGGGCAGGTCAGAGGAGACTTTTCAGGCTGGGAAGGTTATGCATTGTCACACTTAGTCCTTTTCACTGGAGGCAGGTGACGGGCTCTGATTCTTACCCAGTTTCTGATTGATTCTGTGTGCAACTATTGCACCTTCCTTGTGGGTGTGGGTTCACTGGTTAGTGTCAAGATCTGTTTGAGTAATAAGATATTTTTAACGTGGCAGTGACCCACAAAGTCTCGGTGTTTGCACATGAGGAGTTGCTGTTGCAGAATCATAACTTCCTGTGCTGATTCCTCAAAATGAGCAGGGCTTTACTCTCCTTTCTAGGATGCCGAGGAATGTGATAAAGCTGGAAGTGTGGCCACATGCCAGGCAATCATGCGAGCTGTGATTGGGATTGGGATTGAGGAAGAAGATCGGAAACATACCTGGATGGAAGATGCAGACAGTGTATGTCCAACTGGGTTTGCTTTTGGTTTGGTTTTTTAATTGGGGAAAATTGAACTGGAGCCTGGGAAATGACTTTTTTTATCAGTGAAAGTGAATGTAATTCCCATAACATCTGCCTGCGTTTGGCCAGTTTGCCTCTTGGGCGGTTATTGTATTGTAGAACTTTTTTCAGATTTGAATTTTTATGAAGCAAAAAGTTGGTGTTGTGATAGATTGTTTGCTGGGGTTTTTGTTTTCGTTTTTTTTTTAATGTGGGTTTGGATTGAGGGTCTGGTTAAAGGAACTGGGAGTTGAATTTCAAGGCGTAAACGTTGTAACTCAACAGTTAATCTAAGACTGGACAAGGGAGTGGGTAAAAGTTTTACCAAGCTCTCTTTGCTTTAGGGGAGTAGTTGGAACATGCACTAAAAATGAAATTATATTTCAGCCTGAGAAATGTCCACTTCACTGGCCTTGAATCGGGGTTACAGCAGTGGTGGGGGCGTATGCTGTAGCACTTAGAGTTTTCCTTGTAAAAAAATCAAAAAAGAAGTGCAAACATGAAAGCCTTTACAACGTCTTACTGTTGTTTTGAGCTGGCCTGTGTGTATGTCCCAGTGAAAGACCAGTGATACTTGTGCTCTGATAGAAGGACGCTTGAAAATTTCCTCCCTGCTTCCTTTAAAAAAGCAGACATTAACTGTTCTATTATATATAATGCCCCAATTCATGTGTTACTCTGAGTTACTGAGTTCTGTGTTGAATTATGCATGTGTCAATCCTTCTTGCACTTGATTTTCAGTGCAATCCTAAACTGACTTAGTTCTGATCTGTTTTTTTCCTTAGTGTGTTGCTCATAATGCTCTGGAGTGTGCCCGAGCAATTTATGCTTATGCCTTGCAAGTTTTCCCAAGCAAGAAGAGCGTGTGGCTGAGAGCTGCGTACTTTGAAAAGAACCACGGAACGAGGTATGTTTGCTGCGTAATCCTTGGGTGCAGGGGTTCATCCCTGTTACAGAGTGGTAGATTTGGGGAGGTGGAAAAGCTACAAGGTGAGCCCTGAAGTGCTGTGTTGCACGTGCAGAGTTAGTTCAGCTGGTGGAAACTCGCTGGTGTCGCTTGCAGGTCTGACCTTCTCTGTTATTGTTGTGGTCACGACATCTTTGGGTTTTATGAAGTCATAAAAAGTTTTTTTTATTGCAAAAGTTGCTTTTGCAATAGGGTTTACTTGGTAAAAATAGCTAGGAATAGGCAAGGTAGGGGCACTCATCTTTGAGAAGACATTTCTATAAAAAATTGGGAATGCAAATCACCTAAAAATACAGCATGTGTTTCATTTAATTTTCATAGATAAATTACTTCATTGCTGAAGTTGTCCTAGCATCTCTGGCATTTTCTGATTAAACATACTGTGTATCACATTCTTTATTGAGATTAGAGTTATGCTGTCACAGTTCAGGCCTCTTATTTTGACATTTATTCAAAAAGCTTTACACATCTGAAACTTTCTGCCCAAAGTTTAGAACAAAGCAAACAATCTGTACCATAGACAACTTATACACGTGGAGTCATCCTTATTAAAGCCAACAAGACTATAGTGTGGGAGTGACTGCAGATGCTGAGTTCTGCTTCATTCAAGCTTTTTCTTTTTTTTTTTAATAAGTATGTATCTTGCTCTTGATGTTGCTCTCCCATGTTTCCCCGTGGTGGCTGGCTTTTAAACCCCTTGTTCTACCTGAAAAATATATTTTCCAGAGGAGAAAAAAAAAATGCAATAAGATCAAGCCAACTTCTTCTAATAATTCTGAAAAACTTCCTGTCTCAGTTTCTACTAAGGTTTGTTAAGAATGGCTCTTTCCAAGACAAATGAGCTGTTTGTGTGCAGCAGAGGCTATCAAAGAAAGGTGTCTGAACAATGAGCCGTTTGTGGAGTGCTGATTTCAGAACCCTTGTGAAAAAAGACCCCACCCTTTCCTTGTTATGAAACAACTTATCAGGGTTTACAACGTTGGACTTTGCAACAATATTTATAACATTGAGTGATAGTGGAAATGGTGTGAGAGCTCGCCTTTGGCAGTATTTCGAGTGATTATAACTTGCTCTTTCTTGTCTCAGAGAATCCTTGGAGGCTCTTTTGCAGAGAGCTGTGGCTCACTGTCCCAAAGCAGAAGTCCTCTGGCTGATGGGAGCCAAATCGAAGTGGCTGGCAGGGGACGTGCCAGCTGCCAGAAGCATTTTGGCCCTGGCTTTCCAGGTGCGTGTGTTAGACTTGTGTGATGGTGTTAAGTACGACTGGTAAAGAACACAGAGTGGGCTTTTTCTGTCAACACCTGATTCCTGCTGCCTTTCAAAGTGCTGAGGGCTTCCGCTGTTCTTTGATTGTCTTATGCGGCAAAATATTCTCCTGTAAAATAGTGACAAGCTGGAAGCAAGAGTGTACTGCTGCTCTTAGTAGCACCACACCAGGTTCTGCGTTTGCAAACCATTAATTTTATTACTATGGCTCCCACCAACCCCAGTCATGGATCAGAATCCCCTTGTGTTGGGTCATCTATCTCCTCAATAAAAATGCTAGTGGTCTGCCCTAATTAATGAGGTTACTCTCTTATTTCTGGCTTGGACCAAACCCACTAATCCACAGGAAAACAAAGGGAGTTATCTCCTGGATGTTGGAAGAAAGGTGGGCAGAGTGGTACAGGTCTAACACTGTGAATGAGGTTTAAAAGCCAAGTGATAGCAAACCCAAATGACAGGTCCTGAGATGGAAGGTAAAAGATATTTTCTTCCTAAATTTGTTCTTGGTGCTTTTTATTATTGTCCTGAAGGCTTCTTGACATGGTTGCCACTGGAATGACTTTTATTGGAGGAGTGTTCACAGATCTCAGTTGGGAATTCAAGCTTCAGTTTTTTTTGCTCGGGGATAATAAAAAGAGGGTCTTATTGTGGCAGAGCCTATGATCTTTTCAGTATTTAAACTGGAAGTTCAGAAGATCAAGCATTAATGCTTTTCAACAATTGAGAAGCATCCAACTTCTAAACTGGCATATATCTTTGTGTTGCGCATCTGTTTTGGAGAATTTCTATAAACTTCAAAGGTCAAAGAAGATTGGGAGGAGCTTGCACTGAAAGAAAAAAAAAATCCTAGCGTGGATTGACAAAGCTCTGATTTCAATTTTAATCTGGATCAAACGACGGATTAAATCTGCTGTTGATTCACTGTGTGCATTTGTCTGTCATTTTCTGTTCTTGCAGGCCAACCCCAACAGCGAGGAGATCTGGCTGGCTGCCGTGAAGCTGGAGTCGGAAAACAATGAATACGAAAGAGCGAGGAGGCTGCTGGCGAAAGCCCGTAGCAGTGCCCCCACCGCGAGGGTAAGGATGTGCCAAGGGTGGGGAGGCCGAGACCCCTCTCGGCCACGGGGGAGTCGAGGCGGAAGGAGGAGTTCCTTCGGCTCGGCGGCCTGAGGGATTGACCGGATGGCTCCCTGCCCGTTGCCTTTTGCAGGCTTGTGGCCGCTTTGCTGCAGCGCTTCTCCAGCGAATTGCGACACAAAATCACGGCGTGACGGGGGGAAAAAAAAAAAAAAATATCCTAAGATCAAGTGAAGGGTTTCAGTTTTTTTTACACAAATGGCAAAAGTCAGGAAATTCCCAGTTTACAGCTGTTTGTATAATGTTCGTGTTGCATAAAGGCACGTCTTGGAAAAAAGAGAGAGAAAATACTTTCACAGAAGACTCGCTTATTCTTGCTGTGCTAAAGACAGCCCTGGTTGAGTTTGTTGTTTAAAGTTACACTCCCGTGTTTATCTCTAGTTACTTCTGGTACGATAAACTTTGTTGATTTTCAGCTGTCCGAACAGAACCATTTTAACTTGCCCAAGTAAAAGAAAAAAG
Organism: Xenus cinereus; assembly: GCA_025774025.1. Classification (NCBI taxonomy): domain Eukaryota; kingdom Metazoa; phylum Chordata; class Aves; order Charadriiformes; family Scolopacidae; genus Xenus; species Xenus cinereus. The sequence goes on along the minus strand of JAOXJK010000005.1, from coordinate 4,226,160 downwards.
AGTGTGGTTTCCTCCCTGCCTGCCCTGGCTCCCAATTTGTGCTTCATCCTAGATCTTTTAAACCATCCTCTTCCTCCTTTGTCAGGGAACTTCTTTGGCAGCTGGGGCTGAATGCTGGTCTCAGCCTTGGTGCTTCTCTTGTGAAGTCATGGTGGGGGGCATTTGGGAATGGGGAGGACTGGGATCAAAGAGAAGTGATGCAGCCCTCAGTCTATAATGTATTTGTCACAGCTGTAAGTTCCAGATGTAGCCAAAAGAAGGGCATTTGGGGGCTGAAAAGTATATGTACCAGTTTGTAATTAGCAGGATGACACTTGTAGCCATAAATAAGAGTAGGTGGTCTTGGTAGCTTGGATCTGAGGAGATCAGATGGGGCTGACAAAGCAGGTTCAAGTTTGTTAATTGATCGTGCTCTTAAAGCTGTGCTCTTTGTACAAATATACAAATGTCAACTCTATGCTAATAGGGAAGATACAGGTTGATCACACTGTTCCAACTCCTTTAATATTTGCATTTCCTTTTCTCATTGTTGTTGCTTCCCACTTATTATTCAACCCTGGTATTTATTTATTTTTTATTTTACTTCAAACTGTAGCTAATCAATAACATTCCAATGAACAGATGAAAGGAGGAACCCACAGTATTGACAGACCAATGGTTTTTCAATGGCTGCTGGTGATGAACAGCTCTGGTTTGTTCTCAGGTCTTCATGAAGTCTGTGAAGTTAGAATGGGTGCTTGGGAACATCGCTGCAGCCCAGGAGCTTTGTGAGGAAGCCCTGAAGCACTATGAGGACTTCCCCAAACTGTGGATGATGAAGGGACAAATCGAGGAACAAAAGGAGCTGGTGGAGAAAGCACGGGAGGCTTATAATCAAGGGGTAAGATATATGTTATTGCAGGTTTGCTTTGTGCTTCTGGCCTGGGGTCTCTCTTGGAATCAAAACGAAGAGGGCTGTGCCCCACACTAACTGGCGAGGTGATTTTTGTTCTCTCTGTCACTGGTTAAAACAAACAAACAAACAAATTAGGACCTTGAAATAAGCAGCAAGAATTTCTCTTACCCAGTATCCATGTGCAAAATTGAGAGAGTTTGCTGCATGCTTGACTCCTCACTGGTAGGAAATGTCATTGCACAATAATTCTCTAAGATCTGTAAAGACTAAAAGCAGAACTCTTAAAAGAAAAGCCTCCTAACAAGCTCTTAGATACACACTGTAAAAGGAGGTGGCTCACAGAGGACTCGGGTCTCTTTTAAATGGTAATGGGTGTCCTTGGGTATGAATGCTTCTGAAGTTCTCAGCCATGAACTAATGTGGAAGCAGGTTTGTACCAGGGTCGCTCCTAACGACTTCCAAGGCTTCAAAGGCAACCTGTTCCCTGCACACTCTGTTGCTGGGGCTTGGATGTGTGTAAGAGCCCTCCATCTTCAGACAGAGCACAAATTGTTGGTGTATTATTAAGGGAGGTGTATTCTTTCTCTTGCTACTGGGATATCTCAGTCATAGTTGATGTACCTGACTCTTTTGGATAGAGGAGAAACTTCTGTGCTTTAAGACTAACTAGGAGAAATTCGAGCGGTGTAATCAGCTTTGTCTCTCTTCTTCTAAACTCTTCAGGATTATGTTGGGGTTTCTATAGGGGTTATAAGATTATTTTTTTTTTTTTCAAATCTACTTATTACCACGCTTTTGGTTTTTTTTTTAACAGTTGAAAAAGTGCCCCCATTCAATACCCCTGTGGCTTTTGCTGTCCAGGCTGGAGGAGAAAGTTGGGCAGTTGACTAGAGCAAGAGCCATCTTGGAAAAGTCTCGCCTAAAGAATCCAAAGAATCCAGATCTCTGGTGAGTTGTGTGGAGATGAACTGAATTTGGGCTACAAAGCCAATGTGTTCTTCAGACCAGCTACTTTACATCTTCTCAGCCATTTGAGCCTGGAGCATATGACTGTGCCCATCCTAGAGTTTCTTCTCGATTAACAACTTCTTCTATATACCAGAAATGCTTTGGTGATCCTGGCTGGTATGTAGCTATTCTGAGGAGCTGGGGGGACTAGTTAGTTCTTTACTGATGGTTGTAGTGCACAGAGCATGAAACCCCAGGGATCCTTCATTTCTGTTACAATCCCTGTCTTAGATTGTTTTTGACCCAAGCCATTATAGAATAAAGATCGTGTTTATTTTTAGACAGAGAGGAATGGGAGGATGTCAGTTACTCACCTTCACGTTTTCAGAATATGGGCAGATGTTTGCAATTTCCAGTGACCTTCATGTGACTCACTGTTTGTTTCTGCATAATGAATGTGTTGTCATAAATATCATCACAGAGTCTCTTCCCTACCAGGTTAGAGTCTGTGCGGTTGGAATACAGAGCTGGGCTGAAGAATATTGCAAATACTCTGATGGCCAAGGCGTTGCAGGAATGCCCCAATTCAGGTGAGACGGATCTCATTTCTATCTTATACACAGTTGTTTTGCCCACTTGATAAAGGCACATCTTTTTCCAAGATGCCCTTTCTGACCAGGTCTCAAAATACTAAATTTTGGAGAGTTGTCAGTCATCCTTCTGCAAATGAAACGTTGAGCATCTTCGTGAATAATCCCAGTTGCTTTGTGTGGTCTCACACCAGGAAGATCATGGGTTGGTGTTTGTTCCATTTTGCTGCAGTACCCAGTATATTATTGGGTCTGTGGTCCACAGTTTGTTCTCAGGTTTCCTGGGAAAACACCCTGGATATGAGTGGCTTTTCTCTGAAGCTGGTAGAAGTCTGCCAAGGTTTAAAATTAAAGGAGGACTCTCGAGTGTTTGTAGAGAGGAAGTTCAGTGGAGAAAAGAATGGGTTTTTCCCTGTCTCATTGGAGTAGAGCTGGCCAGAGGAGACTTCCCGTCGTGGGTTTGCCTGCACTGGTTGCACTTCTGTGTGCTTAATAACTTGTGCTGGCAGTAAATTTCAGTTGCAGTCATGATTAGGGGATCGCGTACCATAAACGTTTAATCCTGGGTTTTGATTCTTTTAACTCATTTAAGAAGAGGCAAATAGGTTGTATAATGTAAGTCAGTTGGTTCTAACCAGCAGTGAAAACATTTGCCTCTTGGGATGGGAGGAAGAAAGCACATAACGCTTCCCTGGTTTTTGGCAGAATTGTGGGAAGACTTAATTATTTAAACATGTTGACATCTTTGGAGAGAAGATGTCACAAAAAAACTACAAAATGTAGTAGTCTACTGCAGGACAAGCCTTTTTTAGCTCGCCTTCAGGCTAGGTTTTGAAAGGTGTTTTATTGGTGGCTGTTGAAGTCCCAGTGAAGTAATTGGGAATTAAGTGACTTTTATGACCTGATAAACTTGTTGCAAGCTGCTCACCATGCGGGTGGGTCGACAAAGCAATACCACCCAAGTCCCACTTTGTTTTGTGAATGACCTAATGTTTCGCGAGTATTTGCCACCACAGGCTTTTTTTACAGGATCTGCCTGTTGCTATGGAAATGGGGAGCACGATCTCAGTTTTTGTTTAAATAAAATCGCTTCCAATTCTATCAGAAAACTCTACAATCCGGGATAAAAGCCTGCAGGAATTAGCTTGTTGGACACCTCCAGTCATGTAAACCAAAGGCTTGCGTCCATTAATTGCTGAATTGATTCCCGGTTGCTTATGGCTGTTGTGGGCAGCTGCACAAAGTAAAATTGAGATATAATGGTGTTTGTGCCTTCATCAGACCTGAAAAATAGAGGCCTGAAAAATGTGGCTTTACCCTATGTATAAAGAGCGAGAAGAGAGGAGTTCTGCTCCAGTCTGTCACATCAAAGCTTGTCTATGTTCCTGTGGAGCAGGTTATGGGAAGCAAGAGCACTTTGATAGAGTCCTGGCAGACATGAGCTTTCAGGCTTTATTTTGAAGTGCTCAGCAGGTATGTTTGGTTGACATGAGACACTGAAGATTTCATGCTCCTCTGAGCGTATTTCCTTTCTTGCTTTTGGCAGTGAAAGGAACTAGGGATTAAGCCCAGCTTTCCTGGACCTTCTCTGTCCTTCATCGTGTGTGGGGAGAGCCAGCATCAATAAGACCACGGGTGCTCTCTGGCACCCTTGGAACTGCTTCCAAATGGTGTACTTTGCACCTTCAGGGACTTCTTCTGCCCCTTCAGGCAAATGGATATCTTTCATTTTTGAAATGCTGCATTGACTTCACCCCTGTTCCACTGCTTGGTGTGTCTCATCTCAAAGGCATGAGCTCTGGGTGAGCGCAGGGAGCGCTGAAGCTGCAGGAGGGTTATGGTACGGAGATGTTCAGAGCTGAAGGTCCAGCGTGGTGCAAGCTAAAAATTCTAAAATAGCTAGAATATTCTAAAAATAGCTAAAATGTTGAAAGAAGTATTCACGCAGAAAAAGTGACCTGGGATGAGGTTGGGGCATGGATAACCACCAGGGTGGGGGCCGTGGTGCTGCTTGTGTTAGGGAGCACTGGCCTGATGACAGGATGGGGAGGGTTAATCTCAGAAATAACACTAAAAACTGATCTTCCTACTTGACTTGATTAAGGAATCCTGTGGTCAGAGGCAATTTTCCTTGAAGCGCGACCGCAACGGAAGACCAAGAGTGTGGATGCTCTCAAGAAGTGTGAACACGACCCGCATGTCCTGTTGGCCGTGGCCAAGTGAGTTCCTGCGCTCGATGTTGTAAAAATACCCGTGTCTGTGTGTGGCTGCGTCCGTGATGAAACGTTGAGCTCGAGCGTGACCCTGTGATTCTGGCTGCAGCAGCTCGAATAAGCCTCAAAGCCAGGAACAGCCCTCGAGCTGTCTCCTGGTAACTCTGCAAATCTTCTGCTCTGCCTTGATTCAGAGCAGGGGATGTCAGCCTGCCCTCAGCCAGTTCTGATGGGTTCTGATGGTTGCAGCACGGACAACAAATCCACTCACACAGAGTCCTTTTCCAGCATGGGGTATCGGTGCTCTGAAAACTGCTATCTTTGTGTCCCTCCAGAGGGATTTCAGTGTGCTTTCAGATGAACCAGGCTTAGTTAAGTTTTATAGGGTGTGTTTTAAGGACTTGTGAAAATACGGACCATTTTGCTGGGTATTTTTCAACTGGTGTGTGGTTGACTGTGTATTCTTCATATTTTCTCTCTATCCTAGATTCTGTCAGAGATTTTTTTTAACCCTGAGCTAAATTCTGTGCTGTCGTAGTTTTCTCTCCTGAATTTCTGCAATGTCAGTTTTCTTCAGTTGTGGCCTTTCCTGGAATGCAGGCTACTGTAGTTTGCTGAAACGGGAAGATAGTCTACTAGGAATGGTGTTCTTGTCTAGATTGAGTTGTGAGGCTTCCAGTGATGAAAAACCGCTATTAGAATTGACTCACGTTGTGTCCTTTCTAATCTGATGCGCGAACGGCTCTTCAGCAGTCGTGATTGGAACAAACTGACATTTCTTCCTTTGTGAATACCAGAAGAGGTTAACGCAGGAAGCATGTTGCCCAACTATTTCACAACTCTTTTTTAGAAGCCAAAGAAAACTGTAGGATACACTCCAGTGACTGCAAGGCTGGGTTCTGCCAGACAATGACAGCTGACTCGTTCAGCTTTAGCAGCAAGTGAGAAAAATGTTAACTTTTCCTTTATGGCAACTGCTTCCAAGCCCCTTCTGGTGCAACCTCAGACGGTTTTGCAGTTAATCCCAGCACAAACAGCTTCCACCTCCCATCACGAGGTGCGTGTAGATGCAGTAATCCCAGAGTGTCACACGGCTGTGAAAAACTTTTGTTAAATGTATTGCTGAAAATGGCCACTACTTGCAGGTGTTAAGCCTCTGCTATCATTGTTCGTGCTCTTTTAAATCACAGTTTATTTAACGTGGAACAATCAAGAGTATTATAGGGCTTAAAAACAATCACATAAGCTGTATAATTTTATGACTGGCTAAGCTCTTTATGAGCGATGGCTGGCTGATTTGATAAAGACCTTACTAGCTCAAATGAACTCTTTGGTGCAAAGGAGTGAAACCAAGGGACTATTGACTCAGCTGGTTAATTACTGGGGAGACATTTCGGATCTGGGGAGTTACCTTTGCGCAGTGGCAGCAGCCGGGCTGGGTGCCGGGCTGGGGCTTGAGCATGGGAGCTGACGTGCACCCCTCTTTCCTCCTCAAGTGGGGCTGACAAGACAGATCTGCTCCCCTGGAGCCTGCCTGGGGGATGTGGAACGGTGGCTCCAGGAACCTGCATGTGATTATTCAGCTTTAAGAAGTTATTTAATTGTTGGGTACTAAAATTGACTTGAAATATGAAGAAATTGGAGGAGAGGAAATAGATGTAGCTATGTGATCTTGTCTCTGTCTACACCAAATCTGGAAAAATAAAATTAAGCAATTGAGTTAGCAAAGACTGAGCTCGGAGGGTCCAAGATTCAGCTCAAGGCATGATATTTCCCTCCTTGGGAGTGTTTGTCTCTTCCTGGGGCTAATTTAACCCGCTTCACTTGGGGGAGAGTGAAGAGGAAGCGGTGGATGATCTTTTCACTCCTCTCGTGTCTCTTCCCAGGGGAAGGCCAGTAAGCAGACACTTACAAAATCTACTGTTTCCTTCTTGGGAGAGTACAAAATTGAAATATCTGTAAAGCCTTTAAGTTGTGTGGGTTGCCACATTCCTCTAAAGAGGAGCTGTTTGTTGACTCACTTTCACTTTTCTCAACAGGCTGTTCTGGAGCGAGCGTAAAATAACCAAGGCCCGAGAATGGTTCCACCGAACGGTGAAGATAGACTCTGACCTGGGGGATGCCTGGGCTTTCTTTTACAAGTTTGAGCTGCAGCACGGCACGGAGGTGAGTGTGTGTCTGGGATCAGCTGGGGAAAGGCAGCAGGAATCCCTGGCTGTTGACCCAGTCCCAGGGACTGGGAAATGCTGGGCTGAGCACGCTGCCTGTGTGGCTCACAGCTGAGGCTGCGGCTGTCACGCCTGGTCACGAATGAGCATGAACAGGCCTGTGTGGTGGTTTTTAAAAGGCTCTGTCATTAGCTGAGTTGTCTTTCAGGCTGCTTTGCTGTCCACAGTCATCTCTTTTGTGCAAAAAAAAAAAATAAAAATCTGTGAAATCAATCTTTCTCCTGTAAAACGCAAGCTTTCTCCTGGGAGATTTTCCTGTAACTGTGATGCTGGGTTTGTGTAGCTGGTCCTGTTTCCTCAGAAGTGTCAAGTACAGGTTGCACGTGAACGCAGCCAGAGGAACAGTCTGTTCTAATCTCTTACGGCGGTTTTTACTGCCTGATATTACTGAAATGATGGGAGTGTTTATCTTCTGACTTCAGAGAGACCTCTCACTTGACAGAACTCGTGCAGGTGGTAACGTGGAGAGGAAGTTTCTGCTGCAGTTTTTCTAGTGTAGCCCAAACTTGCTTGACTGTAATTCAGCTGGTTTGTTCAGCAAGGCAGGAGACTCACTGCCACTGGATTTGTCTTGGGCTTTCACAGTGCCTTTAAAAAACAAAATGAAACAAAAAACCCACCTTAAGCTTTGGAAGAGGGTTTGGATCAGGGAGGGGATTGTTAAATTGCTGTCTCTGTGCGGGAACAAACCAGGGTGTTAAGACACATGCAAACTGTCGTTTCTCTCCCTCATAGGAACAACAAGAAGAGGTGAGGAAGCGCTGTGAGAATGCCGAACCTCGCCACGGAGAGCTCTGGTGTGATGTCTCCAAGGACATAGAGAACTGGCAGAAAAAGATCGGCGAGATTCTCGTGCTTGTGGCAGCCAAGCTTAAAAACACCTTCTAGAGTTTGCAGGCTTCAGCCTCGATAGTCGTCTCCATAGGACTTACCTGCTTCGATGCATTCGCCCTTACGGTGGCACAGATTTGGGAGGGCAGATAGGTGGCAATATGAAAGATCTTAAGATATTTCTTCCAAAACCGAAGGCTGCTCCTTCCTCTTCCCTGTGATGGTGCCCTTGGCTCACCCAATGTGGTCACCAGCATCTGCAGCACATCTGAACGCTGGTGTCGCGCAGGAGAGACGAGCAGTCTTGTGAGGCTCCCTTGGCATTTCCATTTTGATGCTTCAATCCGCCCTGTAAATACAAGCTTTGATTAGTTGCTTGTATCGATTCTGACGTTGAGCAGTTCCCCTGGTTCCTCCCCTGGCATGCCTTGTCCCTCCTTGTGCAGTTTCTTTAGTGTTTGGTCCATCTGATGCTGGTTTGGTGGCAGCAAATCTGCTTTGCTGCTGTTTGAATCCTCTGAACATCCTTACAGGAGACGAGTTCCGCTGGGGAAGGAGCAGCCGAGGGGACGGGCTGCTCTTGGCCCCTTTTTTTTTTTTAATTACTTTTTGCCACACGCCTGGTTCAGCCTGTTCTCTGCTGGCCAATTGCAGTGCAACTTGGAAATATTCCTCAGACCTGAGCAGATGGAGCATTTTGTGAAATTCAAGAGCATATTTTTAGGGAGCTTTTCCTTGATTTTTAAAAAAATGTATATAGTATAACCTTATTCTTTTAGGTGTCTGATTTCATTAAGCACATTAAGCACAGTGGTATTTTAAAGTAACAAGGCAAAATCCAGCAATCCCTGAAGGCTTCTTTGAAGGAACAACCTTTATTCAGAGGTGTTGAGAGAACGGGCACTTTGACAGTGACAACTGCTGTGGGTTGAGATGTTTGGGATGACTCTCTTCAAGTGCAGAAGGAAAGCAGCAGATTCTTGAGAGGAAAAGCTTTGTGTTTGGGACCCTTTACAAGCTGTCTGCAGTTTTCTACACTTGTGATCTGTGTTATTTTGACCCTTAAAAACCTGACTTTCTTGTGATCATTGAATGAAAAGCTGTAACGTCTTGTTTGTTAGGATGTAGCAAAAGTATCCGAGTCCGTGTTTGTGCATCGTAGAATGCATTTAGTTGGAGGAGAAAAGCCCTTCTCGCTTGTTTGGACAATATGTATAAAATACAGCTTGTTTTTTTTTTTCGTTTCCTGACGTTCTCTTTGAGTGTGGTCTTGCCCTTTGACTGGGAAGAGTGAGTCTGATAGCAGAAACCTTTGAACTTATCAGGCTCCCACCACCCTGGGAACGTGTCTGCCAGCAGTGGTTACACCAAGTTCTGCCATTTGCCAAAAAGGGGTGAGAAAACCCATGTTTAAGCACGGCTTAAGTGGAAACGGTTGGTCTTGAGGCAAAAAAAAAAAGCCTGTTTTCCTTTGAGTTTATAACGGAAACTCTTGTGCTTTCTCTTGAATAGCTGGTGAAAGTGTGTGAAGCTGCATTTTCGTTCAGGAGGGCGTAGATCACAACTGTCCCCTGGAATTGTAGTTTCCCAAAGGTGAGTGAGAGGTGTTGGGAGTCGAGAGACTCTTGCTCAGGGGTTTCGTGCCGTCACCGGCATCCTCCCTGTGTGTGGGCTTATGCGAGGGGGAAGGGGGGTTGTTTGGGGAGGAGAATGGAAACATCGATCTGTTGTGAAAAGAGGGGGGCGGACACGTGGGCAGGGAATGCGGCAAGGCCGGGATTTCAAGACTGAGCCAGAAACTGCAGGAGGAAAAACATGCTAAAAAGTAGCTTTCAGCACGTGCTGCCCCTTCCTCAGCCCCTTGTGCTTCTCACGTGGCTTTTACTCTTCCTCCATGATGTGATGTGTGTAAGTGCTGGGACATGGGGGCTGTATCCCGCCTCTCTGGGAAGGGAATTACGGCATTTTGGTTGCTGTGGCACTTCCCAGTGTGGTGATGTGCTTGGGAAGGCTGAGTGATGGTGGGACATAAATCCCTCTGCCCTGCGGTGCGCTCGTTTGGTGGCTGGGGATGTTGGGATGGGGAGGGATGGCTGGAACCATGGCTTTTCTTGCCGGAGAGATTCCCGTTTGGAGCATCTCCCTCGAGCCAGATACTGTGTGTGTGCCCACGGATCGGGATCCCTGCGCTTCCCCTGCCCCTTGCTCAAGCGGCAGCACCCACGTCCCTGAAGGATTTGTTGGGAAAGGCTGCCCAAGAGCCCTGGGATTGAGAAAACACAGGGGAAGGATTTGCTGGAGGAGAGTTGCCCTTTGTGGGTGGTGAGAGAAGAGATTGTTTCCCAGCGTCGTGCACCGAGATGTGCTGGAAGCCCTGGGCAAGGGGACCTGGGCTGGATGGAGATGGAGCTCAACAGCATCGAGCTCCTTTTGCCACCTGCAGCTTCCCTTTCCCCTGGCCCAGGGGGTTACATACATTCCTTGGCTTTGGTGCTTTTTATTTATTTATTTTTTTTATTTTTGGGGGGGTAAAAGGGATCGTCAATCTCAGAGCCTTTTAATGTTCGTAGATGTCGGTGTGTTTTTTAAATAGATTATGGCACCTACGAATTTTAACTATATATAGAGCTCAATAAACAAGTTATATGGGTCCTGTCTGCGGCGGTATGTTGCTGCGTACGCTGCGGGTCTCGCTTCGCGTGGTGGAACATTCTTGCCAAGCTGAGGAAGAGCTGGATTATTCAACCATTTCTTTTATCTCTTCCTCAAACGCACTCGCTCCACTCCGTGTTGCTGTCGGTTCATATATATATATATTTTATTATTTTTTTTTTTCCATTGCATCTTGTACAAAAGGAATCGAAACTGAGTCTGGGGTGGTTTCCTGGGATGCTGGTGTTGATGTTGCTGTTCAAAACTCGGAGGGGAAAGAGGAAGGGGCTGAAAGCAGGGGCCCACGATGCCTGGAAGGTATTTTTAGGGGTCTCACGGCTGGTGTGTGTGGCCGTTGTAAGCCCTGACCGGGGTTAGTGGCAGCTTCTGCCTGAGCCCAGAGCGATAACCATCAACGCAAACGCTAACAGAAATCCAAACCCAGGGAATGCAGCCCCGGCGTTGGGGACGCGCGTCGCTTTGGATCTCGGGCAGGTGAGACCCTGGGGTCATGGCTCCCCTGGCCCTTTTTTGGGGGCAGAGGGAGCCTCTCCTGCCCTCGCCCTGTGGCCACCACTGCTCACCCCGAGCTGGCCCCATCCCTGGGAGCCAGGACCCGTTCCCTCCAGCCCGGGAGCCGGGACCCGTCGCCGGGAGCACGACTCCCCGACCCCCCTGCTCTCTCTCTCGCCGCCTTCCCTCTCCGCTCGCCCGGGGGCAGCAGCCGGTGGCCCGGGGCTGGAGGGGGGGGGCCGGGAGGCGATGCCGGGGCCGCGGGGCAGCACTCCCCCGCGGGGGCCGGGGCTGGGCCGGGGGCGGTGTGGCCGGGCCCGTCCCCTCCCACCGTGGAGCCAAGTTCAAACCGCGAGCCCCGGCGG
>JAOXJK010000005.1:4186516-4197975 GCA_025774025.1 Xenus cinereus | reverse complement strand
AAAAAAAAAAAAAAAAAACAAAAACAAAAACAAAAAAAAAAAAAAAAAGGAAGCAATTTAAGCTTTGAATCTCTCTCTTTAAAATGTTCTCATGGCTTCATTAGAATTTGCAGCCACAGAGGCTTTGAAGAGCATGGTATAAGGAGTGAAACATCTGGAAAAATTAGGATTAATGAAAACATAATTCCCAAGACTAAAGGAAAGATTAATCCTGCGTTACCACTTGTGTGTTCCACAGCTTTTCCCCAGCTCGTAACACTGAACTTATTAAATCGCCCTGAGCTGAGTTTTCCTTTTTCTCTCTCCCTCCCCTATTGAGCCCAATGGAAGCGACTGATGCCAAATGTAACGATAACCAACTGTGCCGAGCAGCGCGGGCGCGAGCGCGCCGCCCGCCCCGCACCCAGGTGGGCACCCACGGTCCCCCGGACCCATGGGTGGGGGTCCCATGGGGTGGGGAGTCCCGTGGGTTGGGGGTCTCGAGTGTGCCGGGGGGGGTCAGCGCTGGGGTGAAGGGTGCCGAGCCCCGACGGGGCTGCACCTGCTCCCACGTGAGCTCCTGAACAGGACGGGTCCCGAGGGGCCGGTGAGACGGGGAGATGCTGGTGAACTAAAGGATAAATAAGGAATAAACCTCCCTGCTCTGCTTTGAAATGCTCGGCTGGGTTGAGACTGAGGTGGCCCCGAGGTGCTGGCGTCTCTGGGTGGCATTTCTGCAAGCACGAGGCTTGTCCTGGTGCCGTGCCGTGCCATGCTGTGCCATGCCATGCCGTGCTGTGTCACATTCTGTGCCCACGCTGGCACCACCCTCTGCTCCAGAAGCAGCCGTATTTCATTGCTGTGGGGCTGGGCTTTAAGTAGGGCACTGGGACACATCAACCCCGTGCCAGCTCGCTCCGCTGGGCTGTGGTGCCAGAGAGTACCAAGGAGCTCTCACCAGCTGTGCCAAACCCTGCTTGAGACCCCTGGGCAAGGCTGGCCCTGGGGTCTGGGGCTACTCCGGAGCAGAGCTTGGCCAGCTAGGGAAGATGCTCTTAGGTCACAGACCCTTGAGCTGTGTAAAATACCACAGCAAATTCTTATTTATTTGGGGCAGCGATGCCACCAGAAAGTAGCACGCGAGTGCCAGCTTCAGGTTTGGGGGGGGGGGGTCACATCAAATATTTGTCCCCCCACATCTTTGTCACCGCAGACAGTAACTTGCAAAAATGGACGGAGTCGGGGTCGGAGCGTGTCTCTCTCCAGCTCGAGCGGCAGCGCAGCCCTCCCTAGGGCCGTGCTTCTTGAGAAGAATGAAAGAAAACAGATTCCGCTTCCTTACGTCTTCATCCGTCCCACGCTGGGCGCGGGGAGGCCGGGCAGTGCCAGCCCCCTGCCAATGCCAGCTCTGCCGAGCAGCCCACTGCCGCTCCACCGGCAGCCCCATCCGGCAAGCAGCTGCTCCGGCCGGTTGCCGGCCCCGTGCCGCTGCAGCCCCCGCGGGGACCGGGATGCTCCGGAGAGCTGGAGATGCTGCGTGGGATGGGGAACGGGGAGCAGCACCCGCTCTGCCGGTCCCTGCTGGGCTTTGGGTGGGCTCTCCCCTGCTGGGTGCTCCCCAGGAGCTTGGGGTGGGGGGGGGGGTAAATGTGGTCTGCACCCCCTCCCTGCCTGCTGCCCCCACTGGGGGCTGGGGGTGAAGGCATTTGCCCCATGGCAAAATGGCTTGTTTGCCCCTTGCACAGGGGGAAAAGGGGTCATGTCCCCTCGCATGGGGAGAAAGGACACGTTTGCCCCATGCATGGGGGGAAAAGGGCTCATTTGCCCCATGCACAGGGGAAAAGGGCTCATTTGCCCCATGCACGGGGGGAAAGGATTCATTTGCCCTGTGCACGGGGGGAAAAGGGCTGATTGCCCCTCGCATGGGGGGAAAGGACATATTTACCCCTCGCATGGGGGGCTACCAGGGCTCATTTGCCCCATGCACAGGAGGAAAAGGGCTCATTTCCACCATGCACTGGGGGAAAAGAGCTCATTTGCCCCATGCGCATGGAGGGAAAAGAATTCATTTGCCCCCATGCACGGGAGGAAAAGGGTTTGTTTGCCCCATGCACGGGGGGAAAAGGGTTTGTTTGCCCCATGCACGGGGGGAAAAGGGCTTGTTTTCCCCACACTCAGGGCAAAGGAGGGGGCAGCGTGCCGTGGCCACCCCCCCAGCACAGAAGGAGAGGTTCCCAGGGGACGCAAGGGGACCCCGCTCCCTCCTTCCCACGCTGCCGCCACGCTCCCTCTTGTTTTCCAGAGAGGAAACCGGCAACCTTGCTATTTTTTTTTAATTTTTCTTGTTATTTCCCCCCCCGTGCATGTGTGGGGCGGCGGGGCCCAGCTGGGGGGCAGCGGCCGTGGTGCCGGGTGCCGTCGGGCGCCAGGTGCCGTCGGGACGAGGCGGGAGGTGCCCGTCGGCCGTGGGGACACACACTCACACACACACACACTCGCACACACACACACAATCACACAATGCCGGCGACGGCCCGTGGCGCTCGCGGCCACATTGTGTGAGCGAGGAGGAGATGGATGAAGGTCACATCCTGCCGCTCTTCCGATGCCCGGCACCAGGAAAAAGCTGCGCTTTGTAAATATAAAAATAAACAACAAAATCTTCCCCCCGTTTACCACCTTCCCCCCACCCCCGAAGAAAACAACAACAGCCCCGGCGGTATCGCAGCCACCTGCTCGGGGAAGTGATTTTTCATATAGGCAGGAAACGGGGGGTCTAATTAAATCTGGGGTCAAGAACATAAAGGGAGAAAGAAGTTTATTTAGGAGCCCTGGAGCGGGGTTGGAGGGAGATGCTCAGTGGGGCTGGGGGTACACGTGACTCTGTGGGACGGTGTTTCGGTGGGGCTGGGGGGGACCTGGGTGTATTTTGGCCCTGGGGGGGCTGTTGCAGGGCATCGCTTTCCTCCCACCGTTGGGTCACCCCTGGTCCCCTCCTCCTGGTGCTGCTGGGGATGGTGGTGGCAGCTTGGTCCTTGCCGGGGCAGGGGTGCAGTGGGGGAGTCCCTGCCGTCCCCCTTCCCCACGGGTGGAGAAAGGAGCCCGAGGAGCGTCACGCTCAGACCTACAAGAGTGTCCCCAGCCTTCAGCGAGATCATATGAGGTTCCTGTTTCACAAGACGGAGGATGGCATTTCCATTGTGCTCACCCGGGGATGTGTTGCAACGGGGCAGCCGCTTCCATCCTTTGTCCTCCTCCCCGCAGAGGAGGAGTCTCAGCCTCTGCCAGGGTGACCCGTCACACCCTCCCCCCCCCTCCCCAAGCCACCAAATTTGGCTCCACCGGCCACAGCAGCCTTCCCCGGCGGGTCCTGGCCATGGGCATTGCCCTCACCACCAGCGCTCTCCAGCTCCCTGGGTGCTTCCTTGCTGCCATCACGCTGGGTGCCCTCACCCGGGGGGCACTTCACTCCGTGAAGGCGATGTCCCATCCCGAGCTGCTCCCGGTGCTGGTCCCCGGATGCCCCCGGCTGCCTCCGCTGCCCACGGCAGGGCTCCTGCCTAATTTTCACATCCAATTAACAAATGAGGGGCCGACCCCACCAAAGAGTGACTGTGGATGTCTGGGTGCTGGTGACAGTCCTGGATCCCCTGGGATGATACCACCATCCCAGCCCCTCTTCCCTGCCTGCAGCAGGCAGCTGCCCTCTTTTAGGAAGAGCTGCAAAAACCTTTGCCTTTGGGTCGGGCGCTCCCAGCCTGGACCCGCTTTCTATTCCCCAGCCAGGCCCAACACGCTGAATATAAAGTAAGGCAGCATTGTTACAAAAAAATAATTAAAACCCAACAAAACGGCGAGCAGCAGCTGGAAGGGCTGAATTGGAGCAAGCCGGGCTGGCCGTAACCCTTCGTGGGGAGGCAGGGGGGGTGCGGGGTGGGCAGGGGACCAGCATCCTGCATCCCAGCTCTGCCCCGGTGCCTGCGGGAGGGGAAGGGGAGGTGACGGGCTTGTGGTGTCCCCGTGCAGATTGTGGGGAAAATGGGGGGCAGGCTGTGGGGAGGACTGGGGTAGACTGTGGGCAGGACGGGGAATGGTTCCCAAGGGGAATGGGGGACGCACGCCCTGGGGGGTTTATAAACCGATGGGACATCTTCCCAGGCTTTAGGGATGCTGGGGGGTGACCCGGTCCCCGAGTCTGTGCTGAAGGATGGGATGTGCAACCTGGGAATCATTCAACCCAGGGGCTGCCCATCCCCATCCCCACCCCACAGCAAGGCGTCAGGTCCCTTCTGCCACCACCAAAGCCACGCAGGTGCCACCCACCGTGCCGGGCGGGCGTCCCCTCCCTGCCACCAGCATCCCACCACCGAGCAGGGTACCAGGGGCGGTGGCACGGGGACGAGGACGCGTCCCCGGCCGCGGGCCTCGCTCCAGCTGGGCGCTGTTTTGTAAGGACTCCTGAGCCTCTGCGGCGCAGAGATAAGCCCAAGAATTTGCCGTCGGTTCCAAATATCCCGTCCGCTTCCTCCCGCCGTCCTCGCCGCCGCTCCAGCCCGCTTGTCTCATTTCCGCAGCAGCGTGCTGGGGAGAGCTTCCTGTTTTCCCCCCCGGCCCCGGGGCGGCGGCGGGGGGCTGCGGGGAGGAAGGGCAGGACAATGGGCGCAGGCAGGGACGGGCAGCTGCCCACCTCCCCGGCTGGGGGTCTGCTCTTGGGGGGGTGAGGGGTTTCCTCAGGGAGGGGGCAGGCGGGTGGCAGCGGGGCTGGCAGGTGGCAGCGGTGGGGATGTGGGTCTTGGGCTGAGCTGAGATTGCGGATGGGGTTCCTTTCCTTTTATTATTTTCTTCTTTTTTTTCTTCAAGGGTTTTGTTGTAAATCAGCCCAAGCTCCCTCCAGAGCATCCTCTCTGCACTGCAGAATGGGGTGACACCAGCTGGAGGAGCCACCCCCACCCCCCTCCATTTGGGCATCACCCTGGCATGAGAATGGGGATGGAGCTGGGTGCCATCCCTCAGCCCAACCACGGTGGAGCAGAGGTCTTGGAGGGGACACCCTGCCCTCCCCAGAGAGAAGAATCCCCCCTCCCCGAGGCACTTTTTAGGCTCCCTCCAGCAAAACCATCCACTGTCCTCATCCCCCCCACCACTTCCCCAGCTTCAGCGTGGGGGAGCAGCACCCCCACGGGGCCGTGCCGTGGGGCGAGGGGCCGGGATGCTGCTCCCCATCCCAAACCACAGCCGTGACAAAAGAGGGATCCACTTTCGGGCTTTTCCGAGCCCAACATCCTCCCGGCGCAGGTGGGACCAGTCGGTGGGCAGCCAGCCCCGCGTCCCCCTGCTTTCGGGGAGGGGAGAAGGCTCTTGCCCCCCAGCTCCCAGCCCGAGTGTGAGTGTTTACTCGCTGCCTTTCTCACCGCTCGCAGCGTGGCAGGAGTTATTCAAAGGCGGGCGGAAGCGAGCGCAGCAACTGAAACAACAATGAAAAGGAAACGGAGCTTGAAAAATTCTCCGTTCATAAATCAACTGAACTGCAGGTGATCCCCGGGCAGGAGCGAGCCGAGGAAAAGACACAGCTCAGCACAGCCGGCAGCCGGGTGGCCCCCGGGCCCCCCCAGGCTGGGATGGGGAGTGGGGGGAGCTGGATGGGGTGTCCTGGGGTGGTTCTGGATGATGCTGGGGTTGGTGTCCTTGTCCCCAGGGTTGCACATCATGGGGGGGTGGCTTTGGGACAGGTGAGGTGGATGCATCACTGGGTTAGTTTTTATTATATATAAGGAAATCTGGGTGAGAGGGGTGAAGCTGTGCTGGGTGGAGCTGCTTTACACACGCACACACACACACACTCCTGCCTCCCAGGCCAGGGACAGGCACAGGAACGCAGCCAGCCCGGGGATGGGATGTGGCTCCTCGGTGCCAGCAGAGTGGGGACACGGGGCTATCGGGGTGCTCAAGGGGGTGTGCAGAGCACCCCAGCTGTCTCATCGCCTCCTCTGCAGCTTCCACGCCTGCCTTTTGGGGTGAAACACATCACTTTTGAAGCAGTCAAGTCGATGGGGTGTGGGTGCCCGTGGCTCCAAGCCGTGGCCGTGCCGTGGGACATGCTGGGGTTAACGGGAGATGATCCTGGGCTCTCGGCGGCACTGGGCCACGGCTCCTCGCTGGGATCTCGTAAAGGCTTTTTCCTCCTTAGGAAAAAGAGCTGCCGTCTTGGGACAGGCTCCTCAGGGCTGGCAGCATCCCTGCGCGGGCAGGGGGTGGGTGGGCATGGGCAGAAAACATCTTTCCCCCCACCAGATCCTTCAGCATCTTGCTGCAGGCGAGATGGGGACCAGTTTGGACAAACGCGGGTGTCCCCTCCTCGCTGTCCCCTCTCTGCCATCCTCTGTGAGCTGAGACCCAGCCCTGGGGACACTGAAAAGGAACTCGTGCCTTTGGGGGTGGTGGATGGCCCTAAGGACCAGGGTGGTGGCAGGAGGCTGAGCCTTACAGCGGAGGAAAGGGTCCGACTGTGCACAGTCCCCGCGCTGGGAAAGCCAGGCAGGATTGTGTGTCCCCCTCTGCCGCTATCCGTCCCCCCCATCCGCGATTTCCCTGTCATCTTGTCTTTCGGCAGAGCTGGAAAACCGGGAGACCACCATAAATAAATCCTGTGTCTTTAAGCCGTTTTGTACAGTACAAGAAAACGCACTCGTTGAATTACAGCTTTTTAATCAAATACATGTAACCATGTCACTTAAAGTGCTCGCGAAAAGCAGGGGAAAAAAAAAAACCCAACACAATTGGAAGAGCACGATATTAAAACCAGCTGCTTGCTTACCCCCACCACAGTTAATAGTTTTTGAATGTTCTGAATGAGAGAGAAACCAGAGCCAAGCTCCACTTTCATGTCCATCTTTCTGATCAAGCCCTGTCAGACGGGGGGAGCCGGGCAGCCTGGCACAGCGGCGGGGGACGCGGGGGACGCGGGAGGGCTGCGCTGGCCTCTCCTGCCGCTTCTCCCGTCCTCTCGGGCTGTTTCCCCACGGTGATGGAGATGTGGGAGCTTGTGGTCTTCCTGCAGGCAGAGCAGAGCTGGCAGCCTGGCCGGGAGGCAGCCTGGAGATACAAGCACAGGTTGTCCAAGCCCTGTGGTGGTGAGCGATGCTGCCCTAGGACATCACCGTTGCGTCGTGTCCCCCACCACCAGCTACAATCCAACTCCACCTCCTGATGCTTTCTCCTGCAATTTGGCATTCCTGCTGCCACAGCTCGTCCCCCGCGGGTGCTGAGGCGCCGCGGTGCCCGCAGCATCCCTTCCTCCGAGTGTGCCGGCGCAGTCCCCCCGTGCCACGTCCCCTTGGGGCACACATGCCTGGACCACCTCGATGTCTACCTCCGGCCTCGCTGGCCACCAGCCCCTCCCCGGCCCCCAGCACAGCCTGCCAACCACCTCGAGCTGTGCGGTTCCCCCGTAACATGGACCAACGCTCATTAAGCGTGAGGCAGAGACCACCAAATATGTCAAAACACACTTAAAATTTATTGTTTCATACCATACGTTTGAGTCTCTTGAACACAGGCCAGTGTTTCTCCCTCTCCGCGATGGGGCCTATCTGCTGTCACCGACGCTTCGCATATATGTATAGCCTGCTTGCTTTCTGTCTTTCCCCCCCCCTCCCCTTCTTTCTTTAAATGAAAAATACAAACAATTGATGGAAAATGTACATTTGTTCCATATGGGACGGTCGGAGTGTGGAGAGGAGCCAGGAGAGTCATTTTTAGGCAGACTCCTCTCTCCAGCGGATGGCTGGACGGCTTCCCAGAACGGCCCCGCGCGGCCTGGCCTGACTCTCCTGACGAGCCTCAGACAGTCTGTGACGCTCCCGCGCCGGCGGGGGGGGGACATGATTCAGCTCCCTGCTGGGCTCATCCCCCTGGAGCACAAGAGGAGGGAGAGCTTTCCACCAAGACCTCTGCAACATCCCAGAAGGGCTGAGCTTGGCTGCACAGGAGGGAATGGGGAAGCTTGGTTCCATGGGTCGTTGAGTTACTTTGGTTGGGTTGGGTAGGCTAGGTTGAGTTGTTTGGGTTGTGTTTGGTTAGGTTAGTCAGGTTAGGTTGGTTAAGATGGATTAGGTTGGTTGCGTTGGGTTGGGTTTGTTTGGTTAGGTTAGTTGGGTTGTGTTGGGTTAGGTTGGTTAAGATGGATTAGGTTGGTTGCATTGGGTTGTGTTTGTTTGGTTAGGTTAGTTGGGTTGTGTTGGGTTAGGTTGGTTAAGATGGATTGGGTTGGTTGCATTGGGTTGTGTTTGTTAGTTTAGGTTGGGTTACTTTGGGTTGTGTTGGCTGGGTTGGGTTATAATGGGTTGTGCTGGGTTGTGTTGGGTTAAGTTGCATCGTGTTGGTTGTATTGGGTTGTGTTGCGTTGAGTTGGGTGGCATTGGGTTGAGCTAGGTGACCTCTGCAGAGCACTATCAAACCTCCTCATGATCCTTTGTCCTCTGAGTGCATCTCAGCATTGCTGGCTCAGCTCGGAAGAGGAGCCCAAAGAGGCTCCAGTGGATGCAAGACCCCAAACTCCCCCATGACTCATGCAATGAGGAGCAAACTTGCCTCCCTTATGGTCCCGAGGAGACCCCAGCATGGTGTTGGGTGAGTGGATTCGTGGTGTGGGGCCAGAGGCTGTGGGACCAGGTACTGGTGGTGGCCCCAACGCTGGGAGAGGGATGTGAGGCTGGCAGGGGCAACGCTGAGAGCTGGGGGACCACAACCAGATCTCCACCAGTGACGGAGAGGTTGAACCTTGCAGCAAAAGCAATGCTAAAAAATGAGTTTCGGGCTGTGCGGACTTTCCAGGGCACATTAAGGACCCCTTGCTGGCTTATTTCCTTTTTCTTTCAAAAAACCTGTAATATTTACTGTAGTGTGGCCCCAAGTCCCTGCAGGCAGCTGCCCTCCTCTGCCCGCAGCCGCCGGCGGAGCGGTGCAGGACGTGCCTGCCCGCACCCAGGGCTGGCCGCTGCTGGGAAACTGCTGGGAAGAGCATCCATCATCACCCCGTGCTCCTCTGCCGCCCGCCCGGCCGCTCTGGGCACGGCCGTGGAGGAAACGGTGCCTTTCCTGTCCTGCAAGGAGCACTGAGATTTTCAAACATTTCCTTTCCCAAACCGGGCTGCAAAACAGAAAGTTGGGGAAGGTTTGGGAACTTTTCTTCGGCTCAGTCAGGAAAGGTTTCGGGTGGGAACGTTTGAAACCTTTCTTCGCATTTCAGCCGTTTCCCTCTGGTTAACCTCTACAACATGTTACGCTGTTACATCTCAAAATGGTTTGCCTCCCATCTAAAAAAACCTGGAAACTTTTTTTTTTTTTTTTTTTTCCCAATGCTCTTTTTCTTGAGTCAGGAAATGTTTTGGAGCCGTTTCCCACAAACAGGTTTGGTTTTGATAAATCTACATTATTTTTTTTTTTTTTCTTTTTCGGTGGAAGAGGGAAAAAAAAAAAAATAAAAATCCCATCGCTAGGGGTAGAGCAGCCGCCTGGTGCTGCGGGTGGGGGACCAGCACCTCCCCGTTCCCACCGCTGTCCCCGCCGCGGGGACGTGTGGCGGTGAGCGCCCAAAATACACGGATCCAGAAGCTGGAATTCCCCCTTAACGTCCCAGCTGAGATGACTTCATCCGGGCTGCGCGTCCACGGGCGCGTGTCGGCGTTCCCTCCCCTCCGGCGTGCTCCGGGCCGGGATGGTTCAGGCTGCCCCGGAGCTGCCGTCGGCCGCCCCGGTGGGTCCCGCTCGCCCCCAGCTCCTCCGTGGCTTCGGCCTCGGGAACGACGAGCCCGGAGCTGCGCGTGGCCGGGCCCGGCCGGCTGGCACATGCTGTTTTAATATTTGGGTGATGTCATCGAGCGCTCTAAAACGCCGTTAAAAAAAAAAAAAAGCAAACCCAGAACGTCTATAAACCTGGGCAGTGAACCTCCAGCAGAACACACACGCGCACGCGGGGCGTGTACGCACACATGGATCCACGCACATGGGAGTGCACACACACGCGTGCACGCAGACGGGTGCCACACACACGTGCATGCACATGGATGCACACACGCAGGCATGGATGCACATGCCTGTGCACACATGTAGGCACAACTATGTGCATGTACAGGCAGATGCACATGTGAATATGCACAGAGGCACACGTGGATGCACACACGCAGGCATGGAGACACATGGACACACACAGATGCACTCCCACATGGATGCACACACAGAGACATGGATGCATGTGCCTGGGCACACATGTATACACACACACGTGCGTATACAGGCAGATGCACACATGGATACACACAGAGGCACACGTGGATACACACAGAAGCACACGTGGATACACACAGATGCACACGCAGAGTCATGCACATGCAGATACACAAAAAAGGGACTTGCATGCGTACATACACACGCAGAGATGCACACGCTTGGTTACACATGTGCATGCTCACGCTCAGCTGCATGCACACGGATATCCAGGGATGCACACACATACGTAAGTGCACACACATGGATGTACACAGTGGTGCACATACACATGGATGCACACACGCTGACACACACAAATACATACACACACACTTGCACATGGGTATCTTGGGATGCACACACACACATGTGAACACACGCATGGATGCACACACACACCCCCCCTTCATGCCACCCCGACCCTCTCCCCAGCATAGAGCACAGTGGCAGCCATGGTGGGTGGCACGGGAAGGGAAGGACAGGATGGGTGTCCACGGTTCACAGGCTGCCCCGGGGGCCGGTGACACTCACACATGTCACAGCACGTTGGGGCCTCTGCAGAAGCAGCCCCAGTCTGTGGGGCAGTGAGCCTGGGGAGATCCACAGCCCCAGGGGACCTGGAGCAGATGCCACCCATCCATAAAGCCCAGGCAGGACTTGGTGGTGCCTCCCCCTCTCCCTGCCCCTGCAGCCGTCCCGGGAAAGGCAAGATGTCAGGATTTACACAGACCTGTCAAATACCTTCTCCATATTTCTGCCGTAACGACCTGCTAAGAGCCCCTCGCTCCTCCTCCCCAGTCCAAAACCATCAGGCCCGGAGCTTTGGAGAGATTAAGTCATAAAAATCGGAAGGGGCTGCGTGGTAACAGCCCCGGCCTGAGCCATAACGGCGGTGAAATCATCCCCAAACTATTCCAGCCCCGTCCATTTCCAGTCCCACGTCACACCTGAGCCACCGGCACGCAGCGAAATCAAACACTGGTGGGTGGTTTCCTGGCCCCGGCGTGGCTGCACAGGGATGGGGGCAGGGAAAGGAGGTGATGTTAAAAGTAAAAAGGCTCTCCCAGTGGTCGGGGCTGACTGGTCCCAGTGTCCAAGTGGCGCAGGATGTGTTCCAGTGGGGTGGAGAGAATGCTGAGCACCCGTGGGTACGGCTGGAGCATCCTTTCCTTTCCCATCCCATCCCATCCCATCCCATCCCATCCCATCCCATC
>JAOXJK010000005.1:4144866-4167894 GCA_025774025.1 Xenus cinereus | reverse complement strand
CAAGGCCAGGCTGGATGGGGCTTTGAGCAACCTGGTCTGGTGGGAGGTGTCCCTGCCCAGGGCAGGGCATTGGAACTAGAAGATCTTCAAGGCCCCTTCCAACCCAAACCATTCTACGATGATTCTATGCAGAAGAGCCTCTCCGGGCTGGGGTTCCACTGGGGTGAGGGGAGGCACAAGTCCCTTCTCTACTCTCCCAGCTCGGGCAGCCACGGTTGGGTTTTGTCCCCGTGCACCCAGTGGGCACTGGGAGCAGGCAGGGTGACGGTGGCCAAGCGGGGGGCTACGAACAGGGTGGCTGGGACGGGACAAGGCGCCTGGTCGTGAACACCCGGAGGGAGAGGGACTTCCTGAGTGGGGCCAGCTAAAGGATGGCCACAAGGACTCCAGCTCGGCCTCTCCCTCCACCCCACCCAGCACACCCTTGTTTTCGCGGAGGTGCCTCCGCGCCGGGGACGCGGCGAGCTGCGTTTGCCAGCGGCTGGCAGGGATGTCCGTGCTGGTGCCGACAGGCCGGCTGGCATGCTTTCCCCCGGGGAGGCTTTAGCAGGAGGCTGTGCATTTCTGGGAATTGTGTCAGGCAGGGAAGGAGGTTATTGTTCGAGCTGCAAGTGTGCGGCGGCGCTGATGAGATCAGGGCTCGCTGCTCGGCCGTGGGGCAGCTGAGCCGGCTGCAGGGCCACCCGTGGGGCGATAAGGGGGAGAAGGCTCTTCTCCGCCATCCCATTGCTGCAGGCAGAGCCGGAGAGCAAAGGGCACAGCAAAACCCCGGTGACCTGGCTCTGCTCGGCCTCGCTGTGCACTTTGGGGGGATTCAAAGGGGGTGATGGAGGCAGCAAGGCAGGGTGGACACTGCCTTCGCCCTCCAGCATGCCGTGGTGCAGCCGCTTACCCTGCAGACTCTTCCTCCCAGTTCTCCCAGTTAGCCCGGCAGAACCCTCGGGCTCATGAATCCTGGTCCTAGGAGTCCTGATAGTTTTCAGGTCATGGGTGCCCTTGTCCCTGCCATGGATGCCCCCCAGGGCTCCCTGCAGCCGTGCTGAAGCAGCTTTTGCTCCAGCCATGGATAGAGGAGGCCGAACACTGCCTGGATGTCACCCTCTGCCTCCAGTGGGCAGGAGGAGGTGTCCGTGTGGGCACAGTCCTTGTGTCCCCATGGTGGTGGTGATGGAGGGACCGCCACGGCCACCAGCCCATGGCTGAAACACCGAGGGCCTTGTGCTTCGGCAGGGCAGCTCAGGGGAGGGTGTTTCTGAGAAAAGGCCCCCCTGTGCCCCCCCAGCCCTCCTGGCTGAGCCTCTCCTTCTTCCCTCTCTGCCAGTTGATCCCTGTCTCCAGCTCCTCTGAGGTCTCTGCCACGTGCCTGCTCCTTTTGCAGAGAGGACACAGGTCCCATCAATCCCAAACTCTGTGGGAAACAATATCAGAGCCCTGTTTGCAAAACCGCTGTGAGGAAGGGGCCGGGGGGGGGTTCAAAACCCTTTGCAATCCTTTGCTATGGGTGAGCTGAGAGGTGCCACATCAGCCCATGAGAAGCTAACCATCATCATCCTCCTCCTCAGGAGGACGGCTCCATCGAGGCGCCACGGCTTTTGACACAGAGCTGGAGGAGGACAGAGCTGCTGCCACGGAGGGGCACTGCCATCCGGAGAGCCTCCTCACCGCCCTGGTCTGGAGATCGCGCCGGTGAGCAGGGACAGCATAGGAAATGCTACACGGGAAAGCCCTGTGTGAGAGCCCAGGAGCCCCTGCCTTCCCACAGCAGACTTATCAAGGCACCAGTTCGGAGTGGCGCTTTCCATGGGCCAAAAGGGAAGTGCATACACACCAGACTTCTCGGGGTCAAGGATGCTGGGCAAGCAGCGAGCTGAGAGGCTGCAGGGGGCAAGGGAGGGAACCGGGGCGTGGGGAGGGAGACACAAATAGCAAAATGAATGGCTTGAACTTCCTATGTTTTATGGAGGCGAATAAAAGGAGACAGAGAGGGGGAGAGAAAGGAGACCCGAGCGCTTGCACACGCTCTCACGCATACACGGGCCAGCCCAGAGCCCGCTGGTGGCCAGTGTGGCCCAACAGCCTGCACCCACTTGGCTGGCACGGCTCTGGGACGGCTGCTTGTCTGGCCCAGCGTCCCCCGAGAACACCTCGCAAAGCGTGACAGGCTGCTGCTTAGCACTCCATCCTCCCCCTGCCATTCTCATTTTGAACAGCAGCCAGTATAATTAAAGTCGTTAGAAGGAGGAGATTTAGGGAACATCCAAAGCGCCTCGGAAGAGCATCTGCAAAGCTGGAGGTCCAAACTCCACCCTGGCGCTCGCAATGAGCAGGGCCCAGGGGAACCATCATCTCCTCCGCATCCTCCCTTCCATGCTCCCCCTCTTTTGCAGGGTGGCAGAGGCTGGGCTACCACACGGGGTGGTCCTGGCCACGTTCCCCTCTGCGGCTGTTGCCCGCTACAGCCAAATC
Source organism: Xenus cinereus (assembly GCA_025774025.1). Lineage (NCBI taxonomy): Eukaryota > Metazoa > Chordata > Aves > Charadriiformes > Scolopacidae > Xenus > Xenus cinereus. The sequence goes on along the minus strand of JAOXJK010000005.1, from coordinate 4,165,428 downwards.
CTGCAGCCCTTCCTGGTGTGGGACTTGTCCCAGGAGGTCCAGATGGTAGTGTCCCCAGGCGTGGGCTGCTCACCAGCAGCTCTGGGACAGATGCGGTGGGGAGCAGAGGACATGGAGCTTCTGTGGGCTGCTCTGCTGGAGCGGCACGGATGGAGCCTGCGCTATCTCCCGGGAGCCACGGCAGTTTGGAGGGTCTGTGCCACGAGACGAGGTCCTTTGACTCCTTAGAGGAGAAAACAGGACGGTCTGCCAGACAGAAACGCAAGTCACCACTGGGGCCAAATGCTCCAGGTTTCTTAAGTGTTCAGATGAAGCATTTTGGCCTCCAGGGTCAAATGTCCCTGGTGCCAGGGCCAGGAGACTGAGGACATCAGACAATTGCAGTGAGGAGGGGGAGAAAAGGCAGGATCCCTGCCTCTGTTCTGGGGCTGGATGAGGGCTTGGGGTCTACTTGCTGCCCACTGTTCCCTGCACAGGGTCTCTTGCTACCAGCTCAGAGCCCAGAGCGTCGCCCAGGGACAGCCAACCTTCCTGTCCCTATGAGCTGTGATCCCCAAACTGAGATCCTGGAGACATGGCCACACCTGAAGTTAGGGGGTGGCTCAGAACAGAGCTTCCCCGGGAGTCTCGTGGTGGGTTTCTGGGCAAGGCTGGGCCCTGGAGGGTTTTCTCCTCTCTGCCTTCTCCAAAAGTGGCCCAGATTAAGCCTCCGCTGGTTGGGAGCAACAAAAAGGGTGGGGTTTGGTGGCCAATCTCCAAACGAATGATGGTGAACTTGAATCTGCTGGGGATACTGGAAGCAAGGAAAGCTCATCTGACCTGATCCAGCCCATCCGTTGGGGCCAAATCAGCTGAGAGTCACTTGGGAAACACTGTAGCTCATGGGAAAACCAGGTGACATTTTGTGGGGTTTTATTTTGCAGCAAACTCTTCTCCCGGGTCCACCAGCTCTGCCTGCGGAGGGGAGCTGCCAGCAAGGCACCACGTACAGAGACTTTCATGGTGCCTCTTGGTTCCAGGGGTCAGCTAAACCCCCTCCCAATCTCTCCCCCGAGCCCAGCTCCAGCGACAGACTCGCCCCTGCTCCGTTTTTAGCACATTCAAGTAGCTGCTTTCACAAGAGGTAAAACAAAGTTCACGGATCCGCTGACAGATCAGCCCAAGCGGGAATTTCTCTGGGAATTCCTGCAATAGCAGGTTGGCTCCCGCGGAGGTGGAGTTTCCTCTGGATCTACCTCCACCCAGGCTTGGGGAGCGCTCCGGCCACCGGCTCCACGCTTGGGGGGCTGGGCTGAGCGACGCCACCGCTGCTTCCCAGCCAAGGTCAGCCAGAAACCCTCCCCGCTCCGCCAAACGCCTGTCCCGTTAACCCTTGGGAAGAGCGGAGCCGCGGGTCGGGCAGGGTTGGGCTGCAGAACCCGTGCCCGTGGGTGCGCAGGGGCAACGTTCCTCTCCCACCATCACGGGGCTGCCGGCGTGAGGATTCCATGCCGTCGTGTCCCTCGGGGACCTGCTGCCAACCAGGCAGTCGAGGGGCCTGGGCGAGGACGGCCGGCCGCGGCGGGAGGCCGGCGTTGGCAGGGGTGACGGGTTTCTCGCTCAGAGGCAGGGAGCGACGGGGGTGACAGCGCTCGGCATCGGTGACTGTGCTCTCTGGAATCCGAGACACGTCCCCGGCCATACTTGTGGTCAGGAACCATCTTGGCGCTGCAGTGATACAAACCACAGTCACAGTGGCAGCAGTGCCGCTCGAGCGCGCCTCTGACGCCAAGGACCGGCGTGACCCGACCCCACACACGGGACAGGCAGCTGCCCCGCTTCCAAGGACCTCCAGAAGGTCCCCTTGTTGGGACTTGTTTCCTCCTCCCTCGCAGAGGTGGGCCTCTTCAAAATGGCACCCCCTGACTTCACGGCCAGACCCTGCCAAGGGATGGAGGCTTTCCAGATGCTGCAGAGGCTCCAGACGGCGGGTTGGAGGGAGCTCGCGTTCGCAAACATGGGGCCAAGCCAAGAAGTTTCAAGGTAGCTCCAAGTGTCATGCCAGGGAGCGGGTCTGGAGCTCAGGTTTGGTCTGGGGCCACCTCTGCTGGTTTGGGGATGACTTGAAACGTGTCTTGCACATCTGGGGAGCAGCTCTTGCCCCGAGGGTATCCCATAGTTCTGTCCAACTCCACGCAAGCTGCCATAAAGAACAGCAAACTGGCAGCTTTAGGTAGCCCTAACAGGAGGTTTTGGGGGACAGCCACCCAGCAGAGGTTTAGCACCGATCTGTTCAATACTCCACGCCTTTGTGTGCTGATAAAGCTAAAATCTGCCCTCAGGGACTCAGCTGCCACCAGAGAGAGCAGGGATGGAGCTGAGCTCAGGGAGCCCTGGTTCCCAACACCTAAATCTGCAGCCTGAGGCCACACGTAGCCCATCTCCATGCTTTTGCTAGATCTGCAGCCCCGCCGGGGCAGGACACGGCCGCTCTTTACCAGCACAGTCAGGGCCTTCTCCAAAACATCCACACTTGGCAAGGGGCTGCGGAGCCGGCTGTGCAGGAGGAGGCATCGAAGTTCTCCCCCTGCCAGGAACCAGCTGGAGAGAGCAACAATATTCAGCTTCGAGTCCCACGGCGCAGCTCCCGGGGGGACATGCCGCCCTCGCACAGAGTACGAGTGCCACCTACAGGGGGGCTTGGCGCCCCGGCTTGGGCACCCCCAAAACCATCCGGCCCCTCTGCACCCTTTTGTTAATTAGTCTCAAGTCCCTAAGGCCGTGCTGGGCTGTCTGTATGGCCCCACGTCTCGGTTTAGCCAGGCCAGCGGGGCTAACCGTGGCCGCTGAGGGCACCCCGCCGGGTGATTGCGGCCATGGGTGATATTCCTGCCGTGCTCGATCGCTGCTGGAGTTGCTTCCCCGGCTGCTGACTCGCCTCCTCTTTCAGGCGATGCTGCTGCCTGGGCCACGGTGGCTCCATGGACACTGGCCCACCTGTGGCTCCATGGGCATCGGCCCACCTGCGGCTGGGGCAGGGAGCGAAGCAGGGCCCACCTGTGGCAGGGGCTGGGCAGGTTATAAAGGGCAGGGCTCGCCACTCCCTGCTCCCTGCCAGGCTGGGCTGGGGGTGGGTGGCCACTGGAGGCCCAGCTCAGTGAGCCCTCAGCGGGGGATCCTCGAGGGATGGGGCTGCCTCTGCCTTGGGGATGCTGTGCCCCCCAGCATCAGCCCCCATCAGCTCAGCCGCCACGACGACATATTGGGACACGCCTGTGGTGCCCGCCGATTCAGGGAGACCCTGAAACGACACCACGGAAGGGAGAGACCCCGGGTCTCTGTCGTCAGGGCGGCGGCCTGCGGTTCCTGGGGGGACGGACTACAGCCCCCAGCGTGCTCCGCGGCGGGGGAGGGCGGGCGCGAGGCACGCTGGGAGTTGTAGTCCCGCCGCGCGGCGATGCGCGGGGAAGAGGCGGGCGGGCGCCTGGAGGACTACAATTCCCGTCGTGCCCCGCGCGCCGCCCGCCCGGACTGCGGTACCGGGGGCTGTGGTGGGCACCGGGCAGCGGCCGCCAGCCCCCCCCCGGCCCTCCCCGGGACCGACGGCCGCGCGGAGCGGCGCGATGGGCGGGGAGGAGGAGATCGTGCGCATCGCCAGGCGGCTGGACAAGATGGTGGCCAAGAAGAGCGCGGTGAGTGGCGGCGGCCGGGCCCCCGCTGGCCGGTTGGGCTGGGGGGCGGGGGGGCTCCCCCGTTCCCGGTCTGGGCAGCCGCGGCCTCAATCTCCGTAGGGTCCCCCTCCTCGCTGCCGGGATGTAGGACCCCCCCCGTTCCTCCCTCAGTGCCCGTTGTGAGGGATCCTCCCCCTTCCCCGGGGAGGGGGGCCCTCCCCAGCTCCCATTTTGGGGCCCTCCCGCTCTATGCAGCCGTTATGGTGGTGGAGAAGAAGCCTTCCCCCCCCACCCAAGGTGGGGTTCCCTCCCCAGGCCAGGCTGCGGTGGGGTGGTCTCCCTCTCCCTTCCCCATCGGTTGCGGTGGTGTGGGATCCACCCCCTTCCATCCCACTGGCCGTTACTGGGGTGGGCAGCTCCAGGTTCCTCCCTCCTCCCCACACTGTGCCCCCCCCTCCCCGACCCCAGGCCTCACGCACCCCCTGCCCCACAGCTCAGCACCCTGGGGCTCACCCTGTGCTGCCTGCGGGGGTGTTCTCCTCCCGGGGAGCATCCTCAGCCCTCCTCCCCTGCCCCCTTGGAGAAGGGGGTCCTGAGCCCTCTTCCCCTGCCCCCTTGGGAAGGGGGATCCTCATTCATCCCCCCACCTGGGGCTCTGTTTTGCCCTCAGAGAAGCCCCAAATGCTGCTGTTTTTATCTCCTGCATCCCCATCCCGTGCAAGCACCGCTTCTTCTCGCTCTCCCATGGGAGTGTGGAGGGCTGGTCTTGCTGCTCTCTGCACCCTGGGGGTCTCGCGGGGTGGGTTGTAACCCGTGTGACAGTTGGGGTGACAAGTAGCAAGTATTTCCCTGCCTTATGGGGTACATCAGTTGGTGTTTGTATGAGTACAAACGGCGTCACACAAGTGCCAAGGCAGCAAGCTGGGTGACAAGGGTTTGTGACAGAGGTAGGCTGTGTTCGGGGTGGGGGAGAAGGTTTTTTGGGGCCAGGGAGGATGTGGGGAGTGGGAAGTGATGGGTGAGGAAGGGAAGGGTCTTTGGGGAGTGTGGTATTTGGGTGGTGGGGTGCCGGGTGTGATTGTCACCTGAACTTTTGGCTGCTGGACTGGCTCTGCCAGCTGTGGGTAGGAGTGAGCGCTGGCACTTGTGTAGCTGTTGTGACAGCCCAGAAAAGTGTGTCTGGGCTAAACCGCAGCCTGTGATGTCTGTTCCCGTTGATGGCAGGTTTTTTTCAGCGCCATTGTTGAAATAGGAAAGGAGCAACTTTGCAGACTTTGTTTCCCAGCTTCGTTGAGAAAGAGGCAACGTCTTAGCGGTATGAAATGTTTCCTCTTGGTGTTTTGTGTGGTACTGAACCGTGGTGTGTTTATTGTATATCAGCTGATTTGTGAATTCTTCCTGCAGGGCGGTTGCCTGGAGTACCTGTTTGTTGCTCTAGTTTTTTGGTGGATCCCCGTTTTCTGCCATTGTGCCAAGTGTCCCCATGTCTGATAATGGAGATAGGAATCACACGGTCATTTTCTATGCTAAGGGCTGGATTTAACGGAGTCCCTTTGGCTGTTGGAGGAGTGGAAAGGTGTGAAACTGCCTGAGTGGGAAGTCGCTCGTTCTGGGTATGGTAACGCGTGGTTTATACTGGTGTGACTTGCCTGTGTGTGCGCTGAAAGCTTTGATTCGGCTTTGATTTGGCTTTCTCAGCATCTGTTCTGTAGGGCAGCAGCTGGATTGCGTCCTGCGATGACTCGGAAACGGGAGGACGGGGTCTGTCAGTGCAGGCTGCTTCGTTTCTCCACAATCGTAGGCTCTGTGGGTTCTTGGGCTGCAAATGGGCTTGGAGTGGTTGGTGTTTTAAATGAGCTGTTAAACGTGAACACTGGAAGGCCTTGTTTGATGGAAGGGGGATGGGAGGAAAGTGCCAGCTGAATGGAGACGGACGCACTCCAGGCTGTGATCCCTGAGCACTGCCAGAGGGAGACTAGTGCTTCTGTCCCTGCTGCTCCTTTGAGTGACTACTAATTCTAGGTATTACAGACTGCCTACTCAGATTTTTTTCTGGATCTGTGTTCTGGATTGAAGAGGTGATGCAAAGAAACTTCACATAATGAGTTTCAGGTGAACAGCTCTTCAGTGTCGCTGCTTGATGGCTTTGCTCCTGGTATCAGCTCTTGTCCTGAGCAGAGTTGGGTGTTAATGTGGAAACGGGAAACAGCTACAGTAAGTTTCTTGATGTAGAAAGAGGGTACTTTTAGCTCTGGCTCTGGACAGTGATTTTGAGCTTTAGGTGGGTGACTGAAGTTCTTGCAACTATGCTAAATCTATTCTTGTGAGCTGATATAATTAATCAGTGTCCCCCAAAACAATGAGTTTAATAGGATTACTCCCCGAGTGTGTGTTGGCCGGACAGTTGTGATTCAGAGTGTTTTTTTCAGGTGTTAAAAATGTTAAGCTTCCAAGGTAAGGATAATTAGGTAATGCTGCAGTTGTACCATACACCAGCAAAGATCTGTGGTGCTCCAGTGCTCTTCTGTTTCACCTATTCCAATAGCTCAGGTGCCTCCAGACCGTAGGGTCTACCCTGTCCGGAACAGCAATCCCAGCAGTCATCTTTCTGACACTTTAGGGACATATATTCCCTTTAAATTCAATTTTCTGAATTTATTCCCAAGCTGTTGCATTTACTTACTAAAAGCTGAGACACTAATTCTGTTCATTTTTTTCCTATCCAGGACGGTGCAATGGATTTACTGAAAGAACTGAAAAGTATGCCGATGACTTTGGACTTGCTGCAGGTGAGTTGCACGCTGAGGATGAAAAGCTGAAGTCTGCATCTGGATGAGTTCAAAATGTTGTTTAAATAAACTTAATAGTTTTCCTCCTGCTTCTTGCCTCACTCAAAGCATCAGAATAAACTTTAAATCCAGAAAATAGTACTGAACCTGGGTTTTGGCTGGGCCATTAAATAGCTCTGGGCCACCATGAGCTGTCTGAAATTTGTGCACAGCTGATGAGGCAAATGCGAGTCACTGCTCAAATCCTTTCTTAGGCTTCAAAAAGAGGAAAGCCCAGATTAATGTAGCAAAGACAAAGGGCAGTCATGGGAGAAGTTCTTTAAGTCTTTGTCATGGTGATATTCAGGAGGATAGGGAGGTGTGAACGGAATTACAATTGGGAGATAGGCATCTTGGATTTTTTCGCTCTAAGCTTGAGTGTCAGTTATAGGTGTGCAGAGAAGGTATTTCTGGGTGATGGGATGTTGAGCTTCTGATCACTTTGAGAAAGCTGGAGTGTCACCTCGCTTTTCCAAAGCTATAAGGAGATAATCATTCTGCAAGTCCTTGAATACTTCATATTTTGATCATTGCTTTGACTTCATCGTGCTTATTTCTGATTTCCAGTTAGTAACAAATAACGATTCTGTTCTGGAATGATTCATTTGGATGTTCACTTGCAGTCCACCCGCATCGGGATGTCAGTAAACGCACTGAGAAAGCAGAGCACAGATGAAGAAGTGATAGCGCTTGCCAAATCCCTCATCAAATCTTGGAAAAAACTTCTAGGTAAGAAAAATCAGCATGTTCCTGTCAAATTCAGCTTGTGAAGGAGCTGGTTTCATTGGGAGACCGGGTTTCTCAGGAGAGCTTATTTCTTGATCTGAATAGAACATTCTAGCAAATCAGCCTTTACAATTGCACCCTCTATCCTTCAAGTTTTGTCTCCTTCCATGCATTCCTCTAGATTTAGCTCCTGTTTATCGAGCTGATCCTTGAAAGAGCAGGAAAAGCTTCAAGGACTATAAGAAGGAAAAAGACTCAGGACTATTCTGAATGTGTACCTGTCCATATAACAATTAGGGATGTTATTTGCAGAAACAATATCTGCACCCTGAACCCTCCTCCCTGCCTTGTGCTCTGTGACATTAATAGAGCGTGTACTGTCAGCTTTGTGCAACGGCTCGGAAAGAGAAATGCTGGAATGTGTTTTGGGTGATGAGCTGGAGAAGGACCTTAGTTTAACACCTTGTAGAAGCATTTACATGGAGTGTTTCCCGCTGGGAAGGCTTCCATGGTGATGAACACTGAGAAGCAGAAGCTTGTAATTCTGTCTGAGGGATCTTAATGCTGATACAGCACAAACTAATGTCAAATTGCAGATGGAGGGATGACAAATATGGTCTTAGGGGTTACTTTGGTGATAAAAGAATGAGGCACGTGCAGTGCTGAGATCAGAAGGGCAGCTCTACCTGTGTCCCTCAAGCAAGACTGTGTGTTTCCCAGTGGCAAAGTACCCCAACGTGGAATTCAAACACTCTTTATTGTTTTTAAACAGACCTTTTGGGCAGCTGTGTGTAAAAATAATGAGATTGAGGTTGTGTTTGAGGCAAAGTGAAATATGTGGCTGGTTCTAGTCTCCACCCCAGGGCTTGGTGTTTATTGATGGGCTAAATGGGTGTTAGAAGAGTGTTTTCCTGTCCTGGCTGAGACTGTCACTTCCACCTTAGGATGTATATTGGCTGAGAGAGTTTATCTCTGGGTTAAACTTGTTCTACAGAGTGATGAAAGTCCTCTCCAGGGCTGTGCTGTTGGCTTCCAACAGCACTTGGGAAACACTAGAAGTTGTGTTCCCGAAGGACTAGCCCGTACTGGCCCTTGAGGTGCTGTTGGCTGCAAATGCTGCTTTTAGTGGTGCTTTAGAGAACTTGATCCAACCTGTACTATGAAAGAAGCTTTTGTGATGAGGCAAGTCTTGTGAGGAAGTTTATCTCCCAGGCAGGGAAGGTGATTGCTCTTTAGTTTGATGAGGAAAGCTTTTGTTTGAATTACTTCCTACTTAGAGGCCAGCAAAAGGTCTGTTAGAAAACATGGGAGGCCATAAAGGTGTTCTTTTTCCTGATTCTTTTTGGAGAATAATAACTCGCCTTAGGCCAACACTGTGGAGTCATAAGACGTTGATTAGTGTATGCAGGGTTGTAGCATAAAGACCAGTCCCAAACCCTCTAGCATCCATTTCTTTTCTTTTTGAATATAGATGCTTCTGAGGAAAAAAGTGAGGAGAAAAAGAAAAGCCTGTCTTTGCCAACATCTTCCTCGAAGGAGACCGGTAACTCAAGAGACCAAAGGTAATGCAACCCTTTAATCAAAGATGGTACTGCTACAGAATTTGAATTTTCTTAAGGCACCTTAAGTTAATTTTTATTTTTTAAGTGTCTGAGTTGTGAGTTTTGTGAAATCACATTCCTGGTCAGAAAGATCAAAAGTGTAGACTTCTTCAGAGGTGACCTGTGTGGTAATGCAGAAATAGACATCTACAAAATCCAATGGCTTTAGTGAGTTTTTTGATTTTTATTCACATCTTACTTCATGTTTTTCTACTCCTGGTTTTGTGTTGATTTTTCTATTAGTAAAACATTCATCTGTTCTGATTGTGTGTTGCATTTTTGTGTATATTTTTGCTTATTTCTAACTTTGGACTTAGAATGAAGATTATTTTTGGCCTTTGCAATCTCAAGCGATGGATGGGATTGATTCATGCATCACTACAGTAAAACTTCCATTTCTTTGTCCCAGAAGAAGTCCTCTTTTCACTTGGGACTGCTGTCTACCCATCCAGCAGGTCTGCTGCACGCTTGCTTTCTGTCATGCCTTGAATGTTGCATCCTTTTCCCACTCTCTTCGACTGCACTTTTGAAGCCATGAGTGGAGGCAGTGATCAAAGAGGGAGGGGGAAATGTGATTTAAAGCTTTGTTCTGGAGAGAGCCTTCTCAGCCTCACATCCCAGGAGGGTGGGTGCTTCATAGGTCTGACTCTTAAGTGATACAGCCAATTGCCCAGGTTTGCCAGAAGATTTAGTGTTAAGGCTATAGACCTGCTGGTTTGCAGTGCTCTTCCACGTTTGCAGCTTGTCTCTGATCACATTTTTTTTTTGTCACTCTACCCTTTGCTTTTCCTTTTTTGCTGAGATCTCAAGGTTTGACACTTTGGCGTGAACCTTTGTGGCTCTGCATAGAGCTCTGATGGGAGGAAGCTACTGATGCTGAGCTACGTAACTTTGACTTGCATCTTTGGTTATATTTGTCTTCCATAAAATCTGAAAAAGAATTAGAAATAGTCACGGGGAGACTTCACAGCCAGAATTGAATCTTGTGGTGATGTAGTGCAACATGGGAGGTAGGGCTGTATGACACATCCAGTGGCAGTCTGGTATGTGACAGTGGTTCGGGGTGGGAGGGTAAAAGCAGGATGGAACCCTCCATGTGGCTTTTCCTTTGCCCTCTTGAGGGGAGCTGAGGGTTAGAGGCCAAAGAGACCTTGGTGATAAAAGAAGGGGTTGCTTTGTGAGCTGAGAGAGTTGGTTGGAGCATCATCACCAGCCTCATGATGCAAATACCTTCTCTTCATGATCCTTATGCTCTAAAGCATATAGCGGGGCTGCCTTCTCTAGGGTGTGGGAGGATCAGTTTTAGGGCTGATGAGGGTAGAAACTGAGTCAGTCATGGGCAAGAGCCTTTGTGTGTGCCCTTATTGGTGAGGGGAGGCAGCTTTCCTTCCCTGGAGGTGTTCAAGGCCAGGTTGGATTGGGCTTTGAGCAACCTGGTCTGATGGGAGGTGTCCCTGCTCAGGGCAGGGGGGTGGACCTGGGTGATCTTTAAAGTCCCTTTCCAACCCAAACCATTCTGTGATTCTATGATTTCCCTCCAGGGTAAGGGCAGAAGGCTTTGTGGAAGGATGTGTTAGCTGTTCCTGGTGGGGAAAGATGACACATATCACTAACTTAGACAGGAGTATTGCCATTCAAAGAAAAAGGGAAGCTTCCGATTTAAGTTTTGGAAAATTACCTTGGGAAATGTGGAGCCTGGAGGGAAGGAAGTGTGAGACATTCCCTGGGCACAGTGGCAGTAGATACTTCATGAGCCAAACTAGCTGGTCCTGCTGGGGCATCTGGTTTGAAGGCTGAGGCTCGTAGTGATTTCACTGGGAATAGGATCCTGGCTGTAGGTAGAGAGGCAAACCCCCACTGTCTCCTTGCTTTCAAGTTATCGTGGGGTTGGTGGAGTGGAGCTTTTTGTCTTGTGCTGCTGAGCCTCCCCTGTGTCTTGAGGGTGTGCTGCAGCTACTGCAGGGTTTGGTGTGGTTTTTTTTTTTTATCCCTTGATGCTTTCTGTGTGTATTCAGCCTCCATCTTCTGAAAGGCAAAGCATCCCCGTGGTTGTGCAGTATATACAGAGATAATAGGTTAGCTCAGCCCAGGCAGGCAGAATTGGTTGGCTCCTGGTGTCAGTCTGTTGAGCCAGGCTCTCTTTACAGAGACAGGAATGCTTATTCTCCAGTGCTGCAAAGTAATACTAATCTGCCTTGACAAAAATAAAATTTATTAGCAGCAAAGAGTCTTTGTTCTTTGACGCACAGGCTGCGATGAAGGGAGTCTGACCAGTTGCTCGGTGTGTGCTTGCTGGTTCAGATGAGGCCGCTCTCAAGACACCAAAGAGCTCAGCTCGTATTCAGATATTTCAGCCACTTAGTCTGATAGATTTTGGCTAGACCTTCCCCTTTTTGTCAGGGAGAAATACTTGAATAGCTCTTGGCCTGAAACGCTTTGCTTTCTGGAACACAGATGTAAGAAATCCCTCTGTAGTGAGTGGAGAGCAAGCGCTGCGAGACCTGAAGGCTCCGCGCCAGCCAGTGTGGAGCTGGCACCTGCGCAGTTAACGCTGCATTACTGTAATCCAAAGCATATTCTGCCCTGCTCTAGTATTTTAGACCATTAGTGTAGTACATTTTAATGGGCTGTGTCTAATGTTTCTGTCTCTGGCAGCACGAGCTTTTTCTTTTCCAGGATACTCTAAACTATCTTTATTTAGGAGGGTTTGGATCTGTGGCCTGAATTCAGCTCTTGCGTGGGGTTTTCTCCCAGTGCAGCCCCAAGTCCTGCTTGCAGTCCCTGGCTCTTGCTTTGCCACCATTTCGTTCCAGCGTAGCTGTTTTTATGTATGAATTTTTGATGCCTGGATAGATTTACAGCCTCTTTCTCCTGTTGAACAGGAACAGTGTGAACCACAAGGATTTCCTGAAATAAGCCTTCTAGGTGTGTTTGTGGTCTATTTCCCGGCTCTTCTAATTATAAACTAATTTCTAAAGCTTAATAAGTAACTTTCTGTACAGTTTGGAATGGCTGAGAAGTCTGTTTTATCTAATTTGTGAGCTATCAGTTGTCATCCCAGGGCATGTCTGTGTGTGTATATGGGCAAATATGTCTTCAGCTAACAGAAATGGGATAACCATGCATCTTGCCTAGCTTTTCTTTCACCTCTGGGGAATAAACATCCTAAATATTTAAGTCAATAGCATTTGTAGGTAGAAACTTCCTGAAAATCAAGCATGACCTGTGAGAATGAGCTGTTTGAAGACCTGATGTTAAGTATTGAATGTGGTGAAGGTCAGCCTTGAGGGTTCACATGCAGCGGTTTGCTCTGGGAGACCGTGAGACAAAAGTTAAAGCTGGAAGAACTTTGAGGGAAGCTTCTCCTGTTGCCCCTTCCCAGGACAGCCCAAGCTCTCCCTGACTTTCTCCAAGCTCATCTTTGAAAACCCTAAAAAACTTAAGGGTAAGACACTTGCACAGCTGCCCTTGGCAGAATCTTCCTTGACAATTTGGAACGTGCTCTCAATCAAAACCTGTCTTGCTCAGACCATTTCTTCATGCTGTTGTCCTTTAGGAATTATGGAGGATTTTTCCTACTGTCCTCCTTTATAACAAGCTTTCCAGTATTTCAGGACTTGTCTCCTCTAGGTCTTCCCTGCTGCAAACCGCTCCGATTTCTTCAGTCCTTCCTTTTGTTGTAGGTACGTTTTCTAGGCTTTTTGCCTTCATCCTTTGGGAAGGTTCATTTTTCCAAACTGTTGTATGCAAGATGATCAGCTGTGCTTTTTTTTTTTTAGATGAGTTATACCTGAGTTGTATGTGTTTTGCTGTATAACACCCCCGTGTTGCTGCCTGGGATCTGTGCGTAGCTTTTTAAGCACAGAAGTACCTGGTGGTGATTTGTACATCCCGGATGGGAGAAGGTCATCTAATTGATTATTTGTGAGCTAAATTGTTTCTTCTTTTTTTTTGTAATATGTACGGTGTGAATTCTATTGAATGTTTTGAGCTGTTTGGGCACAAATCTGTTCCTTAATAATCTCCTGCAGTGCTGACCAGTAAAACTAGCTGGTAAAAAGTGTTCAAAGAGAAACACAAAGAAAGCTCACAATATAATCTCTCTCATCTGAGCAAGAAATAATTCTTCTTCTACAGTTTGAGCTGAACAATTTTGAAGATGCACTGGTGGGTGCTTTTTAAAAGTGCCTGGCAAGGTTTTGAACTGTGGAAATCCAGTAGCCCTAATGATGATCTACAGACCTTGAGGCGCTGAAGAGACTGGATTTGAACTTAGCATCAGGGACTCCCAGGACCAGTCCCTGAAGTTGCCTGGCTCTGTTTGCACAGCAGTGGATTTGGAAGGTTTCCAGCTCAGCCCTGTTTTTCTGGGCTGACAAATCCCTTCCAGGACCGTGTAGTGGAAGTGCCTTTTCATAACAGATTTATTTTTGATGGCAAAGAACTGGCAGTAGTGACCCAGCTTAAAAGTAATTGTCAATCCACTTTATCTTAAAGGAGATGTAGCCAGTATGGGCATGGGTGAAATATTAGGATCTCTTTTTTTTTTTTCTTTGTTCTTACTGCAGTCATGTTACCAGCTATTGGCCATAAATACAGTACATTTTATGGCCCAAACACCAAAGTCAGAGCAATCTCTGCTGAAAAAATTGCTGTTCTGCTGCCTAGATTTAAGGGAGGGGAAAAATAAAACCCTCTATAAAATCATCTGGGAATCATAATAGCCCAAATCTTTTACCAGCAGTGTTTGCAGGGCTAACTGACTCCGTGGGCAGATGTTAGGCTTTATGGGCAGGATGTCTCACTGCCGTGGGTGCTCGGTGAGGTTCCTCCTCGGGCACACAAACCTCTCAGTGTGTGATGCTTCACCTTGGGACTCTCCAGCAGCTCCCTTTGCAGATGACCCGGCTGAGGCAGGTGCTTGCATTCCCTTGCCTGTGTCCGTGATTGATTGCAGGTGGAAATTAAGTTATTTTTGTGAGTGAAGCAGTATTTATTAGCCCTCTGGCAGCCTGGCACCTGTGTGAGCGGTGTGTGGCTGTGTAGGGGTGATCTGAGATGAGTAATCAGAGTCTTGTATAGATTACAGGAAAAAGGAAGATCCTCTTAGGTGTTACACTTTGTTGTGGCGTTTGTTTTTTTTAATATCAGAGCTGAAGGAGCCATTTTCTTTCTTCTCCTTAGCACAGCAGCCTGTGCTAGGGGCTGGTGTAGGCTCCTCTGATTCCTGCCCCAGAAGGCAGCATGCTGCACGCCTTGTTGGCCACAGAGAGCTAGAGTGCTTTTTTGTTCTCTTTCCTGCTGCTGACATCTTGGTAAGAAAGGATGAGAGATGAGGAACCAGCTCCAGCACCTGCTGAGATTAACCTTGGTGGTGGCTTCTGCTCCCTTTCTGCTGAGAGCACTTCTGGACTTTGCATCCTGGGAAGAGAGAGGGAAATAAAGTTCCGTGTTTCTGCCCATTTTGGTACCAGACAGAGAGGTTCGGGGAAGTCCTGAATATATTTGACTTACTGATGGTGTCCAACAGCTTTGTAATATTATCACTTAATGCCCAAGTTCACTTAATGCCCAATTTCACCGGTTGTGATACGTGTTCAATAACAGAAGTGGTTGGCTCACCTGCTTCTTGGATTAACCCTCTGTTTTCAGCCAGCAGAGCCCAGAGGAGAGCTTGTGTCTGGGTTGATGATGTTGGTTGCTCTATTGCACTATACGCCGATTCAGGGCATGTCTCTGCAGTGTTTTCCTCTGACTGGTTTTGTGTTATGATTAACAGGATGCTTGGCCACACACCTACTGATCCCTCCTCTGCTTTCAGTGACCCCAACTGAGACATTCTAAGAGGTGAAATTTCTCTTTTTAGCTCCAACAAAAGGCAGGAGCCTCCGAAGACTCCCACCACTCCCAAAATCACCACCTTCCCTCCGGCGCCCGTCACCTGCGATGCTGTCCGCAACAAATGCAGGGAAATGCTGACAACAGCCCTACAGGCTGATGGTGAGCGTGAGGGGAAACCCTCTTGTTGTCTCTGCTTACCCTCGGGGCACAAAATGAAGCTGTAACTCAATATGTGGAATTTGTTGCTAACGGGGCTTATGCCAATCACCATCTGCTCCTTGGCTCCCCTGCTTTTGTGGACTGGAGCCCCTTAAATCCTGTGGTCCTCTGGATCTGGGGTGGAATTAGGTGTCTCTTGCACTCAGATTGTGCCATCTGAAATGAGAGGTGACTGCAGGCGCTCAGCATCTCTGAAAGTCAGATTTTAAACACCTGAAGCTGAGCACATGCTTCCTCTGTCCAAATTGCAGATCCCTTTGGAAAATTAGGACCTAAGCACTGCAGAGTTTTATTAATTTGGAGCCAAGGAACGTAGACAGCAGATGGAGAAGTTCACAGAGTCTTTAATTCTAGCCTTACTGTGCGCGTGCGTGTGTTTATATACATATATGCTGCATTAAATATTTTTTATAACTCTTAGAAAAAGCCTTTCCAGATGAAGTCTGGGAAACAGTCCCCTCGAGTCTTTCTATGAGCTTATTCCTGTTCCCTACTTTATGGTGGTGGTTGCCATACCCAGCATCCAAACTCATAGTGGTTATTGTGTTCTAAAAGATGCTGTTTAATTGGCAAGACGCAGCGTGTGAAAGGAGAGGGGCAGGGTCTTGTGCTGGAAAGAGAAATGAAGCTTTAATTGATGCTGCACGATGTTGGGCCCTGCCCGATTGTTGGTCTGAGTCGAGCTACTTCTCATTGACACTGATATTTGAGACTCAGTTTCTGCCTATACATGTTTAATTTCAACTCTACCTAGAATATATAGAAAAACTGTGTGTTTTGGGGGCCAGGTTCATGGCAGCTTTGTCTAGGGCAGTCCATCTCCTAGAGAGACAGAGGGCACAGACTGGTGGGATTGGTCTATTTTCATCTCTGCCCTTTTGAAAGGGTCAGGGGAGAGCGAGAGCAAAGGCCAAGATGCCATTTGATGGAAAGAGCATGTAAATTAAAATAGCAAACTATCTGGATTTGTATCTCAGAGATACTGAGCCTGGGGACCCCTCGCCTGGTTGGAAGCTGTTGACCTCCTGTTTCTCCTGTTTTACAGACGACTATATTTCCGTTGGCGCCGACTGTGAGCACATAGCAGCCCAGATTGAAGAATATATCCTTACCCTACGGGGCTTCCTCAAGGGCCCGCAGGCCTCCAGGCCATGAAATTTATGTACTCGGAGGAAAAAATGGTCTTTCATTTCATAAATGTTCTGCTGCAACTCCTCTTCTTGGGGTTCTGGGTCTGGTTCTAGCTTCTGGGTTGTGAAGGAACCACCGGTGGGGTGTTGGGAACTCAGGACACAGCCCTTGCTGGTGTGGTACATGATTATTTCGTTTTTGTTCATGCCATAATGGACTATAATTTCCAGATTGTTCTTCCCATCCTGTTCTCAGCTCTACTTCCAAATACATGCAGCTTCCCTGTGTCCCCCTGGTGAGGAGAGCGTACTGGTAAAGACAAGAGCCATGGGAAGGATGGAGCAATGAGGGTTGTGTCCATTTGAGATAAGCCAGGGGTTTGCTTGATTTGGGGGCTGGAGATGAAGCTGATCTCTTGTAGTGGAGGGTTTTGTGGCCACCTTCTTGAGAGAAAGAGCAGGTTGAAGAACCTGAGCATAGCTGAAAGTAGAGATTATTTCCAGCAGAGTGAAAAAGCCAGAACTGAATCCTGCTGGACTCTGTATGAGCCTGCTCTCGAATCCAGTGTTAACCTCCCAGAGCTGCTGCTGGGTCCCAGCACCCTCATCTGTGTCCTGGCAGTGGGTGACACTCCCCATTCTTCATGAGGGGTGTAGGAAGTGCTTGGAGGCCTCTGGGTTGATGGCAGACTCCTTAACTGCCCTTTACGCATATACCAAGATGTCAAGAACACCGACATGAAGTACAAAAACCGAGTGAGGAGCCGCATCTCCAATCTGAAGGACTCCAAAAACCCCGAGCTGAAAAAGAACGTGCTGTGCGGGGCGATTACCCCAGAGCAGATCGCGGTCATGACCTCGGAGGTGAGGAAGCCTGAGGAGCAGGGTTCGCTTCTCATAGGCAATGTGTCCCACGGTTCAGCTTGAAGCAAGGCGCTGGTCTGCTGCCAGTGTTTCAGATTTCTCAGCAGAGGGCATGGGGAGTGAGTTAGCAGTGGGGTTTGCCACGTGGAGGGTGTGTTGGGCCTTCAGATCATCACCTAGGTATGAACCAGAAACCAGGAATTAAAGGCTTTCTGTCTTCTTTTGGGCCGCCCTGTTCTGTTGACTTGTTCTACTGTAGTGGGTGTGGTGGTAGAACTGGACAGATGTGATTTTTATTGCCTTTTTCTTTTTTTTTTTTAAAGGAAATGGCCAGTAATGAGCTGAAGGAGATCAGAAAAGCCATGACGAAAGAAGCAATCCGGGAGCATCAGATGGCCAAGACAGGAGGGACGCAGACTGACCTCTTCACCTGTGGGAAATGCAAGAAGAAGAATTGCACCTACACCCAGGTTAGTTTTCCTGTTCCTGCAGCTTCCACATTCCCCACAGGACATGGTCCATCGTGGTCACAAGCTCTTACTGCTTTGTGACAGCACAGCACAGAGTTTGCCACTGGTGGAGAGAATGTATTTGTACACTCGAGGCTCTCTAAAAAGTGTTGATTTCACATGTATCTTTCCTTGGAGCTTGTGTAACTTTTTCTTACGGCCTCTTTGTACACGAGCAGGGGTTGTGCAGCACCAAGGAAGCTTTCAAGCAGCACATGGAAAGCAGGTGCTGGGAATGTGGGGATTGGGACAAGAAAAGGAGTGGCTGGTGTGGAGGGGAGAGGCTGCAGAAACCGAGGCGGGCACGTTGGTGGTATTAAAAGTGCAAATTCAGACTAGGTAAAGCTGCGGCTGGACAAATCCCAACTTATTTAAAATCAAACAGCATGAAACAGGTGAAACATGAGGAATAAACGAAGCAGTGATGGGAGCAGGCAGAGGGGATTTTTCTTCTCAATGGACAGCTGCTGGAAGCCTTGCGCATTACCAGTTCCCATGTTTGTGCCAGGCATCTGGAGATAAATGTGCCTTTGCTGTGAGTCAGTGTTTCAGAATGTGCAGATACCCAAAAATGCACCAGCGACCACGCAATTGCTACTGAGTGGGTGTGCACAAACTGCGTGTGTGAGCGCCGAGTGAAAACTCCTTCGTACGCCTGGACGTGACGTGCGAAGGCAGACGGGAGCCAGGCGGCTGAGCAGGGATTTTCCTTTGGCTCTGCAGCAGCCTTGCATCCCACAGGCTGGCTCTGGGAAGAGGTCTCACTCCCAGTAAGTCAACTGGGAGCGCTGCCTGGGCTGTCTCGCTCACCACAGCGGCACTGGGACTCTGTCCCCACCTGCAGCAGACTGGGAGCTGACTGCTTGGAATTGGGGCAGGTGGCGACGGTGTCTTCTAAATAGAAATATCAGAAGGTTTTCTCTATTTTTTTTATTAGTTTTCCAGTGAGATCACTATTTGGTGACTGAGAGGTTGTAAGTGCCAAGTGGATGAACTGGCATTTTTGAAAGGGTTCGAAGCCAGGCAGTGATATTGTGTGAGAATAACAGAATTTAGCTCTCCAGCGTGCTTGCAAAACACACTTAATTTGCATCATGCAAATACTGTGACTCTTGCATATTGGGTAATTACACATGTAGATCACCATAATTACCCCTTGACATAGTTCTGCTGTCTGACTTGCTCAGGGAGTGCCTGTATTTTCAGCGTAGATCTGCCTTGTGGTATTCAAATGCCATGGAAATCTGATTTTCTAGCAAAGCATGTGTTTCTGGCAGGAGCCGGTCAGAGGCAGCGGTCACATCTGGGTTAAATATCTGAGTTTCTTAATGGCTCAAATGCAAAACAGACTGGGAATGTGCAGAACCTGGTAACTCAGAGCATGTTCCTGAGGCCAGGACGTAGGACGGGTCTGTAAAAGAATGGATTGAGCGGTTTTTCATGTGTTGCTGCTGCCAGCTCCATCCCTGCCTGGGGGACAGTATGGTGAGGGACTGGCTGTGGGTACGTCCACCTCCAGAGCCCCCCCGTGGGCAGCAGAAGGGGTGAGGAGGAGAATCTGCTGCCCCAAAACGTGCTGCAGGTAGTGTCAGGCTAGAGAGGGTCATATTTATATATGCATATACACAGAGGTGTTTATCTGTGTGTAAAACCAGACTCATTTTACAGGGAAGCTCCTTTTGCCCTCCCAAGCTTTGGTGTCTCATTGAGTTCTGGCAGCGTGACCCCCACCGTGAATCCCTGGTGGCTGGAGGGACAGGGAGCTCCCCGTGATCCCCGCACGGGTCCCTGGGCGATGCTGGGCTCTCATTTCTCTCCTGTCCTCCCCCAGGTGCAGACCCGCAGCTCCGACGAGCCCATGACCACCTTCGTCGTGTGCAACGAGTGTGGGAATCGCTGGAAGGTAGCGCACCAAGGATATTGCTGGCACTGAGGGGTGTTAGGGCGGCTGCGGAGGCTCAGCTACTGCCCTCAGAGGTGCTTGCCCAACGCTGGCTGGCTCTAGCCAAGTGACCTTTCCTCCCAGCACAGAGGGAAGAGCTCCTGGGTTCATCCCATCGTCTGCAGACAAGCTGGGGTCAAGTCTCTTTTGCATTCCCTGCCTCCCTCCTCACATCCTCTCTTCTGCCGTGACCGGCTTCGCAGCGCTTTCCCTCTGCCCCCCCGCAAGAGGTGGTGGTGATGACATTAAAACAGCTTTTTTTTTTTATGCTGCACACAGAGCTCGGGCGCGAGCGGAAATCTCCCGGTCGATGCCGAGCAGAAACGGCTCCGCTACCGAGAGCCAAAGAGTCACAGCCGAGAGATTCCGACGGGAGTTCCGTTTGCTCCCCTGCTCCAGGGGCCGAGCCCTGCCTCCGCAGCCCCCCCCGAGCCCTCGCCAGCTTCAGAAACGAGACCAACCCCCCTTCCCGGATAACTTGCCTTCCTCACGCGTGACCCGCAACTCCCCTTGGCGCTTCTAAACCTTCTAACCGGGGTTTAAACTCCCTTCTCTTGCAGTTCTGCTGATTAACGTGCCACAGCCGAGAGCGGCAGCCAAACGCAGCTCAGACCGCAGCCTCCATACGCCAGCACCCGCCGCAATTGTGTCCCGTGTCCCAAGTGAGTTGGCATTGTCACACGCTGAGCCGGCAGCGGTGGCGGGAGGGGGGCTTCTCCCTCTCCGCCTGGGCCTCGCTGGAGAGCCCCAGCCGTGGGCTGACAGGTTGGCAGGAGAGCTCACTAAACACACTTCAGTCCTTTGTTGTTTTGTTTGGTTTTTTTCTTCTCATCTAAGCAAGTATGGTTCACTTTTTCTTCCAAACTAATATTAAACATTTTTGTCAGTTTCTGACTTTTATTTGAACTCTGTGCGGGTGCGGTGCTTTGCTTTAGCGGCCTGGGAGCTTGAGGGATGGACAGAGACCCCACCTGGAGTCCTGTGTCCAGCTCTGGAGTCCTCAGCACAGGAAGGACATGGACCTGTTGGAGAGGGGCCAGAGGAGGCCACGGAGATGCTGGGAGGGCTGGAACCCCTCTGCTGTGAGGACAGGCTGAGAGAGATGGGGGAGTTCAGCCTGGAGAAGAGAAGGCTCCAGGGAGACCTTAGAGCCCCTTCCAGTCCCTCAAGGGGCTCCATGAAACCTGGGGAGGGAGTCTTCATCAGGGAGGGGAGCCATCGGACGAAGAAGAAGGGTTTTAAAATGAAAGAG
>JAOXJK010000005.1:4089683-4119092 GCA_025774025.1 Xenus cinereus | reverse complement strand
CTATAAGGTCTCCCCGGAGCCTTCTCTTCTCCAGGCTGAACAACCCCAGCTCTCTCAGTCTGTCTTCATAGGGGAGGCGCTCCAGCCCTCTGATCATCTTCGTGGCCCTCCGTTGGACCCGTTCCAACAGGTCCGTGTCTTTCCTGTGCTGAGGACTCCAAAGCTGGACACAGAGCTCCAGGTGGGGTCTCACGAGCACAGAGTAGAGGGGGAGAATCACCTCCCGTGACCTGCTGGCCACGCTTCTCTTGATGCAGCCTAGGACGTGGTTGGCTTCCTGACAAAGAGTCCCTCTCCAGCTCTCCTGTAGGCTCCCTTCAGATATTGGTAGGCTGCTATAAGGAACCATCCTGTTGGGTGCTGGTGCCACCTCCCTTTGGTACCCGATAGGCGTTTCTGAAGGGAGAGAACATGCCCCGGGCCATTGATGGGCTTTGGCTCTAATTTTCTGGTGCTGTGTGAGCAGGAGTGACCTCTGCCCAGAGAGCATGGGCGGCGGGGAACTGAGTATAACACAAACCAAACACCTGAAAAGCTTGTTTTCCTCCTCAGGGAGGACTCTAGTAACAACTACCTGAAAGGAGGGTGTAGCGAGGTGGAGGTCGGTCTCTTCTCCCAAGTAAAAGACAATAGAACAAGAGGAAATGGCCTCAAGTTTGGCCAGGGAAGGTTTAGGATTGATATTAGGAAAAAAATCTTCACTGAAATGGTTGTCAAGCATTGGAACAGGCTGCCCAGGGAAGTGGTTGAGATGCCATCCCTGGAAGTATTCAAAAGTCATGTAGATGTGGTGCTGAGGAACACGGTTTAGTGGTGGACTTGGCAGTGCTGGCTTAACCGTTGGAGTCCATCTTAAAGATCTTCTCCAACCTAAACGTTTCTATGATTCTGACTCCAGGCAGGATGCTAGGGAGCAGGAAGCCTCTTTTGATGAATATCTGTGAGGAGTCAGCCCGTGTCAGGGCTGAGATACAGCGAGGCTCCCCATGGGTCCCCAAAGCACCATTTGATGGAGAAATCCTGTCAACGGTTGCTCAATACCCACCTCCAAAGCACTCTGCAGAATCAGCCTCGCTGGTTTGGCAGAATGGGCCGATCCCTCCCAGGATTTGGGATCCCTCCTCCAGTTTGTGTGTTCCTCAGGAGGCTGGCAGGTAATGAAAGGGGATGCATGGAGGCTGGTGAGGCGTTTTGCTTTAGAAAAGCCTCTTTCTCCCACCAGTTACCTGGGCCTTTTAAACGCTTTCCAAGGAGCAGAGGGTAGTTTGACTGGAACGACCGAAAAAGACGCACCTGGGACTAGAGCTCTGAGGAAGCGACAGCACTTGAGCTACTACAGCCCAAGTGGGAGTTACAGGAGAAACAACTCTGTTCTGTCACCCCACGGAAGCGCTTGTCAGAGCTGAGATTGTAAAGGTCGTGTTCATCCTGTCCCTGAATATGCGTCTCCTGCCTGCCGAGGGCAGCCCGAGGACACGGCGAGGTGAGCGTGTGCGAAGAGCTGGCACGTGTGGGTGCAGGAGGCAGAGCTGCCCCGGGGACCACCCCTGCTGTGGGGCAGAAATCACCCCCGTGGGGCTCAGAGCAGAGCTGTCAGAATACCTGGTTTGGGCTGTGCAACCCCACCACCGCTAATTTATTCCCTTTTGAGAAATATCCGGGCACCTTTATAGCCTCTTGACTCTTTTAAGGCCCAGGGAATGTAAGAGCCCCATTTCCCATACCGATCTCTACCTTAGGTGTGCCACAAACCCGTGTATCTCCCTGGCTTCCCGTGACTGCTCTCGTGCTGACTTAAGAGTCGTTCTGGATGGGGTCACGTTTTTCTCACAGAGGGGCCTGAAGTGTAAAGATTGTCTCTCCTGTACTCTAGCTTGAAGATAAAGCAAGAATTTGAAGTTCTGGAGTGTGGCTCCCCGCAAGTTGTAGAGAAAAGTTTAAAAGGGGCTTTTGCACTAGCAGGAGTGATATAACTCTAAATTCTACCACATTTAGAGGGAAAAGTGTTGATTATTTTGATTTCCTAACGTAAGGGAGCTTAGGCAATCACATTGTATATCAGCACACTCATATTCTTCCAAATTCTTTTCTTTAAAAACTTTTTAACCCTTTGGCCAGTTTTATCCAAAAGTGAGAGAGGTACAGAGCTCCGTTCCTGCATTTACAAACAGCTGGGTGAAGAATGACCCTGCCAGGGCTGCAACTGTGAGAAAGACCAACCCATGCTGTCAGACCTTATTAGACACTAGAGAATCTGCACGGATCGGACATTTGACTGACGCCCAAACCGTGGGAAAAGGTTCAGTCAGAATTTGTGCCCTCGCAGGCACCCAGGTCTGTCCCCCAAGAGACACCAGCCCGTTGAAAGCCAGTCTCGGCAAATTCTGCAGCGCACGGAGCCGTTTGTTTGCTTTTTAGTGCCAAGCTGGGAGGGGGCAGGCAGGGAGAAGGAGCTTCGCAGGAGTCTTAGCCAAAAGGGATGAAGAGCAGCACAGCCCCAAACCCTGCCTTTGGTATTGTAGAGATGTCCTCCTTGAAGGACTCACTGTGAATTATCAGCTGTGCTGCTCGGGGGTAAAAGGTGGCAGGGCCTTGGGGGAACTAATCCATAGTAACACTACGGTCTTCATCAGGAAAAGTCTTCTTCAGACTTTCCCTCAAACTCTAAGCACTGGTAGAGAGACGGCTGAAGAGTTGTTATGAAGTACGTCAGAAAGAAGTTGGAAGGGGTGACAATAAGGACAAAACTGAGGTGGCTGGACTCTTCTGGCTACTTCTGGCTGAAATCAAGGCAGGAAGAGGAGATCTGGACAACGGTGCCCTTTCCTTGGTCACAAGATGGACTGCGGGAAAGATTGGACCAAATCCAGTCTGTTCCAACCTATGTGATAGTTCAAAAGCATCTCTGACTTTTTAAAATGTAGGAGTGGGAAGGCACTTTGGAGACATTCCACCTGTAAAAACGAGCCTGGTTTGGTCTGGGCTCTGCACAGAAGTCCACAGGCAGGTAGAAAAGCTCCTGCTGGTACGATGGAGAATGAATGGAAATTTGCTGCTCTTTGGCTGCAGGGGGAAGGTGATGTAGATGATTAGAGATGGGTGATTTGAGGAGAAGGTTTGTGTAGTCGAGGTCAAGTGTCTATAATGAAAAGAACACACTTTGCACAAGAGGGAAAGGTAAAGATATTCTTGGTTGCGCAATCTAGCCTGAGAACTATATTGTCTGATTTTTATTCTACTTACATGAAAAGCATCTCTCCATCACTTCCTCATCTCTAAATTGTTTGGTAGACATGATTCATTAGAAATCTGTTCTGTTGAATAGCAAAGTAATGAATCTTTGTGCTTTCCATTTCCTCCATCTGAACTGGAAAGTGTTTTTCTCACACAATCTCAGTCTTGAGCAGTAATAACAAAACCACAACGTCTGTTGCAGTTCTTTATTTGCAGGTTGGATTCCTCTGTGGACACATCTAAACACAAGCGTACATGACCTGCTGGCTACAAGACGGCAGACAAAGAAAATGATGGTTATGACTGTGAACAAACAGCATTCAGGTATTTCTGTTTTAACGTAGCAAGGCCCAGAACTCATTGTCAGGAAAAACCGCTCATGGCTTTGAGGTTTCTCACTTATATGCGAAGCTGAGAACAACTTCTATATGCAGAACAACTTTTGTATGCCATTTTTGGCTTAACGCCATACAATCCCTATTTCTAATTGATCGGGTGATACTGAAATGGGTAAAGTTTTAATTATGGTTTGATTTATGTGCGTGCAATTCCAGAGCAAACAGAATTTTGCAGAATTTGTATTAGTAAGAAATCCTGGGCCAGTTCATGTGGCCAACCTGCCCGTTCCTCTGGCTCTGAAGGCCCATCTACTGCAGCTGAAGCTGATCACAGGTTGGGAAAGAATTTATTTAACTCAGTACCTGAAACATCTGGCTACTCCTGGTCCTCTGTCCCAATCCATCAGCTGTCTTCAACTATTCCAAAGAGTTCCTCAAAGTTTCAGCGTCTTCTAATTAATTTTCCACCTCTTTCATCTTCTAGTATTGCCTTTATGTGACTCCTCTGTAACATAACAGCAATGTGAGATGATGGTGTAGAGGACAACAGGGTGCTGTGCACTGAGGAAACGTTGCCTTAGATGCTACTTCCCAAGATACTTGGTCAGTGGTAGATTCACCTCAGTCCAGGGAAATAAAGACAAAAAGAAGGAATGTAGATGCTTTCTCAATTTCCTCTTTTTGTAATGGATGTGGGAGAGAGGGAAGATATTATTTGACATCCCTGCACTCTTAAGGTATTTTTCATTACAGAAGTAAAAGTGTCACAAATAGGAACCTCACCCTGCCTTAAAATGCTGGGTCCAATGTGGAAGGCACTGTTTCTGAAGGGAAATGGTTTATTTTTTCCCTCAGTCTTGAATCAATCTTGGCTTTCCCTGCTGTGACTGCTGGAGAAGGAGGGCAGGGCTGGCGAGCTCGCATGTAAGGATTCATTTCCTCCAGGTCACTGAACAACCATCAGATAGCACTGGGGTTCGGCTGCCACGAGCCCAAACTGAATTTGAAATGGAGGCCCCGAATGAAATCCCTGAAGTCCAGGGTGTCTGGGGGAGGCACCCCTGCCCTGCAGCTTGTAGCAAACACCCCATCTGCTTCTCCTGCTGGAAACGGGTATGAGGAGAGGTCTGAGTCCTGTCAGAGCAGAGATCATCTCACTTTCTGTTTTCCCAGACCTGTGCTGGGCACAGACTTAAAAGTATCCCTAGAACAAATTGACTGAGGCATCCTCTTTCTGACACGCTCCCGGGTGAGATGAAGGGAGCCCTTTGCTCCTTCCCCTACCCCTTTTCTTGGTGACATAGATACAGGCCACACAGCTCTTCCTCTGTTTTGGCGAAGGGAGGGGCAGTTTCCTGTTTTTCTACAGAAATTAGAGTGATCCAGGATGCCTTTGTGCTGCTGCTGGTCCTGATGCGCAAACGGGTTAATGGCGTACGTGGGCTCTGTGGCTTTTACTGCAGCTTTCCTGCTACCACCAAACCTTCGACCCTCCCTGCACCATGGCTTGAGCCACGGGGTTGGGATGTATGGAGGGACACCCCTCCAAACGGCAGGTGGAGGTACAGGAGGCTCTCAAGCATCACCAACAAGCTTTTAGTGAAAAAACGGGGGCTGCTTTTCCAGTAGCCCATTCCAGGGTGTTCACAGATTCCCAGCAACTCCGTCCTGCTCCAGCCAGCCGACTGCCCAGCCAAGGCCAGGGCTGTATCTGGCATTAACATCCCAGGAATCTGCTCCAGGCTGGCAGGAATAAAGTGGAGAGACGCGTTTACAGCTGCTGGGGGGGGGGCAGGTGGGGAACAGACACAGCCCAGTGCAACAGTCTCACGGTCTAGCTGTTGCTGTCAAGGATTTGGTCCTGAATAAGGAGAAATGAAAAGCAAGCAGCAAATTGGCTTTGCTCAGTGCTTTGGCCACAGTTAATAAGGAGGGAACTGGGCAAAGGTAATGTATAATTAAGTTGGCCGATAGCAGAGTTCTGTCCAGAGCAGGAATGTGTTGTATGCTGTCACGCTATAATTAGCAACATTTTGTTATAGTGCTTTTCCTCTCCTTGAAGGATCTCAAAAAGCTTCTCAAAATCCACTTGGTTGAAGTTGCCAGCTCCCCTCGAGGAGAGAGGTGCCGTGTCTGCGATGCCCCGATCCTGCGGGATACGATGGCAAGGGGCTGGCAGGGGGAGTAGGACGAGGCTTTTCCTCCAAAAACACCCAGCTGGGAGACACGGGGTCCCTCTGCTCGGGGTGACCAGTGAAATGGGTGATTTTGCCTGTGAGAAAGCTGGAGCAGGGAGAGGTGAAGTGGTTTTCTAAGGTCACCAAGTGAGTCATGGGTAAAGCCAGGAATAGAAGCCAGCAGTCAGGCTCCCAGCTGCTGTACCTATGGTTATTTCTATTTATGCTCTTCACTTCTCTTGCCCATGGTTTACTGAGTGCATTCCAAGAGTAACTTGCCTGCCAAACTTCCTCCCCTTTAAAACCAGAAATGGACAGATAAGATAGTAGAAGAAATCAGTTTAACTGCTGGTATGTGCACAAACATACCTGAACCCTGTCCAAGTTATCAGCCGACTTTTTTTTTTTTTTTTTAATGCTCTTTCAGGGCAGGAGAAACGCCTCCAGTCTCAA
The DNA here is from genome assembly GCA_025774025.1 of Xenus cinereus. NCBI lineage: Eukaryota > Metazoa > Chordata > Aves > Charadriiformes > Scolopacidae > Xenus > Xenus cinereus. The sequence goes on along the minus strand of JAOXJK010000005.1, from coordinate 4,112,890 downwards.
AGCGCCTCTGGCAGTTTGCTGGCAGGATATCAGATGATTTATTTCCTTCGCCTGTGGTCAAAAGAAGAAAAAATTAGAAAAGCAAAAAATAAAGACACGTTAGACATAGCAAAACCCGGTCAAGTGACTCCAATATAAATCCCACGAAGGCAATGGGAGAATCGTGGCCCTGGGAATTAGAAGTTTAGACTGTAAACCAAAATAAAACTGAAAACCCATATAAAAGCTGCATTCTCCCCCAGTAAATTTTCACAGGCTGCCTTATCTACCTCTCAGTGAAGGCCTTGAAAGTTTCTTCCATCAACTTCATCTGTAAATCAGATTGGGCTTAAGGCCAGAGTACCTGAAAAGCCCTAAAGCAGAGGGTAGGGATTTGGCTCCTCATTATTCTTGGGTTGAGCAGAATTCAACTGCTGTGTCAACTGCTATTCAAAGGCAGGCGTTAAAAGGTCAATGCAGGTAGCAGGACTGACATGGAATCAGTGTTATATCAAATGGAAGCATGGTAGTGACATGAGCAACCAAAAATGCTATGCTGTGTCTGCCTTTGTACCCCTCCATCCCACCCCATCACTTCTTCACACTACTGGGTGCTCTCTGCCTCATTCTCATTTGTCCTCTATTTTCTTCTTTTTAGGTTTCACCCTTTATTTTTCTACTCGCAAAGTTTTTATTGCAGTCTTCTCCTCATTCCCTGACTGGAGAGGTGATCTGGTGTGCAAGGCATGCAGAAGCTACTGCTGCTGGTGCGAGTCCCCTGGAAGAGCAGAGGTGCCTGGGTCACTACTATGCCGCCGGCTGAGCCTCAGGATGTGTCCATGAGCTTTCCTCCCAGTGATCTCCACCATGGAAACAGGGAGCTGCCTGATCTTTGACCAGGAGGGATTCAGCAATGTGTTGTTTTCTGTGTTTCCTCTGTTCTCTACTTTGCTGGATTCTTCCCAACCTTCTCTGGGATCTTTGCAGAGGGATCAGACTGGAATAACGTTGGTTTGGTTCCCAGATATCTCGTATATACCCATTTCTATGAGCTGACTTTCGCAGAGTGTCCCAGGCGTAAAAGCTGACCTCTCCTCTCTGCCCTCCCGGTGATTCCCTAATGTTGGAGCTGATGAGTAGTGTACAACCGAGCTCTCCCTCCTCCTGCCCGTCCTGGCTCTGCGCTCTGGAGTTCCAGGTCCTTTCACGGAAATTAACATTTACTTTAAGAACTAAAATAAACAAAACCAAATAAATCTCCTAACAAAATAAGATCAATAAAAACATAGCCAAGTGCTTTGTTTTGCTTAGGAGATGCATCTTTGTGCATATCCACTTGTGTGTTGCCAAGTTTTGGAAATCAGCAAAGGCTGACATTGTTTACTGCGAATTAAAGACCCTCTGGAGACGCTCTGTCTTGCTTTCCAGTATAGCCTCGGGCTGGGGGAGGGAGGCAGTTGGACAGTAGCATAGAAGAAACCCTGTTCCAGTGTTGCTAACTATAGCATTAATTTCAGAGTCATAAATAACTTCAGTACCATGGTTACAGCACTAGCCAAGTATGATATCATTTAGTTTGGATTAGGGAAAAATATCTTCCTTGAGGCTGTGGGTTCTAAAATAAGCAACTTTTCCAGAATGGGTTTTCTCCCAAAGACTACACAGAGAAACTCCAGCCTGTAGCTGTAAATTGGAAGGATTACTTTGCTAAAACTGACTGGATGAGAAGTGTCAGCAGGTAAAACAGCTCAGAGGGTAGATTCTTCTAAGTTCCTCAGTGAATGACAGCCTGGCACCGTGTTGGTTTTCTTAGAAAACAGCACCTTCTGTGAATGAGAACAAGCATAGTCTTTTCCAGCCTGAGCTCCATATTATGGAGAAATGCAGAAGATAGGTCCTTTCAGAAATCAGACGCCACTAAGGACCATTAGAAAGATGGATTGAGAGGTCGGCGCTGACAGCTCCCATGGCTGCACGGGCAACAGTATAGTAACCGCGCGAGCAAATGACAGCCAGCGTGCATCCATTGGGCCAGTTGAACAAACAACTCTGATATCTGTATTACAAAATCTACACACAATTATATGCACATACAATTGCGCAGAACCTTGGGAGCGACAGTGAAAGGCTGATCCTGACTGTTACGTACAGTACAGCGCTATAATGGACTACAACAAAAAACTCCAATGGGACAAGAGGCTCATGTTTGGAGGCATCACCAGAGAAAATTTTATGGAGAAACAAACACTTTAAACACTGGAAAAATGGTCACGGGTTGGTGATACAGGAAATCTGGCTCTAGGGCTCCTAGATACAAAATGCTAGACCACACAACCCAAAGCAGTGATCCCATTCAAAATTGTTCAAAAAGTTATGACATTAAGTCTGTATTGGTAGGCTTTATGCCAAATTAGATATTGTCTTTCTTCCTGCTCCCGGCATAAAGCCAGCATAAACGCCGTATTATGTGCTCTGGCTAATTCAACAGAAACGTAATTGTGTGCCCAGGCATGATCTGGATTGAATTTGTCCTGCTAAATGATCCAGTAGTGCTCAAACCTGGTATAAAGGACCATAGAATTGTGGTACAAAGTTTCATTTCAAATTTCATGTCTTCTTTAATGTAAGGCAAGAGAATTTTGCAACATGCAAACATCTATGATAATTGTTGAAATGCCTTCCCTCAGCTTAATGCCATTTCACAGCACAGATTAGAGGGTGCCCCCCATGAAAAGCAGTGGAGAAACTTAAGCACGTGGAGGAAAAAGAAATGTATTTTTTATTTCTGCTCTTCCTGGTTCTAATCATAGAGAGAACGTCTGAAAAGTGACATTTTGGGATAGGCTGAACAAGTCTGATGCGCTGCGTTCATTAGCCCTGCCCCTCACTGCTACAGCCTGGTCCCCGCTGAGAGATCCTCTGGTGGTGAACTTACCTCTGGCTCCTGACAGTGGAGTTGCAGCTTTCGAGGTGACTGTGGGCTTCTGTAGCTCGGAGCAGCCTGAAGACCCTGGCCTCTGTCTTCTCTTTTTGTCTACGCTTGGCTTGGCTTCTCTGAAGTAAACTGTTATCCATCACGAAGATGTGTGAGGCCAGCGTGGTTTTCATTTTCTCAGCATGGGCTCAGCAAATAGCGGATACCTGGCCCTCTCTTGGGCTGTGTTAAGCGGAGGGATGCCTTTGGTTTGGGAATAGTCCTCTGTGCGTGTGAATCTCTCTCTGTCTTGAAGCCATCTTTATTTCAGCTGAGAATTGGAAAGCAACCTAAAAGGGAAAAAAAAGGAGAAAGAAGACAGGAGAATTATATTTGTATATGAAGACAGAGGTTTCTTGAGGTACCTGGTATAATCTACAGAAAAAAATATAAAGGCCACCTGGCCAAGTGAGTGGCTAGAAAAGATCTCACTGACATTAGTACTAATTTACAGTACTAGTATTTTCTTTATTATGGCCAGTAAATAAAAGTATTGCTTTCAGGCTTAGAAAATACACAGCTTGCTGACCTGTCCTTTAACTCTAGCAAGCTCAAATCTTTCTGATTTCTCATACTGTGCCTGTTTTCTCTACACTGATTGCAGTACATCTGTTCACTGCGTAATAATACTGGACCCTGACCTAATACTGGGATTTCTACCACCGCAAAGGGCACCATGACCCAGTCTTATTTTATCAAGGTTATTCAGAGCTTCACTGCTTTGTTCAAATCCTCTGCTGCCAGGGAAAAGTCAGGTCTGGCCCACTCAAGAGCTTTTGCAGGTAGTTGAGCTGCAATATGCCAAGCAGCCTGGTCTGTATTTGGGATGGGGCCTGGATAGTCCGAGGAGCCCCCTCTCCTGTCAGAAGAAACCATCTGCCAGAGCTGGCCGTGCATCTCTGCTTGGAAGCTACTGGAAGCTGTTCTCAAGTGTAGTTTAGAAATATGCAGACAATTACATATCACTGCTATTGCACTAATACTGCCAACTGTGGGGTCAGGTTGTCCCCTTTGTTTTCCAGTAATTACTATTTTTAGTTCAGGTTTCATTCGAGTGTAATGTTTTTAGATGAGCCCAAAGGTCCTCTGGCTGTGCTCTGCGCAGCTTCAGAGAAGACAGATGGGGCATTACAGACACAGTGTACTTAGGCCCTGCCACTTCATGAGATTCAAAGTCCAATTCATTTGACTAAAGAACGATGTTTTCAAGGTCTGAGAAAAGCCATCTCTGGGTGGAAGCAGAACACCTGCAGCAGAAACACAACTTAACAGGGCATAATTTCACCAATAATATCACCTGCACAGTAAAACAGGCAGATTGCAAATGTTCAGGGATCACAGGGAAAATCTGCCATGGCTTGTGTTTTGTTTTAGTAGATGGGGCCATGTCAGCTTGTCAAGTGCATCTTGAGAGATTCATGGCCCTCCTCAATCCCAAGGCAGTCTGGGACCTAAACCAACCCAAAATCTAGGAAAGGAACCAGGTGGCCAGGCACTGGCTGGACTAAGTCAGCCCAGCTCCACTGAGGAGCTGGAGCAGCCCCAGTTCACATCAGCGTGGAAGCCGGGCCAGGCAACGTTCCTGGAACTGCGGTTCAATCTCAGTCCAAACGCGGAGGTCACCAGTGGCCGTCCCAGCTGCGGCGTGAGCTGAGGGCGTGAGTCAAAGCCACAAAAGGCTGCCACGACCTTGCCAAGTATAAAAAGAGCAAATATGCTAGACACTGCCTTGCACGTGCTGATTACTTCTGGCTGAAAGCGATGGAGAAGGTACAAGCCACTGGACATCAAATCATTGGGCAATCAAGAAATCCCAATACAGCTGTTGTTCAAAAAGCATCATATACATTCCAACCTTCCACATGCGTTGACCAGCTGATCCTTGTAAGAGCCCTGGGAAGATCCCGAGCGGCACAATCCTAATTTTACTGAGGCCACAAAGAGTAATTAGCTGACTAAATTTTGCCAACATTGGCATCCATATTAAAAGTGTGACTCTGGAGAGTTCTCACACTCCTCACTTGCTGCTGCCGTGTACCTGTAGCACGGGAAGCACGAGCAAGAATCCCGACATTGAGAAACCACAGCTCTGGAATACAGGACAGCCACACAAAACACAGGGGTCCCACGTTTAGGATGTCATCACAACAGAGAAGCCCAGACAGGCAGGGTTAGGTCAACAACTTCTGAAAACAGTCTGTGTAAAAGAGAAACTACTGTTGAATTTAGGTTGTTGCTACCAAAACGGGTTTCTTGGAGTCATACCAGTATTCTAGAATAAAACCTGAAGACTGGCTCCTGGTTTCAGCCCTAGGTGTAAAACATAGCTGACTGCAGATTAACATAAGGCAGCTAATGGCTGCAGGTGAAAATTATACTAAAGGTGGATTAAACACAGATATTATGGCTGAAACGTGGCAAGGTACCTTCCGGAGCTGAAAGACCTGCAGGGGAGGAGTCCAAACCCATGGACGAATGATAAGAGCCAAGATGATTGTTTTTCACCAAGCCGTGTGAACCAAACCTGCCAAGTTTCACACGAAGGGCAGCCCGAGGCTTACTCGTTTAGTTCTCAGAAACTGGAATTTGTGCATGAATATGTGACAGCCTGTGGTAACCAGAAACTATTCTTATCACAGGAAATGCTGTTGGTCAGGAGCAACAAATGCGTTTGGTGCACACAGGGCTAACAAGCCTTCGACTTTGCCAACGCTACACGCATCCTCGGGTTTATTTCATTGACAACGTTCTTAATAACAAAAGAGATGGAGTAAATTGGTTTGACTCTAAGCAGACAAGCCAACAAGGCACAGAGAGTGACATGTTCAGAGCAGAGGGATATGGTGGAGTCTCAGCAGTCTGCCTTTGCCTCCACTGGCTTCTCCTTAGATTGATTTGTACTCAGATGAACGTGCCTAGCAGGAAGGTAAATTGATTTAATTTACATATTAATACAAAAGAAGAACGTTTAGGGTGTTTGGAAGGTTTATAACACACAATGGAAGGTGGGTGGCAGTTTTAGTGAGACTGAAAGAATTTAATTGAGTATAAAGGAGGTTAAATTTCTGCCAAAGCTCAGTTTCAGGAGCTGCCAGAAGATGCCAACTTCCTTCAATTTAGGATCCATCAAAGTAGCGTTAGAGTTTGGACTCAAGCATTGAGTAAGCAGCTTTACGTGCCTGTGGGAGGGAGCAATATCCTAACAATAGTAGGAATGGTGCACGGTGCGTGCAAATTACTCCGTTCTTCACAGTGGATTTTGGATGAGGATGGAAAGGAAATTAATCTTGTTTTGAAATAAAGCCCAAGATGTTTGTAGTTATTAAGATCAGTAAGTGATTTTAGTGAAAAATTAGCTCTTGTGTATGCAATAAAACTTTGCTGTATCGCAGAAAATGTATTTTCTAACAGAAACGGTGAATTTTGGGGTTTTTATGTTAACAATAATGGTATTAAAAAAACCCAACAAACCAACAAAACGAACCAACAAAAAAACAGGAAAAGGATTTTGACTGTAGAGAGAAATACTCTGAATTCCAGAGGAAAAAAAAAAAAAAACAGAAGGAAAAAAAAAACAACCAAAGGAAAAAAGAAAACTTGTTAGAAAAAAATGCCTTAAAGAGGGATTTTGTAAGTGAATTTAAAATAAAAGCTGCTAAAGACAGAAAATGGCTTTCTATAAATGAGGAATCCTTTCATTTTTACTGCTCTTACAAAACAATGCAGGAAATCACACAGGATGCGGCTGACGAGAAGGAGGAAGTGGTTTCAAGGATGACATTGGACTCTGCAAGCGGGATGCCAGACGTATCGAAGGGTACGTCTTTCTCCCGGTTTAATACACCACGAACCGGTTCTGCTTCCTCTGCTGCGGGAGGAGCAGCATCACACGCTGCCATGAACGACTCCGGGGAGCTCTATTTGAAGCCTCTGGTGGTCATGACTAGACGGGGGCCAAACCGTCTCGTAATCTCTTGCTTCAGAGTGGTGGTGTTACAAAACCCGTTCAGGAACCGAAACTTTTGAAGTCTTACCGAGCTGTTGGGTGAAGGCCCCCCACCTACCGGGAGTCCTGTTTGTCCCACGACACATCATGCGGGGAGGAGGCGAGGCACGAGAAGCCCTTATTATAGAAACAGGGCAAAGTACTTGACTTCTGCAGAACTCAAGGCTGCCTTTGCCATTTCGAAGCGGTTACAGTAAACAAGATAATCCATGTTTATCGAGGCCCTCGGTGTGTTGTTTTCCTTCTCGCTCTTGATGTGGTGGGGAGGTTCAAAGGCACCAGCACAACACCTCTTCGCCTCAAGAGGAGCTGCAGGAGGCGGTTTCTAAGAAGGCTGCATGTGCACAGCCGTGCGTGATCGGCGTGATAGCAATGGACTGCGAATGAAAACAGTTTCAGTTCTACCTAGCCATTCGCTAGAGTTTTGAATACACTTAAAAATAACTGCAGGCACGAACAACGCGTAGGGATGCACCTACAGAATTTGTGTACACATTTGTGTGTGTGTATATACATATATATATATATTTGGCGTACTTTCAGTGAAGGTGCCTATGCATTTCTGCATGGAGTCTACGTCCGTGCTTCTTTTACTGTTTAGGAAATGTAGCTCAGATTATTTTCAACTAATCTATAGCTTTTAAGCAGTTAAGTTAGGTTGATGGTTGGACTAGATGATCTTAAAGGTCCCTTCCAACCTAGACAATTCTATGATTCTAAGTTCAGTTCAGTAGCTACACAAAGCCAAAAAAATCTTAAATTTCTATCAGTGCCCTTAAACAAATCCAAACTCAGAGTAAAATAGTTATTCATAAGGCTCACTCATAAATGATTGATTAAAATGTTATATTGCTGAGCCTGTAACAAAACGCAGGCTTTCACCTCCGTGCTATTTGTTCCTCACAAACAGAAATTCAGGAGACTGACTCCACAGGACTTAATTTAATCAGAGCCAGTGCAGATCTAGCAGCCGTTCATGTGTCTTAACTCTCCAAACAGAGCAATGCATCAGTGCTGTCAACTCCTGCTACAAAACTGACTGACATTTTCCTGCTAAGCATCACGCAAGCACCAGAGGGATGAGTCTCAGAGGGGAAACCCCCCCTGCTCAGCTGTGTGGCTCAAAAGGTCCCTTGCTTCAGTGGCATCTGCCCTACCTGTCCCCATGCACGTGAAATGTGCTGTGAGCCTCTATCTTCCATGCAAAACGTGGCTTTATTTCCTGACTTCTGCAGTGAAGCAAGAAACAGCTTTTTCATCACTAAGAAAATATTATGGATAAGAGAAATAGGAATAAATATAGTCACGTTTTAAATGTGCAGTTTGTAAAATACAACTCAGTTTCAAATCTGCTGAAAAAAAAATTACCTTTGCCTAATAAACATGGTCCACCTGCAGTTTGGTTTTTTAGTTTCAGGGTTTCTCTTTGCTGATGGAAGTGGCCTTCATGTGGGTTAAAGCTCTGTAAATGGTTGCACGTTGAGGTTGAGCGCTTAAGCAGTTTATCAAGAGGAGGTCAGCCCCTGGTATACATGTGGTCCAAGGTAAAACAACATTGGTTTTCAGCGTGGTAGAAATGAGATAAATGAGGTCATTGTTCTACACCACTCTAAAAATTATCAAAGAGCTTTAGAGCAGGAAGACCTGGGGCTAAGTTATCCCCATAGATGCCTTTCCTGGGCTAGATCCATTCCCTGGGCAGAAGAGCGGAGAGCAAGGCTTGCTTCTGCACTCCCAGATGGAAAACACTTTTGCAAATGAAGGAAAGGTGGATTTATCCCCAAACACTGCATCACATTTCCTAGGGCAGTGCAAAACACCTCCCAAGACAGTCTGTATTGCTGCTGCTTCAGCGCTGATGTGGCCACAAAAGCTCAATCTGAGCAGAGCGAGCATCATGGCTGCCTTGGCTCCCGCAGCTGGCTTTCTACCTCAGGAAATCTTGGGGTGAAATCTTCTTGGAGGCACCCTGCGAGGCCCTGGGTATTGCCTGGGTGGGTGGAGGCCCTGGGGCCTCACAATCTGGCCCCGCACGAGGCTTGATTTTTCAGAGGAGCTCAGCTGCCATCTGCATGCTCGCTTTAGCAGCCACGCTTTGGAAACAGCGTCGCTCTTCAGAGATTGAACTGTCGAAAATCTGGTCAGTTGTGTAACAAAAGGAGCTGCCACACACTAATTCATAGTCATTTGATCTCTAAGAAAAGCCACTTAGCAGATCTGGACAAGGGCTGACGCTGATAAGGAAAGAACTCATTAAATTGATAGAATTAGAGATTCTCCCCGGCCTGTCATTTGCCACCTGCCACTCACCCTGTTGTTTCTGCAACTCGGAACGGTAGGTTTTGGGAGCAGAGATTGTGTCTTCCTACATCTTCTTCTTAAGGTTCTTTTAACACTACGTAATTACCAATAACACAAAGGGAATAAGGTATGAGATGAGAGCTGCAGATATCCAGTTTTTGTGATGTTGCTCTTGACAGTAAAAAGCCCCTTCTATTTCGAGAATCCTTTATAGGAAGTACATCCCCTAAATAAAACATGATACGACTCAAAAAAACCAAAACCCCAACCAACAAACCCAGCAAAGCAAAGCTCTCTAGAAAGCCTTTGTAACTAACACATTGCCAGAGCCAACCACAGGCAACCTCAAGGGCCTGTCTGTTGACTCAGACGATGCTCACTCTTCTTGAGAACAACCCCAAGAGCAGGCGTTTGGTTTCAACCACCACAAGTCCAGTTTCTCATGGACACTGGAGGAACAGGCCTGAAATACAGGCACATTTTAAAAATTATCTTTTTTTCCACAGCAGGGCTCGGGAGAAATCCCAGATTGAGGAACAAAGCCTGGTTCGAAACCATTGGGGAATTACCTTTTGAATCCTGACACCCCCACGGTTCAGTGTCCTGGGAAAGAGCATCACAGAGAGTGATCAGAGAGTCAGCAGCCTCCCTGCTGCCAGCGTTGGGCTGAAACACTGCATAACTGTCACCCAGCATTATGCAGACAATACATTTATGTAAAAATAGACCAAAAGGAAGATCCTTTTTGGGGACTGGACCTGTTGCCCTGTTAGGAACATACCTAGACATCCCTCCTCACCACACCTACCCACCCCAGGGTGGCAGCTCTCGCTGAGACCCGTGTCAGCCGAGGTGGTGTGGCCCGCTGTGGCTCCACACACCCTGCCTTCCCCACACACAGATCTGGGGTTTCCTTTGAGGTCTAAACACTGCAACAGCCCTAGCACCTTCCTGGCTGGTGCACGGCGGTGCTCAGCAGCGTGGGGCGCAGCAGCCCCTAGACCCAAAATAATTATTTTCTGTCAGGGTTTTCCCTCCTCTCCCCTTTTCACTCCCTCCCCCCCATCCCATTGCTTCAGGGCAGTGCAAGGAGGCCTAAGGCCTCGGGGGCGGCAGCGCGGTGGGCCGGGCCGGCTCTAGCGCCCCTCACCGTGGCCTCTGTCCCGCCGGCCGGTCCCCCAAGGTCGTTTAGGGGTGTCGGTGTCCCCCCATCGTCCCCGACGGCCGTTCTTACCCGTCCCCCTTCCCGCCTGCGCCACCGATCACGGCCCGCGCCCGCTGCCTGTGTACGGGCGTTGCCATGGCTACGGCGCTGCTAGGCAACGCGGCCACGTGACAGGCGGAGGGAGCGTGACCGAGAGGGCGTGGTTACGAGGAAGGGGCGTGGCTTTGTGCCCGGGGGCGTGGCCTGGCGTTGCTAAGGGGGCGGTTGCTAGGGGCACGGGGGGAAATGGCGGTGGGTGCCGCGGCAAGGCCTGGCCTGGACTGACCTGGCCCTCCATGGCACCTGCTCTACGGCCTACTGCAAAACCCTTCCAGACTTGTCCTTGAGCTCCCCTGGAGCCTTTATCATCATCCTGATAAGAATAATAATAATAATGAACATTTTGGGGGTGGGCATGGCAGGCTGTCCCTCAGTGCTGTGCAGGCCTCAGTGTGTTTGCCCTGCTCTTGTCCGGCCTCTCTTGGCACTTGCGGCAATATGTGCAATATGGCAATATGAAATATTATTTCATAATTAACATTATTTTCATGGGTGAGCTCATTTGAATTTTTCTCATCTATCGCTCTCTCAGCTGCCCAGTCATTGCCAGCAGAAATACCAGCCACTTTGTGTGATTGAATTTACTGCATACTGGAATTTTTTAGGTTTCCACCAGTGGCTCCCGCTCGCAGGCCTGGGCTGTATTTATTATTCTTGACTCTCTGCTCCATGTCCCAGCCGTGGGATACCTTTGTTAAGAGGCCCTGGAGCAGGGCATCTGTGTCAGGCAGCCTTTGTGCCCCTTTGGGCATCTTGTTTTTCAGTTGCACGTTATAGTTGGAAGCAAATGGCTTGTCTAGCAGAAGAATTAATTTTTTTTAATGTTAGTTAAGTGTTTTTGTGTATTAGGAAAAGGCATATGGTGAAATCTCAGTAAACGGGTACTGAAGCACACTACTTCATATGCCTGTTTTTTTTAAATTTATTATGAAGACAAATACTTTCAGGAACTCCATTTTGATTTCCCGGCTTCTTTCATTTCTTTTGGCTCGGCATCATCAGCCAAATGGGTGTAATAAAACCATGGAAGAAAGTAAATGTACAACAACCCGTTTTACCTGAGCAGATGTAAAATTGCACTCATTAAAGAAACACATTTAGGCATAAAATGCAGCTCGAAAAAACTCTTTTAAGAGCTTCCACTAGGGAAAAAAGATTACTTTGACCTTCAGAGATTGACGCAATGTGCAATGTTTATTAATAGTTTTAGCAAGAAAGTATCTATATGGGGGGATGTCTTGCCTTTTATTTGGCTGATTTTAAGAGTGCCCTTGCCATTTCCTAACTTCTCTGCTGAATAGGCTTGATGACTCCCCCACTTTTAGGTTAATGACTTGGCCACTGGCTTCTACTCAGGTCCATCAGAAGATTTCTCTGCGCCTCTGATGAGGAGAGGAGCACCGTAAATGCTGCAAAACCCTGGGCTTAATCCCATTCACCGCCTTTCCAGAACGGGGAGGCGGGTGTGAGGATCTCGGTAGCGGTTCCGTGTGTGAGAAACGCTCTCTGAAGCTTAAGGGATTTGCTTGCACTGGGATTCGCTCAAGTTACCAAAGGAAATCGGGACCCCATGGGAAAACAGGGTGATGGGGGGACCCTGCTGGGAGCCCGAGGCTGATTGAATCCCCGGGGAAGAGTCTGACCCCCAGATCCTGCTCCCACCCCTAAATATCCATCAATCCGCTGGCAAGGTTTTTCGTGCTTCCGAGCATTAAATTTTAATGCTGCCGAGACGGAGGTGAGTTAAGAACTGGCAGCACTTGTGCCGTGTGTGACGGGGCAGAGAAGTGCCAGGCGTGTCACAGCCGCTCCTTACAGTGGCGATGAGCCGCCTGTGCTGCGTCGTGGTGCATTTAATGGCTGTCTGTCACACGCAGGAAACAAAAACACAGCCTGATGTCGTTGGAGAACATGCCGTGGAAATTCTGCTGTGAAACGTGTTTCCTGGCAGGGGTCTTTCTGAAGCGTCCCCTTGCTTCTCCTTGGGAGGTGCTTCCTGCCCCTCAGGAGGTTTTTCTACAATCAAGATTTTCTACAGTCAAGATTTTCAAGATCTGCTTTCACGTCTTTGCTCACCATTTGTCATGGGTGTAATTACTCATCCTGAGGGTCTTCCTTTGAACACTACAGCTTCAAACCATCATCAGCAACTCAAGCCCATCTCTTTGCTGTGGATGTAACTTCCAAGTGTCAGAGTTGCTCCACCTAAAGCAAAGATTATCTGAACTTTACCACGCCACCCATTTCTTTCTATTGACAAGACTCAGCATAAGCAGGCCGTGAGGAATAAAAATGGCAGAAGAATGTGACTCTCGGGTTTTAACACTGGGATTTAGCAAAGGCAGGGCCTGGGAAGGGTTTATGGTGAGACTTTTTGCTGGCACTCGGAGCAGGGATTTGTTTTTCCCCATCCCCGGCAGCCTCTCCTCCAGCCCAAGCCAGCCTGCCAGCAGAGGGAGCGCAGCACATGGGCTCACAAAAATAAAGAGCTTGCTTAAAAAAACAACCCAAACAAACCCAAACAATTAGCAGAATGATTATGGTCTTTAGCAGAATAAACAGAATAGTCAGAAGTCAGAAGCCTTTCCCCTGGCAATGAGATCCAGCTGCAGGCTGGATGGGGAACAGGCACTACATCTGGCAGCAATTGGGTTCCTCTGGCGGGGAAGTCCCCATGGTGAGATTGTCCCCGTGTATGGCACAGGACACCGCCACTGGCAGGGATGGACCCTGTCCCTTTTTCCAGCCTCCTTGGTAGATCCAGCTCTGTAGTTCCCCATCAGAGTGCAACAGTTTTAGATAAACCAGAATGGAGCTTCCTTTCCCGTGGTGCAGCACGAGATGGTGGGCAGAGGGGTGGTCCCAGAGCTGCTGCGGTGTCGAGCTGGCTCCTGCTCTGGCCGTGCTTCACTTTTTGGCCAGAAGATGGGAAGTTTGGGGCTTGCCTGCGAGGAGGGCAGTTCCTGCAGAGAGCGGGCTGTGCTCAGCGTGGGAAGGTGGAAGTTAAGCCATCTGTCTTGAAGAGGATGGTAAATAAAGGCTAACGGGAACTTAAGGTCTCTCCTGGGACTTTATCATCTGTGGTTGATGCTACGAATGGGCTTTTCCAAGGGCTTGGGCTGGTGATGCCCTTGGGAACCTGCCTTTCCTGCAGTGTCCCCCTCGTCTCTGCGCGTGGGGGGTCTGGCAGGGCTGCTCCAGCTTGGGGACCTGAGGGCCCCTCTCCAGACCATCCTGCTTCTCGCTCAGATGGAGCCCCCCTGGACCCAGCTGCAGCTGGAGGGCACCCCAGCAGTGCTCGGCCACGTTACCAGGCTGCTGGGCACTGCAGGAGCCCTGTGGTCCCCAGTTAAGTGTAGGGGAAGCAGAGGATGTAGGATGTATCACTGAGAAATCGCTGCTCAGCGATTTCTCCTGTATCGCCGCCAGCATCTGGGGCCTCTCCATCAAAGTTAATGCTTGTGCAGTGTGTGAAAACAGGAGAAACTCCATGTCCAGACTGATCCCTCACCCAGAAGGAGGGGGAGGTTTGGTGGACTCACTTGAGCAGAGCTGTGATGGAGCCAGGATGAGAATCTGGCACCAAACCGCTTTTTCAGCAGGTTGATCATTAGGAGGAGCTCAGTGTTTGCAGGGTATTTCCATGAGAGCTCTGCAGCCCTTAAAATCCAGCGCGCTGCTTTCACTGTGGATTAAAAAATGTAGGATCCAGCCAAGCTTTGGTAGTTTAGTTTTTAACAGGGATTTAAGCATTTTAAATCCTTTCAAAGCTGTAAGTAAGAACTGTAACTTAAACTCTTGCAGACAGATGTCATGGGAAAAATACGAGGACTATTTAAAAGGCAGCCTGCCTGCCTGTCCGTCTATCTATCACCTTCTAATCTGCCTGACATGTGCAATCGCCTTTCTCTTTCAAAACACTCCAGGGCCAGGTCTGCAGAGGCGTGTGTGAAGTGACCTGAGCTTCCCTTCCCCTGGGTCCTGCTCGCTCCGGGCCAGCCGATGCTCGTCCTTGCTTCCGAGGGGCCACGCAGGCTTGCCACGAAGCAAACACTTGCAGATTTGGTGGAGGAACTTCTCCGTCCAAGGCTCTCTTCCCTCTGAAGTGAGTGGGAGAAGGGAAGACGTTTAACTTAACCACCGGGTAGAGTTTCTTCCCTACTTGTCTGGGGGTGAGCGTGACATTTGCAGAAACTCAAGCTCCCTTTGGAAACAAGCAAGACGGGATGATATTTTGCTTTTTTAGGTGACCAGATTGTATTTTGCCTTCCCTCCCGCCCCCCGCGCTTCGTTGTGGAGAATTAAATGATGCTCAGCCAAGTAAATCTCTTACTTGGTCAAGCCTTTCCAGCTGTCCTTCTCTGGCCGGGGAACGGTTGCCTTGTATGGGAGCCACGGCTTCCATAGAAACCCGCTCGCTCCATTGCAGATGTTTTTGAGGGAGGCAGGAGGAATCAGCGGCTCGGGCTGAGACACACACACATCTAATTCTGGCATTACAGAGGAGGTCAAAGGCGAGGAACAGCACGGGAATGGCACATCTGACTTCTGAGGCTGGGTTTAATTGAGTGAAAAAAATGCGGTCCCGTTGCTTGTCTGAAAAAGTTTGGGAAAATAATTTTTAAGGGTATTTTGTGGATAAATGAACTGATCCTAATTCTGTCTTAAGAAAACCGTCTTGGGACTGATTTCTGAAATGCCCTTGGTGTCAGTGATGGTTTGAAAGAGGACCTGAGTTTATTTGGTGAATTTAACAAGGGGCAGAGGGGTCTGAGTGAGAAAGTTCATTGCAGAAATTCCCAAGGCTCCGTGATCGCAAACTGATGGGGCCTGAGGAGCACTTCCCGTAACTGGTCCGCTGTCTTTCTGCAGTGAGAGAGGAAAGTGTCCTTTGCCTTTAGCTTATCAAAAAGGTTTGATTGTGATGCCTGAACGACCTTTCACAGGAGTCGGTAGCTGTGTGACATGGCAGAGTAGGGCTTAGGACCAACATCTGGATATGAAATGCAGATGAGGTCACATTAGAAATAAGGCTAACGTTTTGAATAGCGAGAGATTTAACCATTGGAGTGCTCTGCCAAGGGAGATAGGGAGTTTCTTTACCTCTTGATAATTCTGAGTTAAGGCTGATTGCCTTTCCGGAGGTGCTTTTATCCATCACAAGTTCCTGGGCTCAGCATAAAAATAATTCTGAAGGGGGAACTCAGTGAGAAAATGTAGAAAATGAGAAAATTTTGTTCTTGGCCTTAAGAACTTGAAAGGTTGGAAAGGGCGAGATACACTGTGGACTTGCCGTGTGTTACTGAGGTTGTCGGGGAAGGGAAAATGGTCATTACTGTCCAGTAATTACAGTCCCTCCCCGTCTGCGGTCCGTGCCGTAGTGGCTGCAGCCCATCCTCGGGGCGTCGGGAGGGTTAATTCGTGTTTGCAGAGCGCTCCGGGTGAACGCTTTGGTGAGGAGGGAGGGCATCATTTATGACTGCAGAGATTGGAAACTCCCTGATGTGATTATAACGTGTAGTGATGGAGGCTATTTTTATTGTATGTTGTGAATATTTCCTTGTATGGAATCACAAGGAGCTTGCTTGTGACTTGGAGCTCTGTTGAAAGCTCTAGCAATGAAGTTCCTGAAGTCTTTGGTGCGTTCCTAAGCCAGTGCTGTATGTTAATTAGCCTTGGGCGGCAACGCATAATAGCGAGGAGATAACAAGTAACTGAAAATGCAGGAATTCCTGCGAGGCCTCTGGTCTCTGCTCTTTGCAAGGGGAGAGGACACAGGATCTCAACCTCTTCTGCCTCTTAGTACCTGCGTCTTGCTCCTGGAGCCAGTAATCCTCGTCCAAGCGGGAGGAAACTCTTGTTAGCGCTCCAGGCTGCTGCTCAACAAATCCCCTCACCATTGGAGCTGCAGATATGTAGCTGTTAACGAGTTGAAATGGCATTAAAGAGGAAGTCAACCTTTTGCACAGTTTCCTCTTGGAAAGTGAGTGTTACTTCTAATTATAGCGACTGCAGTTTTTCAGATGCTCTCCCAGGGACCAGAATGCCGGGGGTAGGGAGGGCCGGCTGGAAATGCAGACGTGTTCCTCCTCTCCATTGATTCAGGTTATTTATCTGAAATGGGAGCAGAGAGAAACAGTCTCCTACGATACCAGCTTGGCCGTTCTCCCCACACTAGCCCCGGCGTTGGGCGCTACCATGTCCCCGGCGGGTATCGGCCTTGATTGCAGAAACGGCTCTCCCAAGTTGTGGTTGCTTTTCAGAGAAGCTCAAACGGTCTCTTTTTCTCTTCTTCCTCTAACTCTTCAATGCTCTAGCTTCCTTTTGAGGTGATGGGTTAGAACTACGTTACCAGCGATCTTGTCCCAAGGCCAGACCCTCCTGCAGAAGAGCCACCATCCATGGACGAGTTGAGCCTGCCACCTTCTGGTCAGACTCTCCAAGTCTAACCACACCTTAGGGCATGAAGCCTGGGAGCAAAATGCTTGGGTGTGATACATGTGCTCCTTTCTTCCAACCCCTGCCTGAAGGAGGAGAAGAGATGGCTCCTCCAGGTCCTGAAGATCAAGGAGGACGTGCTGGAGGAAGAAGCCAAGAGGTCTTGGTCCCTCCATCAGCTCTGCTCCGTACGGGGTTTCTGTTCTCAACCAAGTGGTGATGGGGCTGCTATGTCACTTCACAGTGGCCTGTTTCAGCACTGCTCTAAGGTTGCTCTTTCCCCTTTGACACATGACTGTCCTGGGATTTGTCCTTGAGGCTCCCTGGCAGCGTGTGAGCATGGGGTTCTCCCCTGTCTTGCAGAGGGAGGACTGAAGCTCAGTTCTGTCCCTTTTGAAGTGCTTGAGTTTGGTGTCTACTTATTTGGGCACCAGATTTCCCTTGTGGCCAATGGAGAATAGATGGACATCTTCTGAAGAGGGCCCAAATCATGCTCTGGAGGCGAGGCAGGGCTGTGGTTGTGGTCTGGCCCTGTGCCTTGCCTGGAGCGTGCTCTGGTTTTGGCCACTTGTCCCCCTCGGTGGCTAATGGCTGGGCTGTTGTTGGCGGCTCTTTTGCCATAGGATCTGATGGAGCCGTGTCCCTCCTTCTGTGCTGTATCTCTGGGTAATCTCATTGCAGCTACAATCAAATACCATCTCTATGGTGATGACTCAGAAGCATGCATCCCTACTCCAGGCTGTCCTCCCCCTGTCCAAATTCATATCTCAGAGGAGCTCTCCGATATCTCGTGAATGTCTCACCACCCGCTCAAGAACAACATGGCAAAAACAGAGCTTTTAACCTCTCCTCCTCAGCTCAGTGTTTCCCTGAGCTCAGCAGTGCTAGGGACACTTCTCCCCTGCCAGAATCCGAGCGCTGTCTTCATCTCCTGCCTCCTCCTGTATCTTCATATCATGGCCACCTCAAGGGCTTGCGTAACCTTGCTAAGCCTTTCCTGAAGCTAAAACTCCCACACACTCTTGCATCACATCCCCCTCCGCTTGCTGCAATATCCCTTTTTTGGCCTCAACAAACTCTCTATGGGCCAGCTTGCATCCACTCGGATGCTGCTTCAGGCATTGCTTTCCCACCTCTCCTGATTCTCCTGCCTCACCCCTCCAGGCTTCCCCTCATGTCCATAGCCATCCGCTGCCTCTCCTTGCTTCATAGAATCATAGAATGGGTTGGGTTGGAAGGGACCTTACAGATCATCCAGTTCCAAGCCCCCTGCCATAGACAGGGACACCTTCTGCTAGACCAGGTTGCTCCAAGCCCCATCCAACCTGGCCTTGAACCCCTCCAGGGATGGAGCAGCCACAGCTTCTCTGGGCAACGTGGGCCAGGCTCTCACCACCCTCACAGCAAAGAAGTTCTTCCTGAGATCTCACCTAAATCTCCCCTCTTTTCAGTTTAAAACCGATACCCCTTGTCCTGTGTCTCCCCTCCCTAATGAAGAGTCCCTCCCCAGGTTTCCTGGAGCCCCTTGAGGGACTGGAAGGAGCTCTAAGGTCTCCCCGGAGCCTTCTCTTCTCCAGGCTGAACCCCCCCAACTCTCTCAGCCTGTCTTCATAGGAGAGGTGCTCCAGCCCTCAGATCATCCTTGTGGCCTTCTCTGGACTTGTTCCAACAGATTCCAACAGGTCTAACATCCATTTCCTTAACATCTCAGCTATACCTGATTCTGAGTCTTTTTGGATGAGATGATGAGCCCAGCATCTCAAGAGCAGAAGCAATCCCATGACCTTTGTTGCACCACATAAGCACTACCACACACATGGTGCTCGGGATGACCAATACAGAGAGACAATAAACTTCTTTCAAACAGTGGGTGAAGTCAGCTATGCAGAATGACAAAAGTAGATGTATTTTCTTTGGCTTTTCTTACTTTCTTTTTGCTCACATCAGTGCTACAGTATAAATCACATGGCTTGACCTCATGAACTATTGCGATACCTTCTGGTAAATCATAGTCTCTAT
Source organism: Xenus cinereus (assembly GCA_025774025.1). Lineage (NCBI taxonomy): Eukaryota > Metazoa > Chordata > Aves > Charadriiformes > Scolopacidae > Xenus > Xenus cinereus. The sequence continues at coordinate 4,093,909 of JAOXJK010000005.1, read as the reverse complement.
AGGTAAATATTAAGAACTTCTTGTTACTGAGCAACTGGGTTGATTAACTGTACAAAAGAAGTACTTGTGAAATGAAAAACATCTAATCATAATGAATAACTAGGATATATTAGTATAATATGCTTAAATGTGTCATATACAGACAAGAGGAATGAATATTAATAGCTGGAGTAATATCGTAACTAAGAATCTAAGAGATTTCGTGATCAGAAGATACAGCATGTATCTGGGAAGATTTCTGAGTTATTTTAACAGATTTACTCCTGGTTCACAGCAGGATTCTTGTCACATCAGCTAATATCTTTGAACTTCAGTTTATTCCCATGCTAATGATGAAAATCAAGCAAATTCAACAGTCCTGATAAATGCACAGAACTCTGTCATAAACTGAAGGTGCAACATTAAATGCAAAGAAGAGCATCTTTGGCTGTCTATATGGATATTAGACTGGCTGTTACAGAACTTACTCGGTACTTTGAAGTGGTACAGTGTTACGGAGTGTGACTACATGCAATAAAATTGAAATAAAGTGTAGCTGAAAAAATTGAGATACACTTCATAGCAAAGTGTTCTTAACATTTGTCATAATAGATATGTCATGAAAGAAAATGTTTACAGTGCATTGCAAAAAATATAATTTTTCCAAACCAGCAGTGAAGTCAACACAAAATTAATCTCCGCTCACGATATGGAAACAATGCAACAGGAATATACGTTGCAGAAAAGTAAGAACACAAGAATTCAGGGCAGATTGATTTATGACATAAATAAATGTAAGGGGTATTAGTAAGATTAGTGTATTGGAGTGTTAGCGCAAATCAAAATATGCAGTACCAAATTGGATTGCTTGCTACTCAACAGAAGAGCAGCAGTCTAATAGAGAAGATATAGTATGTCATAAAAAAGCAGAGTAGTTTCCAAGTGTTAAATAAATATATTGATGTTATTAATAACAAGGTAGTGCAGGATTTTGTGCCTGGTCTCATTAAATGTCCTCATTAGTAATCTGAACCAAAGGGGTAAAGTTGTTACTAATGAAATTTGCTGCTGATGATGACTTTGTGAAGTTGCAAACACTCTCAAGGGATATTAAGGTACCTGAAAAGACAAAGAATAGGAAGAGAAATTTAATTTCGAATCAATCTGGGAAAATGCACATGCTACAGTTTTGATATCTTCCCTGCATAATTAACTGAAGTTTAGGAATTTCTGAGACATATATAAACACAAATATGTATATATGGAAGGCATCCAGAAATGTGGCTTCAATCGGAGAGAAAAGCCTGAGAAGCAGAGACCTTTAACTATAGAGCGTGAAAGAAGAGGCTGTTGAAAATTATCTTACAAGGCAATATGGATAGATTTCTGATGTATTTGGGCTGCACGTACATGTGTACCATCTAAGATGGCAGGTATGTATCTACAAGTCTATGGTGCCATAAGACCTTCATACCTTCAATATGTGCATCCGTCAGAGTCACGCTGAAGTAAATGATTTGGAAAAAAAGGATAGGATTCTTGGGTGGTGTCATAACCTGAACACAGAGTTGTAAGTTAAGTAATTTGTTCTAGGGAATTTGCAGAAGCACAAAAAGAAGCAAGCAAAAAGTTCACAGATTCTTACCTGTGACGGAAGTCTAAAAATTAGAGGTGAATTTCTGTGCTGCTTTTAAATGACAAAGGGCAAGTCTCTGTTTCACTCACAGAAGTGTTAAAAATGATGGTTAACTTGGGTGTTCTGTATGGGTATATGGTCTAAGGCTTAACCAATAGATTTCTTTACCTGGGAAAACATCTCTCATTAGAAAAAAGGGAAGTCATATCCTCTGGCAGAGTAAAAATCAAATCGGTCAAAATAATAAAGAGTTCGAAAACAACAATACCTCAAGTTGTAAAGATAGCTCAGTAGATTAAGATGGATTTACACAACTTCCCCAGCTTCTATAAATATTATCAATATTTATATCCATTAATACAAGTATCTGTCAGTATCTGATATGATAAACATATTAATGATAAAGTATAGGTTTTTTTAAACTTCACTAAAGCCATGCATACATTTGTATTTTCAGATTTCATTAAATTGAAATAAATGATGGTGACTTAAAATACTGTATGACAAGTATCAAAGCAGTTTAAATGATTTGTCAAGAGGGAATAGTCACATATTTCATAGGAAAGGTTCTACTAATATTTTCCTTTGGCTTGGATCTGTGCTGCGGATGCAAGCTATGGAGAATACTGATTCATGTGTTGGGTGGAAAAGTCAATATGAAAACCCTCAGGAAACGTAAACAATGTCTTCACAAGTATTCTCTGGTTTCTTTTAGGAGAAAGGATATACCTACATCCCTTCCAACACTATGAATCCGATGCTATGAATTCCAATGCTGTGTTGGTGAGGAATGCGGCAGCAGCAATGGTAAGTTCTGCTGGGCATTAGATTGAGGTGGACATGGGGGCTCCTGCAGCCTGGAAAATCCAAGGAAGAGCAGGGAGCCCCACCAGGAGCTGGTAGCTCTCGTGGGTGAAGCTGAGGTGGCTTGAGCACTGCTGGGAGCAACCGTGGGGGATTTAAACAGGAATGGCACTGAAAGCTCTGCCAACTTGACCACAGAGTGATGGTGTCCACCTGGGGCAAAGCCGTGGCTTCTCTACACTCTGCACCCACCACAACTAACGCAGCTTCCCAGACAGAGCTCTGGTGGGAACAGGCTGTCCCCCGGATGCCAGGGTGCGACCAGCACAGGAGGACAGCCGGGAACACTCCCGCGGGAGGGACTCCTCCGCTTGGTGGCCGGTGAGTAGGTTGACAAGAGAGAGATCGGCCACTGGGACCTCATCCTAACTTCCCTGAGACAGGCCCAACAGGAAAGGAGAGCATCCACTGGATTATTACACGTTATCACAAATAATAAACTGTAAAAGCCTTTTTCACAGTAAATAATTTAGTTGCTGAGTTAGGCACCCTTCTCAGGAATCACCAGTTAGGCAAAATGTGTTGAATGTTCTCCACCAACACGTTTAAGCCCCAGGTTGCCAGTTGTGCTGACTTTGATGCAATTCAATTCTGCTACTGGTTGCCTATGTCATAGAGAAGTTTTTTCCGTTCTTTAGTGCTGGACGAGTGAAATTTTCCCTGGGCGGGATCAGCATTTCTAGTATTAAAATAAATTGTATACTGTACATTGAGATTGCTTGCAGATGAATAATATTCAAGTACAAAAGCCATATACACCAGTGTTTCCAAAAAAGAGATGAAAAAAGCAAACTGTTTGTGAAATGTTCTTTAACATTTTCGAGCCTCTCGATTACGCTGCGTCAATTATGACTGCAACATAAATGAACACACCTTGCTCGGCAGATCAGAGACACGTTTGGGGATCAGGTTGGTAGCGGCTTGAACCTGGATGTTCAAAGGAAAGTAGAAGTATAAAATCCTACAGTGTCATATTTGGTGTCCCACTGAAAAGATGGGACACTCTGAAAGATATGCCCCACATAAAGAACAATATACTGGCATTCGCCCTAGCAGTAACTACTGCGATATTTCAGGTAAAAGAGTATATGTCTCTAAGGGATTACACACTCAATTAATTAGGGATCAGGAATAGGTTCTCAGATAATTTCTGCTTTTCCCCGCAAGATAATTTCAGAACTGCCAGTGATATAAATGAATAACAGTAACAATGTTATCTGGCACTAATTATAGCACTTACCCGCACTGTGGTAGTAAAGATTGCCTTCTGCAATGGTAATAGCTAACATCTGAACGGTGCCTTTCATCTCCAAAAATCCCCCAATACTCTACAAATGAGAAATCTGATCTTTCCAGATGTATGTAAATCCTTGACGAAGGAGGTCGGAGATGGAAGGACTGTGGCTTTTTTATCACCTGTATGTCTAATGATCGGGTCGTCTTGTCGTGGTGTAACCCCAGCTGGCAACTAAGCCCCACCCAGCCGTGGGTCTCCTCCCCTCGCGGTGGGATGGGGGAGAGAATCGGAGAAGGAAGAAAACTCGTGGGTTTAGACAGACAGTTTAACAGGTAGAGCAAAAGCCGCACGGGCAAGAGAAGCAAAGAAAGGAATCCATTCACTATTTCCCATCCCCAGGAAAGCCTGGCTCCATCATGGGCAATCACAGAACGACATGGGGTTGGAAGGGACCTCTGGAGATCATCTAGTCCAACCCCCTGCCAAAGCAGGTCCACCCAGAGCAGGTCC
>JAOXJK010000005.1:4053981-4066871 GCA_025774025.1 Xenus cinereus | reverse complement strand
TCTGGGTGGACCTGCTCTGGCAGGGGGTTGGACTAGATGATCTCCAGAGGTCCCTTCCAACCCCATATCATTCTGTGAACCTGTGATTCTGTGATTCTGTGAGAGGGTGCAGAAGGGCTGATCCTGCAGGCAGGGCACAGGCCGGACATGGGCAGGGTACGGGCAGGACATGGGCAACTGGTCTCTGGGTTGTGAGCAGAGGGATGGCAACACCACTATCAGGCTGGGCTCACTGAAGGTCTCACCAGGGGCTATTTCTCATTCCCAGACCCTGAGCAAGGGCTGTATCTACCCAGGGTCTTGGTGAACATCACATGCCACGTGTCCACCTAAGGACTTTCCTTCCTCCTCCTCCTCATCCTCCCTCTGCCAGCCATTCCGGCAGCCTCTTCTCATTCCCTGCAGCCGGCCGTGCTGCGGAGCCGTTTTGCCCTTTTCCAGACGGAACAACCGCCCTTTCCCTACAAGTGTTTTGCGGTGCGCCAGCCAAGTGCGGTTTGATGGAAAGCGAGTTGGCTCCGAAAGCACAGTGACCTTCTCCGGGAGGCTTTGTTAGTCCTCGGCGCTCGCCGAAGAGAGATGTTCGGGGTTTTTCATGTCAGATTGCCGTGTGCCACTGCAGCGTTTCAAGTGCTTCTGCTCGCAGCGCGGGGAGATGCCTCCGTTCCTGTCTCTTGCTGGGAAGAAAATGCAACAATGCTCTCTAGAGGCAGAAGAAGTCACGGAAGAAGCTCGCTTTCCCCGGCTCTGCCTTTTGCCGTGACCTCGCTGCTCTTTGCAGCTGCTTATTTCCCACAGAAATAGCAATTTCTGGGCATTTTGGCCTCTTGAGTTGTAGCTCGGGTGATTTACTTCCCCCTCCCTCTCCACAGGCCAACCTGATATAATTTTTGCAGATGGTTGGAGGAGGGCTGGGAGCAGTAGGGAGTATTTTGGGTCAGGATGGGGAGTATTTTGGGTCAGGATGGAGCTGTGGGATGAGATGGCTGAGTGGGGTGATGGAGGAAGGGCAAAGGGCAGAGGGAGATGTGCTGCAGCATCACTGTGGGATAGGGAAAATCTTTGGGGCTCGTGGTGGATCTTGGAATGAGAAAGCCTTCTAAGGACTAATTAACCCCAGGCCTCAGGTAGGGGCAGATGCAGCTGTGGGGCTGCACTGGGAAGGTGGAGCCACAGGAGCCCAATCGGGCAGCAGTTGCCCCTTAATAAAAGCCTGATGGAGCACATGAACTGGTTTGGGAGGCTGTGGGTCTCCTGGGCAGAGCAGCCCTGGCCCACCTAGGATATATTTTGGGGTGTGAAGAAAGGAATGGAGTTCTGATCACCAGAGGGTTTTGGGGGGGCTTTCTTAGAGTATATGGCTGGGGCTGAGCCCAGGGAGATGCTGGAGGAGCTCCTGGGGTGATTTAGGCAAGACTGAAGGGGGCTTTTGTGGGGCAGCTCAGGAGGAGCTGGTCCAGGTGTGGCTCCTGAGGTGGGTACTTATGGTGGGGATGTGCTGAAGCTGTGGAGATGTCCTACAGGGATTGCAGCCTGAGTCTACAAGAACTGGCAAACATGGGAGTGCCAGCACCTGGCTCAGCAGTTACAGATCCCATCTTCTGCTCTTCCAGAGCCCCCAGATGAGATCTGTGTCCAGCTGCGTTGGCTGCTGTACGTACAAAGTGTTTGAGTCCTCTGCCTGTGATCTCCCAAGGGGGAAGGAGATTAAAAAGGTGATGCTCTGCCCTATGCAGGAGGGTGTCAGAGGTGATGTACTGGGCCGATGTAAAAATCCAGGTGAGAATTTTGATCCTAATCCATGGACTTCTTCCTCTGAGAAGCTTCTTCATGTGGACAGTTGGCCAAGCGGAGTTCAGCCCATGGAGTCATGGTCAGTGGGGTACCTTTGCTTTTGTAGAAAGATGGGCTGATTCGTCTGGGCTTGCTGCCCCCAGAAGGCAGGGCCTGTCCTCCAGCTTGTACCCAGGCTGGGTAGGAATGCAAAGCCCAGATCACTTCTGGCCATCAAAAAAAAAAAAAATTCAAATAAAATAATTTCTTTTATTATCCTGGCCGGTTTCCAGTTCACTTAATTACGTTCTGCCAATCTACCCTGCAATCCCATATGTTGTTGTTTATTTTATTAGCTCATATTGCATGTCTTTCAGTAGCAATGGCCCTATGAATAGCCGAGCCCGCTGAATTAATTGTGCTGGTGAAAGGCTCAGGTTAATGTATAAAATGTACTTGTGTCCCCTGGATAAAGGAAACAAAGCAAATTATATTATTGAGCTGAAGCGGGCAAATCTCCTGTCCCCAAGTGACCGGGAAGGTATTTAAAGAACTGACTGGAGAAATTCTTAAAAAAGGTGGAGGAGAATACCTGGGCTGCGCGTGGTTGGCACAAAAATCTGATATCCACTGCCTGGAGAAGCACAGGGGATGGCTGGTCTGGCTGGTGAGGGTCTGGTGTGCTGGGGTCTGGGTAAGGCTGGATGTTTTGCCATCAAAGGGACTTTGGGACATCAGGTATCTGAAGTTCTCTTGGGTTTTCGACCCACATCACACGCTGAGGGTCAAGATGAGAAGTGGGAGACTCTACGGGTGAGTCTTGCACTCCTTTTGTCCAGTGTGTGGGTGAAGATAATCTCCAGGGGCATCTTGGTGCATCCCTGTACATCACCTGGGGCACCACAGCCCTGGTGCAGGTGGGTCTCCTTAACGAGGTAACTTAATGCAGGTAATTGCAGCAGCTGTGAGTAGCTCCTGCTGGCTGGCAGCTGGAAAAAGCAGGGCAGACCAGAGTTTTGCAGAATTTGTATTTTCACACTGTCTTTCCCAGTCCATTTAATGCCCGTGGTAAATGTGCTGAGTGGGATTGTGAGGAACTGGTGGGTCATGGGCTGGGTACACACAGCTGCACCTTTTCTCGTTGCTTTGTGCTTGTGGGATTAATGATACTTAATGTTGTTAGACATATTGCTTTATTTTCCTGTTATTTCCATAAATTGGGAACCCTTGTGCAGTTACAGCCCTGTATTGCAGGAGCAATGCAAAGTCCATGACATCTCATGGAGGTTGCCCTGAGTCTGGGAAGCACATCGGGAACCGGAGGGTGGGGTGATGCTGAGCCCAGAGAGATGATGAAGCTTTGCTGTGGGTCTGTGCTGCCCTGGGGATGGGACTAAAGAAGCTGTGGGATTTGGGATGTCAACATTTTTTTTTTTGCTTGAGGTACAAGGAGCCAAAGCCCAACTGAATCTCCTACTGCAGGTTCAAATCTGGCTGGTAGCAGTTCTGTACAGTGCTGGGTTGGGGCTTTATCAGCAAAAATTCATGTATGCTGTCCTCCCAGGCAGCTGGACTGGTGGTACTTTTATTTACCTTTTTTTTTTTTTATTCCTGCTAGCTTTTCCATCGGAAAACAAGTCCCATATTTCAAGTCTGTAATTATCCAGGAGTCTTGATGCCTCTGGCCACGTCCCCCAGCCTTTGCGACGTGCGGTCTGCGAGTCGAGGTGGGATGCACGGGGCTTCGGTCATCTGAGACTGGTAAAACACCAGCACTGGGGGGTTACACGTGCAGCCTGCAGATATGCACGGAAGGGCAGTTTATGTTAAATCACACCAGATGAAAGCATTTTGGTTTAGAAACCCTTGATCTGGTTTAATTTCCTGGGGTTCTGTGCTCCGTTAAACTCAGTTGCTGTGGCATGGTTAGGGAAGCTCACTGCCTTTGAAACTAGAAGGGATGGCTCTGATTATTGAATCTGACCCCCCCACGAGATGTACAGCTTTCCCCCATCATTGCCCCAAGCCCACGTTTTTGTCTGAGCTCTTCCCTACGTCGCATCTTAATTTCAAGGCTGAGCGATGCGTGAGAGCAAACCCCTTGAAAGCCCTTGTTAAGTTTGGAAATTATCCTTGCAATTAAAAGCTGTGTCTTGTTTCTAGCTCCAGTTTTACTTCGCTTCATTTTCCGGTGCCGGGAGCTCATCGTGGCTTTCTCTGCTGTGTTAAGTAGATACCTGTTATCAGGGGAGGACCAGACAGGGCTGTCCCAGAGCGGTTAGAGGGAGATGACTGGGTGGTCTGGGGTAGTAAATAGGATTCACGGGCTGCTTTGGGAAGGGGGCAGGTAGGGATGGATGGTAAGGGAGTGTATAAAATAGCAAAGTCCTGATGCAGGAGCTTTTTCCTTGTTTCATGGATCTCAGCTCATCAAGTCGGTGATGCTAGACCTTGCAAACATCTTGGATTTGCATGAAGGACCAGCCAAATCTTGCTTGCTTCAGACCGCTTTGCTTTTCCACCTGCCTTTGCCCCCTTGTTGGTGTTGTTACATGGCTCTATAACGGGTGTCTCGATTTATCTCTGGCAATCAATAGCACCCGCAGCGTTAGTACAAGGTGCCGAGGCCACTGGTGTCTCAGCCCAATGCGGGCCCTTTGCCATCACCTTTTTTGCTTTCCAGGGCTGGGGGAGGGCTGCAGGGCGCTGAGGAGCCTCGAGAGTGGGGGATGCTGAGATTGGAGGTGATGCTCTGCTTTCCCACTGGCTAATTACAAGGGCAGTGGTGGACAGGAGGAGCAGAGACTTCTCCTCAGCGGGGTGCCTGGGGTCTGCGTGGCAGTTTGTGGTGCTATGGAGAGGACTTTGCCTTTGGATGGTGGGAAAATGGTGTATCCGAAGGGATGCCGGGGTTTTCCATCAGATAGTGAGTGCCGTCTGCTATGTGCTGCCTGTAACTCGATGTGATGCACTGTGCTGTCAGCTGTTTAAATCTGATTAGCACAAGTGTTTCTTCCTCTCCTCGGTGATTTGCCACGTTCTTAATGTGATGCCCGCTAATGACAGGGGAAGAAGCTAAACCAAGTTATTTTCCCGTCGACTAAATGGCACCTCGCGTTGCTCTCGAGAGCAGCGAGCAGAAGCGGGAACGTCCTTCACGGAGGCTGCTGGATGGAGTCAGTTAATTCTGACTGCTCAGACCAGGATAAATGGGGGAGAAAAAGGAGTCAGCCATAGACTTTGCACCATCCCGAGAGGAGGAGATGATCGTGCTCTCCATCCGACTGCTGTTAGTCCTGGTGAGGGAAACTGGGCACTCAAAGGTGGGTGAGGATGGGTGGCTTGGGGCAAGCTGTTCTGCCACGCTGGGGTCACCAGAGACCCGTTAATCTCCCAGATTTCTTGTTAGCACCATCCGCCTTCGTAGCCCAACTTGCAAGGGGAAGATGTGTCCCTGGGGATGTGTATTGCCCAATTCCCCACCTACGGAGCTGGTTCTCTCTCCCTGTGTGTCACGGCGGAGCCAAGGATGTGGGACTGGGGGGCTCGGGACCTCTTACTCCTGAGCCACACTTTGCCTGGTGACTGGTAAATGTTCTTATAACTGCTGGAACGATTTCGGAGCCTGTCTATGCAGCAAAAAGCGAAGCAAGCCCCGAGTCTCCTCCCCGGCTTGCAGCGTGCGTCATCAGTTATGTCTCTGCAAACTGGGATGGGAAATGCAAGTCAGATCTCCCCTCTGCCGTAAGCACTGCTCGCATTCTGCATGCAGAGTGCAGATGTCTAGACGAGGGGAAACACGGCAGAGGCTTTGAGCAGATGCAGAGAGGGGAGAAAAAAAAAAAGGCTCCTTTAGCCAAGTGCAAGTGCCTGCCCTTGTGCTCCATGGGAAGCAGGCAAAAGCAGATTTTTCTTTCCTTAGTCTTATTTTTCATTCTCGGGGTGTGTGTGTTTTGCTCCAGGACTTACTACACAGAGCCCCTTACTGTCTTCCCACAGGGCTTATTTAATATCTTGATCTTCTGGCAGCTCTTTCTTGGCCTGTATGTTTAGCTGCTTTTTTTCCGCACTGCAGTTTCGTATTAGATTTCACTGTGACCCCTTGAGTGCTTTTGTGGAAGGATGCTGCTGTATGATCTGTTCACTGTGATAATCATAACCCTGCGCTAATTACTTGCATCATAGATAACCGTGCTCAGCAATAAAGCATTTCTCCTTCTCTTTATTCCTTTCTCTCTCCTCCAGTTCCTCCTCCCTCCTGTGCAGCATCCCTATTCTGTGTTCTCATCATGAATGCCGCTGAAGAGTTGCTCCTTGCTAGAATATCCTGAGTGAATTGTTTGGAAAGCAATCCTGCATATTGCACATCCCATAATGATTAATCCCTGATTAAAACTTGTAATGGCCCCTCGTGCTGAATGGTCTACTGCAGACTCTGGGATGGCATTTTCCATAATTGATGTCCCGCAGAAGGAGGTGATTTAATTCCGCTGAAGTCATATTTGTTTTCCACAAGTCTCCCAAAGTTAATGAGACCAATTATTCCAAAGAGCGGAGACTTTAATGGTGCCCGTGTATCATCTTGTGTTGAGCTCATCCCCAAGTATGAGGCAGGGTCGTGCACGGGGTGGTGGTGGAGATGGCTTGGAGCAGCCCCATGGAGCCCCGCTCTCAGTGCGAGGTGAGATGCCTCGGTCCATGTGGACATGGAGCAAGACCAGGACAGTCCCCGTTTGAGGGAATTAGCAATCCTAAAGTGTCTCTCTGACACAATCCAGGACAAATTTGCTGTGTAACCATACTCAAAAGATGTCACATTGTAAATAAATGCAAAAGGTTTTTGAAGAGCAAAGCCCACAGAAGTGGTATAACGTCATCTTTGCATGTTCCTCTGCTTCCATCTGCTCAAGAGCATTTTTCCTCTCTGTATTTCCAGCTCTGAGGATGCTCACCCAGCCAAATGGCGGGGGGTCTGGGACTGATGTTGATGTATTTTCCATCATGGAAGAGGCTGAAGATTAAAAACTTGCAACCTTTACACCCAGGCCTTCCCTAGGGCTCCATTCGTACTCCAATCCTGTCCTCCCAGTTTCTATGAGGTGATTTCTGTGAGCTGTAACTCAATCAGGATGCTAATTTTAACCTTTTCTTGAAGGATTATCTTCCACCCCGCTTAACTCCCAGAGATGCTGACACCCCATGGGCATTCCCTGTGACCTAACGTTTTTCTTCTTCAAACTTTTCCTTTGTCTTCACAGTTCCACAGTGTTACTTCCTTCTAATGGTGCCAACTCAAATCCTGGTGCTCACTGGATATTTTTTCTATATGCTGGAATTAATAATTAATAATAGGCATCTGTGAGCTGGAAACTGCATTAGCCAAAGGGGGACAATGCTACCTGCTGGTGGAGCATCTCTCCTGTAGCATTGTGTCGCTGCACGGGGGGAAAAGATGGGGAACTGGCTGGGTATCAGTGGGAAGGATGCAGGTAGCCATTCACCTTTGTGAAAATACACCATGCTCGCTGCTGGTACCTGTTTTGGGGAAGAAGGGTGGGAAGGATGGGGTTAAATCTCCCAGGGCTTTGCTGGGATGTTGGGAAGTCAATGGGACAAGTGGCAGAAAGGAAGAACAGCCCTGCAGAGCCTGCGCAGCTTTCCAGGCACTGCTGCCGTGACTCACGGGATTAGATCACAGGTTTGCCGAAGCGACAGCTTTTGTAGGTTTTGTTCTTCTAATTTAGATGACTCGTTTGTTTCCCACGGGGTGTTTTTGGGAGTCTGCCTCTCTGCTGTTTCTCTGTGAGGTTTCTCAACGTTGCCATTGTGTCCTTCTCCTGAAACGCTGGAGCAGCCCGGAGTGACCCACGGGGAGGGCAGAGCTGTCCCGTCAAAGCGCGAGGGTTTTCCTGGTGTTCACGAAGGTGAGGACAGGACACCCTAAAGAGAAGGTACACGAGAGTTTTGCTTGAAAAAAAAAAAAATCTGGGCAAGAGCTGCTGATGGCTTGTTAGTCTTTCTGAGTCACTTTTCGCTGTGTGGGCTTTTTATAACCAGTAAGAGCAGAATAAGCAGCAGCCTCCCAGCGCCACGGGTGCCTTCCCTTTAGTGAGGAGCACTGCTACTGCCACGGAGTAACGCCTCGGCATGGCAACAGTACAGTTCAAAATAGTAGTAAGAATACAACTGTTGTTTGCACAGATGAATGCAGGAAATGATGCGAAATGGCAAGAAACCCATTGGTCTGGAAAGACACTTTCTCAGCACCCACTCAAGTCCTCTGGCACGTGGCGTTTCTTACTCAGAGTTTCAAGTGAAGGCTGTGGAAAGCGGGTTATCCACCACGGAAAGAAGAAATACATCTTTAGAGATGTAAGTCCACGTGGGCTTTTTGCTGTGGAAAGGATGAGTTTGCCCACGGGGCTGTGGGAGCATCCCGTTGTGTCTCTGACCATCCGTGGCCGGTGCCGCTGAGGATGGGCAATGGATGCGCAGCCGAAACCTGGCTCTTCCTCCTTGTCCCCATTGCAGTGACACTTACTGCTGAAAGAGTGAAAACCATCTGCCTGCCAGTTTTCCTGGAGGAAGCTGTTCAAGAACGACGCTGTAAGAAAAATGCAGTTACACAGAAGCAATGCTTTCAAATGGGTGCTTTCCATTTTTTCCATCAGCTATTGCTGTCTTGTTAAGTACCAGTTACTAATTAGCCTTCATATCTCATTAAAATCACAGTGGTTTTTTTTTTTTTAACCTACTGAAATCTTGTAAATAGCCTTTATTCTGGTCTTTAATGCACATTGATTGAAGTATTTATTGGATGCCACTTATGCAGCTCTGTGCCTGCGTTCATTTTCTTCTTAAGACATTTACAAAACCACTGCTTAGAATTACTCCAACCCATCTGGCATATTAAGTGTTTGTGCAGAGTGTACCCGACTTCCCCAGCCACGTCCTCAATTAATATTAAATATTCAAGGGAATTGAATTTTTATTTTTTTTTCCTCCTTGCCATCTGATCTTCCTACCATCTACAGCAGCGTATTTGGGTGGAAATGTGGGCTCCAGCAGCAGAGTGTTGGCTCGGAGGATGGCTCCCGGAGGTGAAATCAAGGTGCCCAGTTCTGCCCAGCGACAGAGATTTCGGCAGGCGGATGGCTCCAGTAATGGGTATCCTTAAAGCCAAGGATATCAAAGTCAGAAGATATTATTCCACCCGATTCTGGCATAGCGGGGAAGGGTCTCTTGGAGGCAGGGATTTAAATCCGCCTCGCTAGCCGTGTCGGCTCCCAAAGCTGCCCTGCATCCCCAGGGAGGGGCGAGGATGCAGAGGATTAGCGATGAGCTCCCCGGCAGAGCTTTGTGGGGAAGCACTTGGACAAAACCTGCCCGCATTAGGCATGACAGTGACATGGTTTTACTCCTGTAGGCAACCTCACCAACAAAAATGAGAGCAGAACGTGTCACTTGCCTGGTGATTTTCCAAAGCAGGCTAAACCCTGCGCCAGCAGCAAAATCAGGGCTAAGAATGAATTTAAGTGGCAGTGAAATATTCACAGTGGGGTTGAGGGCAGAATGTAGCTACTAGCTTTGAAGATGATTTCTTGCAATTAAAGAGGGGATCTGGCTTTATAGCTCTTCCTGCCAGGTAAGAATAGGTGCTGCTTGGACCATCCCAGTCGTAAATTTGTTTACCTGGAGACAGAAATAAGAGATACAGAAGAAGAGGACTGAGAGCAATTCTTACTCCAGGATGCCGTACCATGTGTTTCAAGCATTCTTTATAGCAGCGTCATGGCTGGCTTTTAATACGGGTAAGAAAACCTCACTGTATCTATTGCCCTTTCCACAAGAAAAAAAGAAGCAAGCATTTGCAGAAGGAGAAGGCACGAGGTATTTTTTCACTTTGGAGGCGACTGTGATCCCCTGCGTATGCTGCTGTGCAAGCTCAGGCTGTGACGTGTGGCCTGTGCCCACAGGGGATGGGGATGCTGCTTGTGCCAGGGGACCGGTGTAGCCTTCTCCTGTCCTGGTGCTGCCAGATCAGGGGGATGGGGAAGGTGAAGGCTGTGCTGAAAGGGGGGTTCCTGCTGGATGTACCCCACTTGTAGATGGTGGAGGTCAGTGGATGTGACTGGTCTACGTCCGTGCGATGATGCAGCTGGGACCTGCAGCTACTGGGGCCCTCTGTCTGTGCTGGAAATGTTTTGGTGGCCACCTGGCTTTGAAGAGCATCCCATCCAGGTGCTGGAAATACCTTCTCGCCCAGAGTGTGGCAGTGTTCATGAGTTGCTACTGATGGGCTGAACCAGTGGTGCTGGAGTAACGGTGCTGTGCTGTCAGAGCTGCGCTTTTGGCTTCGGTTGTGAAATAACCTCAATCCAGACCACACCAAATGGGTGTTTTTGGCAAGAATCTGCATCCCTGGTCCGGGATGCTGCTGCTGCAGCTCCGGTGGGCAGGGATGGCACCGCTGCCATCGCCAGCAGCGAGGGATGCTGGAAGACGTCCACCACGGAGGCAGAGCGGGCAGCCCTGTCCTGAGCCATGCCTGGCAGAGCTGCTGGGCACCAGCAAAGCAAAGAGCCTTTGCTCAACCTATAGACCCATCCGCCTTTGTGCCAAGCAAAAGGGAGGTCGCTCCTGCGAATGGCTGTCACCCTGAGAAAAGCAAAACCTGTTCACGGATGTATCATGCACGCAAGGAGCCGGCGTTTTCCTAACGAGCCATCTGCTCAAAATCTTTTTCCTAGGGATTAGCGATGATCCGGTCTGGTCAAACGGGTGATGTCAGTGTTTCATCTCTGACTTTGTGGTGGGATTTCTTATATGACTTGGTTTGGTCCAGCTCAAATAGCTGGGAGGGGGAGCAGGGGTTCACGAACTCTCCCTGCCCTTCGTGTGCCCAACGCGGGGATGCTCTGGGGGGGAAATAACTTATTCCCCATCCCAGGGGAACTGTGCGCTTTGCTCCTGGAAAGCCTGAGCGGCTGCATGAAAGGAAAGTCTCAAACCCAGCCTGGGTTTGTGGATTCTGAGGAGGGTTTTGAGGAGGCGGCTGGTGTTTGGGTCCCCATGCCCCATCGGAGGTGGCGATGCCGTCCTGCCCAGTGCTGGGTCTGAACAGGGCACAGGGACAACCGCGCTCTTCATCTCAGCCAGAGGCTTACGGAACTATTGGCAGTTTATTCTAATGAGGGAATTATGCAAACACTAAGCAAAATTGGCGCTCGAGTACTTTGCAGAAAGTACTTATTTTGCCATTTCGTAGAAAGAAAGATCTTGGAGGAAACAGAGAAGAATAAACCAAATCAAAATAATTAAAGCAAATATTCCACTACATTGCAAATGAGTCTGCAGCCTGGACCAAAGCACTTTTAATTGGATTCTTAAGTCCCAGGATGCACTCGGCGAGTAGCAGCTGGGGAACCTCTTTCCTTTCATTAACTTTTGCCTGAATACAAACAGCAAGGAAAGAGGGAAGGGAGCACACGGAGCTGGAGGGAGGAGATGGAGGTGAGGAAGGAGGGGAGAGCAAAGCACCTGGAAGCAGCGAGGAATCCTAATGGAGCAGTGGTCGCTGGCAGTTCCTCCTGGCCGAGATGGTTTGGGCAGCGACCGTTCCTTGCATCTCCCTGCTCTGCTCCATCCCTTCCCTGAGCACCCAGGGCAATTCTTAGCTCCTTTCTCATCTTAGTTTGCCATCCCCTGGGGAGAAGATGCTGCAAACGATTCGTGTACCTTTTGCTTATTGTAGCTGGGATGATTTTGGCGCTGCTGAGCGATCCTCCTCGCCTGCTTCGCTGTCTGCAGGGGCCAGGCGGGTGGGCAGGGGAGGGATGGGGAGCCTCTGGGGAGAGGAGCAGGCTTTCCAGGCTGCCTTTTTGCACTTGATGCGTCTTCTGAAGTACTAGGCTGTATTTTCCCCAGCTCTGAGATGGCAAGAGCAGCTTTTGTGATTTCCAGCTTTCTGCGCCCAAGGCACACAGAAATAAATCCAAGTTTCCCAACAGTAACGTGGCTGTAATCCTCCAGCCCTGCTAATGGGCACATCAAGAAGAGGCAAAAGCTGTCTAAGCCATCAGGTTTTTTCAGGAGCTGCTCAGTGCAAACACAGATACTTGAATATTGTGGGTGGTTTTGCTTCAGACAGCCTGTGAGGCCCTAGTTTCCATGACTTCTGAGCAAATTTCTCTCCTCTTGGGAAAGGAATGGAGCTGAACTGGCTCCGCTCATCGTACCAGGGTGGCCAACCTGAGCAAGAGGAGAAGCTGAGCTGAAGCCACGGGCTCACCTCATACTCAGACTGGTTATTCCCCAAGTGCCTGGATGGGAAAAAAAATTCCTCTGGTCCTTCTCCAGCCATATGCTTTTAATCCTGAATTCCAGAGCTCCTGAGCTGCCAGATCAGAGTGGGGTTTTTTTTTTGTTGTTGTTGTTTGTGTTTTTTTTTTACAGCTAGCACTAATTCCGCTTGGAGAACTGTTTAATTGGCTCCTTTGGGGTATTTACAACCTGATGCTGACCTGGACATCATCCCCACTCTTGCACCAGCCCTGCCAAAATCTCCCTCCTTCCCTGGGGGTGAAGGTGGGAAATGACACAAGGGGCCCCGGAGTTTCTCTCCCAGCGCTGCTGACACAATCCTGACACCTTTGTAGCTTTTTATCCCTAAATGAATATAACCTCTTCCAAAGGGGGTTGCTGCATGCGCAGAGGTGCTATGGGAAACAGTAAGGCAGAGAAATAGAAGAATATGGTCTTGGCAGGCTGACCGGTGTGTGGGAATGGGATGGATGATGATGGGGAACTGTGCTGGGACTGAGCCACCAGGAGCCGGTGGAGAATTGGCTCTTCACCAAGCGAAGAGCGGCTGCCGGTGACCCAGGAGGTCCCTGAGCCAGACCCTGCGAGCCCTTGGCTTCTGCCATTCATCCGGGTGGCAGATGCTTTTCTTAGCCTCTAACGAAGGCATCTGGGTGCTATTTCTGGAGATCGTTAGGAGCGCTCGGAGCTCGGCATCATCTCTCAGGCAGCCTGGTGGGCTGCTTTCTCCAACTGTGTCTGTGTCTCACCTTATACTGGGAACTATAAATGCCATTGGAGAAGTCCAAACCCTA
>JAOXJK010000005.1:4009926-4042597 GCA_025774025.1 Xenus cinereus | reverse complement strand
CCAATATTTATAATGATAAAATACAGCTGATTGGTCAATAATGATTCATTCACCACCCCTAACTATACACATCTAAACTCACGTTTAAAACATTTAGGGAGGTTACCTGATTAGTGTGCTCATAATTCACAAAGGGGCATGTATTTTAGCATTATAATTACCCAAGGTTAGTTTGGGATACGCTTTTGGCTCGAATTCAGTCCAGAGGTTATATTTTTGCTGTCTTATGCCAGTCAGCAACTGCAAAAGAACATATAACACACAGAATTAGGTTTCACATCCTAGTCAAGATTAGGTACGTTCCTTGATGCCTTAACCGTGTCCCAACTGAAACTTCTGGATAAACTTTTAACTTTGTTCTTTAGACATCAGTGACAGAGAAGTTTTGGGATGTGAACGGCATAAACAAGCAGAAAATTAGTGATCTTATAGGAGACACGTCTGAGACACAGCGCAGCTTTCGGAGGGCATCAGCCTCTAATGAGAGCTCCAAGCTCCAGGGGTGCTGCTCCCCTGCTCAGATCCATGGGGAATCACTGTATGTCACCCAGCATTTCTGAGGTGGGTGGGAACAAAGCTCGAGGGGACCACAAAAAGGTAGGAGTCACCAAGGCTATTATCTTTCACAGAGACAGCTACTCCATGAGACCATCAAGGGGTGAAGGAAGGTCCCGCTGAGGTCCTGGTGACTTGCTGCAGGCACAAGAAGGCTCTTGAATCTCATTGAATCAGTGAGTGACTCCTCCCGTTTCCTTCTTATCCTTTGGGCAGGAGGTGAAGCCTCCTTTGCCCTCTGTCCTGGCTGAGCAAGGCTGCCATGCAGCTTCGATGGAGACTGGCTGGAGCTCTAGTCCAGACAATTTATCGTTACTATTATTATAAAAACTAAAAAACAAGCTGGTAAAACCCCCCAGGAAGGAGATTTTCCTCCTCGGCAACAGGCAGAGAAGGGATTAGCCTCGTCTGTCTGTTCTGGTGCTTGTCTCTGGCAAAGGAGCCGGGGTTGGAAGAACTGCTGTGCTTTGTGGGGTGGCTCTTTGGGGGAAAGACGGCTAGAAAAATTTCCCCTGGATGGATGAGATCCTGGTTCTGGACTATCCCGACTTGTTCCTGGTTTGGCAGCAGTGGAGGGACAGATCCTGCCCGAGCAGGACTGCATCCAAGGGGCAGCCCTGGGAGCCGGGTGGGTGCTTGTAAAAATTGGTCTGTGCTGTTCTGCGCTGGCCTCTTCCCTAAAACCACCTGGTGATGGGGAACTGCTGCTCTTCCTGGCTGTATAGAGCAAAATATTCCCATTTTAACACAGATGCTTTTTTTCCAATTCCTCTTCACTGAAGAAAGCAGTTTCCTCCCTCTCCAGGGTGACTATATCTGCTATGAGTCGCTGTAAAGTTATGTTCTGTGGCAAATGAGTTCTCCCGTGTCCTTCTCCCACCTGCAGCAGCTCCACAAGTGTGCATGGGCCGGGGGAGGAAAGCGGGACAATGGCCAGGTGGTCCCACGTGGAGAGAGGTCCAAGGTGGGAGCAGTCTGAAATAAAAATGTCCCTTTTCTCCACTATATGTCCCCGTTTGCACCCAGTGGTGAAAGAGCGGACAAAGAGTGGGAAGCAGGGTTAGAGCAGGCTGGTGAGCTCCTCTGCCGAGCATCTCCAGCAGCCCGGCCTGGGGGAAGTTATTCCTGACATATTTCTGGGCTTTCATTCAATTTTGCAAATTAATTTTGCCGTTCTCAATTGCATGAAGTGGCTCTGGCATGTACCTGTGACTGAGACCGGGTAACGTCCAGATACTGAGGGAATTGCAACGAAATTGTGAAATCCCTTAAGCTTATTAGTAAGTAATGGTGTCAGCTTTCAGCGCAGCAGAGTTGGAGTAGCAATAGCATAATTTAATTTTCCTAAAAGGTCCATGTAACACAATGCCTGGCTTGCTTAGTACAGCACGAATGACAGATAACTCCCTGCCAAGGAAAGCTTAAAGTTGTTTTCCAACAAATTGACTTTTTTCTTCATTATTCCTTAGACTCTTATCTCTGATTCCAGGCTAAGGGATGCTAAACTTGAAATATTTGAAACATTAAAAGTTGCGAGAAGCAGTGAGAAGTGGTCCCAGGATATGAGGTGTGGACAGTCGTGTGTTTCTGCAGGAGTTTTATGGTAATCGGGGGAGAAATCAGCTGAAATAAACTTTATTGGTGCATTGCCGCGTGGCCTTCCCATGGAGGCTGTGTTATGAATCAAAAGAGCAATGAAAATTTCGATGTCCCCTCCAGGTCCCATAAAATGACAGCAGATACTTTGGGTCTTGCTACCCAAGGCTGCAAAGTGCCTTTCCCCTGCTGAGCTCTCGTGGCTATTGCAATGCTGCTGCCAAAAAAAGTTTGGATCGTTTGGGGATTGGGTCGGAGGCTTTATGGTGAGAATCACGCGTGTCCCAGTGGTCCTCCTCCACTTTTGAGCAATTTCCATTTTTGTGGGTTTGCTGGAAACTTCTCAGCCTACCAGCTCTGCCCTCATCTGATGCGTTTGTGAGCTGAGCCAGCACAGGGCGAACTGCAGATTTCACCAATATGTGAAAAATTCAGATTTTTTCCTTTGGAAAAACCTCAGGAGCTCGAGCTCAGCCTTCGATTTCTTCGAACGCTCCTGCCAGGAACAGAAAGGCCAAATGGAAATTGCAGCACGGGAAGTATTCACTCTCCCACATGCTTTCACCTGAGCTTTGTGAGTCAGGGGTTTGCCTTTCAAACCACAATAACAACCAAATAAAGTAAATACAGGGAGTTAAGAAACATTAGGGTTTGGTGAGTACAAGCAATAGCCTCATTTTTCTGGTTTATTAGAAGGATAGAGAGGGTGCAATTGGGAGCTCCGCTCCTGCCTCTCCCCTGCGGTGCCTTTCACTTGGTGGATTATTAAACAATTCAAGGAGACCATGCACAAGCCATTTGTTTTGCTCTTTTTTTTCCACTCTTTTTATTTTGTTTAATTTTTTTTTTTTTTTTTACATGAGCTTTTGGGAACATAATGCTAAAAATGTTATTAAAGAGCCATTGACCATACATGCCCTGCAGATTTTTTCTGATAAAAGCCACTGCCTATTGCTTTAGAAAAAGGAAGGTTAAATACAGGCCAGATGAAAACATATTCCTGGGAAGAGTGGGTGAAGTTGCTAAAGAAAAGACTTTTGGTCTATCAGTGACGTCCTTGGTCCGTGGCGTTATCGCTGGAGGTCTGCGGGGACACCAGGCTCCCGTGAAGAGCTGTGGCTTCGCAGATGGCTTTTGTCTGCAGAAAGTAGAATTAGATGAGATGAGAACATTGTGGCCTCAAAGCTTTCTGAATAACTCGATGCATGCCCTGTGCTGCAAGATGTGTGGAGGGCTCGTGTTGTGTTTGACCCTAGGGAAAGGGTGATAAAAGGGAGACCTGCTCCAGAGGTGGATGTTGAGGCAGATGCTGGCAGGGTGATGGGGATGAAGGGGACTGCAGCTGGATTAGGGGTAAAAAGAGTAGCTAACTCTCATCTGGGCATCTTTCTTTGTCATCTTAAAAGGAAAGAAGAGGTGATGT
Organism: Xenus cinereus; assembly: GCA_025774025.1. Lineage (NCBI taxonomy): Eukaryota > Metazoa > Chordata > Aves > Charadriiformes > Scolopacidae > Xenus > Xenus cinereus. The sequence continues at coordinate 4,039,023 of JAOXJK010000005.1, read as the reverse complement.
GGTGACCTGGGGACAAGGAATCTGCAGTGTAAGGGGTTTGTCCGTCTGGTAGAGATGTCCCCATCTCCTCCTCCTTGCTGGGTCTTGGGTAGCTTGGCTTTCCTCATTGAATGTGCCCAAGCCAAATTCTGTGAATGCTGATGGGCAACGGAATAACCAGCTACTGGATGCTGTCCTACCCTGGGAGGTGGTGTGCTGGACCACTGATGAACAAGAGACAGGCTTCCACCACACTTCCCAACCTCCGTAACGCCAATGTGCGCAGACACCCTCTCCGTATCGCAGAGCTCTGCGGATGGAGCCCGTAGCGTGTTGTGAGCCCCGACAGCACGCTTTCTAATCAGATGCAGAGCCCTTGTCAGCCCAGAGCTGGTTGTTTAGTCCAGGCATTTAAAACAAGCTGCTGCCAGTTTTAGTTCAAGGGTATTACCATTGGCACATTTCAACTGGGAGAGAAATCCTGCCTGATCCGAGCATCAAGTTTCTGCGGATGGAGTGATCTGTGCATCCACATGGGCTGGGATGTGCTACCTGATCATTACAAAAGTGTCACAAGAGCTGGATAAAAAAGCTCTGCCGCTCTTCCAGAGAGCTGTTGGATGCGATTCACCAAAGCCTGAAGTTGTTATTTTTCTGGCTGTAAATTGTTCTGAGCGACAGCGTATGAAAGACACTACATCAAAACTAAGTGGAATCAGATAGATAACAGGCCTTCCCGGGGAGATGAAATTACTTGGCATTTGACTCTATGGCTCTTGAAACTCATGAGGTATCTTGCGCGTCCTGGGTACCAGCTCACCCACTGCGCCTCGGTGCTAATCCAGTCCCATCCATTGGCCTGGACGTACCCAGGGGTGGTGTAGTTGAAATGGTACGGGGTGGTGGTACCCCCTCGAGGCCACAGTTGGCTGTGGGTACTCGTTTTGCCCCTCCTGTGGATGGGCTGGCACTGGAGGATGGAGAACACAGTATTTTTGGGGAGAAGATGGACAGATGCTACTCGCATAAGCACCTGTGTGAAAAGCGGTGCCAATCCCGGCTCTGAAGTTGTCCTCCACTGGGAGGGGGATCGTTAGCTCTGATTAGAACATTTGCGATTCCAACGAGGCCTTTCATTTCCACCCTGGCTTCTGTTCTGCATATTTGATGCCATTCTCTAACGAGGGAGTGCAAATGCTAAGATGGTAGGATAATATTGCCCCAAGGTTCGTACACTAATGACAAGAATTATCACCATCTGAGTAGTTCAGGACTTAACAAAAGGTACAAAACAATTAAGCCGTGATTAACAATCAAGTGTTTCTGTAATTACAGAGCTAGGTTTTGTGACACTGTTTACTGCCTTTTCTAAAACAGGAGAAATCCAGTTGCAGAGGCTGGTTGACTTCAAAAAAACAAGAAAGAACACTCGCTAGTGATGCAGGGCAAAGCAGAGATGGTGCTGTTGGCTCCTGAGAAGACCCAGTCCTGGATTCTGGTGTAGAATCCGGGGCTCCCAGTGGCATGTGGAGCCTCATTAATGCACATTGATGAGACGATTTGATACCTTGAGGTGACAGATTGTGTTGCAGTGCCAGGGACTACTAAATGAAAATACAAACATTAAAAAATGCTATTTCTGATGCCCATCATGGCAGAGCCTTGTAATCTCCCTGCCACCCAGCTCTTCTTCCAGCAGGATCTACCCCTCAGTACCTTTAAATCTGAAAGGATGAATTATTTTTGCGCGGGGAAACATCTCGCTGAATAGAAGAGAATGCACCTTCACTTTTCACATACGAAGACTTCAGAAAGCAGTTTTCAGAATTAAATAAGAGCGAGGGAATTAGATTAGGGCAGCGGGATAGAGAAATTAAAATGTTTAGACAAAAGGCATGATTTTCTGCGGAGAGGGAGGAAGCGGCGCCGGAGGTCGGTTGTGTGCGGGACTGGGTGCCCTTTGCTGCCCGCGCAGCCGGGAGGTGCCACAACGTAAAGGAACGGGAGGACAGGATCTGCTGCACCCATTTAAATCCTCAATCTATAAAGGTCTGTCAAACGTATGGAAGAGGAAGCCGGGGTAAATCACAAACGGTTTAATTATCGGGTAGTGCCATAAATATTTCCACTTGCCTCCTGGGGGTTAAAAAAGGTCTTGTTTTCTCTCTTGCCAGCAACAAGATAAGAGGCTGAACAGATTTTCCTGAGGCTGAAGCTCCAGCCTGGATGGGTTGTGTCCAGGGACGGGAGAGTCCCACGGGATGAAGGGGAATTTGGCAGCTTGGTGGGGCTGTATCGCTCCTGAGTCTCGCCTAAAAGCTCCCGGGGTCATTGGTAGGTTGTTTATAAGCAATCAGAAATCAGGAGTGATTTGTTATTACTGAGAGATGCTAATGCAGATTCTAGAGGGGATTCATTAGCTGAAATGGCGTTACTGTATGCGAATTGATAACAGCCCTCTGGGTGCGATGCTTCTGGCTTCAGAGGGATGTCTGATGGCTTTGGGAGCAGGAAGGAGCCTGAAATAGAAGCATTCTGGTACCAATGGTTATTTGATTTCTTCTTGCTGCTTTTTTTTTTTCCTCTTGGATATTTTACCGTAGGGTCAACGATCCCAGCTCATCCTGGGCTCTCCCTGATGGCCCTCAAGGAGGCAGTCCTCTCCCCAGAGGTTCTTTTTCATAGCCTAACCCTTTTCACACTGTATTTCACCCCCCACCAAGTGTCTCCACAAAGCTGTGGAGCACTTCTTGCAGGAGGCAGCACCACCAGTTAGGAACCAACTGCAAGACAAGGACAGAAAAATACATGAAGTAATAAAATACATAGGCAGCATGGCTGCAAATGGCTTTGTTCCTCTTGGCAGAGGAGTTTAACTATTGAAGAAAATTGGGCAATTGGTGTTGCTACCAGCTGTACAGTGCTTTTGGACAGACAAGGTGGAAGAGCTAATTTTCAATCCCGCTGGGATGGAGAGAGCTGTAAATTACAAAGAGTGGAAAATGCCACAATAGGGAGATGAATAGAGGGGAAAAAAGATTAGTTTCTTCCCTTGAAAGATTTCTAGTGATATGAAAGAGACCTAGTTCTGAGCTAGAAAAGGGCCAACCATCCTAATTGTATTTCCTGAGTGCTCACTTACTGTTGGCACAGTAAGTGCCAACTTAAAAAAAAATAATCCTCTGTTTTTACTTTCCCCCTTCCAGTTCCTTCCCCGTGTAGCTGGTTTCACCGACTTCTCCGTAGGATCAGCTCATTAATCAGCCGCTGCTGCTCTCTCTGTAGGTCATTTGCCGAAAGCCTCAAGGAGGACCAAGGTGGACGTAAAACATGGCTGTCAGGGGACAGCAGGGCTGTGGGGACATCATCTCCATGGAGCTGGGACCCGCCAGGGGGGGTCTCACCTCTGCCTGCCACCCCTGGGATGTTTGCAGCATTTCTCTCCCTTGTTGATTCCCTTGTGTCTAACGATGGGGTTGAGGCCCCATTTGGTGGTGGATATCAGGGGAGGCTTCCTCCTCTATCCAAATGCCTATTTTTGCAAAACTTTCAGGAATTTAATATACTGGAGGCCATTCTCATCTCAGCTGAGGCTGATGTTGTGCCATGCGTTAAGGAGTGATTGAGTCCAAAGAGCAGGTCCTCAAACTGGTGGCACCATTAACCCCTGCAAACACTCCATGGAGCAGCTCCAGCAGCTGAGCGGGCACAGAAGGATGGCGCTGTGAGACCAGGATTGGGGACCTGCCCTTGTCCCCAGGGCTGGATCTGGGACCTGACCTTCTCCCTGGGGCTGGTGGCCTGGAAATGAGCCGCCGTTTGCTCACATCCCTGTGCCTCCCCGGCTGCAGCCTGGCTCGCTCCGACTGGCAGGGTGTCAGAAACGCTCCTGCCTGCAAATAAAATCCTGCTCCATTTGGCACTTAAAAATAAAATAATAGATGGACGGAGAAACACATGTGAGAGAGAGAGAGAGAGATGCTGTCAGCACGGGGTTTTGTTTAGCGCGAGCCCTGGCCGGTGGGTGATGAAACACGCTGCGTTGCCTTTGCTTAATGTTTGCCAGGGCTCTTTAGGAGATGAATTAGCTCAACACAGATATAATTATTCCAGCAGGAGGATCGCTTCTGCGAGGCTCCGACTGAAATTTCCCTGATGCAAGGACCTGTGGGGAGAGGGAATGGGGCAGGAGTGCGGAGGTGATGGACGGCTCATGTTGTTAACGAGCCTCAAAACGTGGAGGAAAGAGTTCAGCATTTCAGTTTAGCTGGAGGAGGGGGGGAAATGGTTTATTCCGATGGCTTTTGGCCCATGGACAGGCTCTGATGTAAGCCCAGCAGGAAGGACAGACACCTGGGGACTCCTGCAGCAGAAATAATTTCCCAGGCTTGGGATGCTGTGGAAGCTGAAGCAGCTACTCTGATGCCTTCCCTGCCCCATTTCCAGGTGAAATTATTCCCAGTCCCGTGCCAGCCCTGGATTATGGGTTTGGCAGGGGGGCGGAGAGGAATGTGCAGAAAGGGAGCGAATTCAGAGTGGACATCACTAACAGAAAAGTTTACTTGGGTAAAACTAGGGTTTTTGTTTGGTAAGTCATCTAATCTGGTTTTAGAAGCATAAAATGTTCATGAATGTGCCGTCTCTCGTGATGACTTGTTTTACTATTGAATTATCTGGAATGTGAATAAAACCTTGGTCTGTGGCCGTTCCGACTGTGCCAGTATTCACACTGCAGGTCTGAAAAGGCTTTGCCAGACTGTTCTTGCGTGGAAAGAAAAAGTGCTGCAAAACGGGTCCGTACTGTTCTTTTTGTGCTGTGAGTAATCACACAGTTGTGGTCCGTGCCCTCCTGTGCCGTTTCCACCCACTAAATCAGAGGATGTCCCCAGGAGCTGCTGGTGGGAGTCCAGCACCCTGGGAGATGGTGATCCCCACCTTGGGGCAGCGAGACCTCGATGGAGGTGGGAATCACAGCAACAATGTGTCTTGTTGGGACCCTTTGCTCCAGGAGCATCAGGAATGAAAAGATGGGTGGGAGTGGAAAGCTCTTAAAATAATCAGAAAAAACCCAAACTAAATCCAGCAATCGGGCTGTCGGCCACCGTCTACCAGAAACTTGAGAAGAGGCTTGGATTTACCCCAGTGGCTCTGGGGGCAGCAGCCAGGGGTGTTTCTCTTTATCCCCCCAGCCCTTTCTTTCTTCGGCAGTGAGCTGAGCTATTTACTGGGAAACGCGATGCCTGGCGGCTGCGGGCTGGCCGACTCCTCGGGACACGGCTGCAGTTATTGCTGGAGGGGAGTAAAAGGTTTCTGTTTGTCTTTGGGCTTGCTATTTCAAAAGGAAGAGAGAACAAATACCAGTCAACAAAGCTTTTACCTCGTTGCTCGTTGTGTAAGGCAGAGACCATTTGTGATTTATAAAGGGTGACCTCAGCTCCAGCGAAGCTGGAATTAAAGCCATGCAAATAATGGATTATTTTCCTGCCTTTGTGGGTGGCTCTAGAAGGATCAAGTGTTAATTACATTTGGGGTTCATTTGCAAGAATAGTTTTTCTTAGGTTTAAGTTGTTGTTTTTTTCCTTTTGTAATGTGAAAAAATAACCTCAGAAAGGAGATGGCTTCAAAGGGCTGCTATCTTCTGTCCATTGCAAACACTGCAATGCAGGAAATACCCACCTGGGTTTGGCAGGGCTTTTGGGACACTTGTTGAAAGGATGTTGCTTTAAGTATCTTGTTATTTATTTTCTTCAAGGTGAATTTAACGGACCATTGACGTGAGGGGTTGGTGAACACTGCACATCCCTGGTGTGATAAGTCCTGCGAGGGCTGGGGGTTGGCCAGATGTTGCTCTCCTTTCCCTTGGAGTAACCACCAACATCCCTGAGCTGGTCCAACAGTTTTTCCTCCAAAATGCTGCAAAGCCAAGCCCTGCGCTTGGAGAATCCTTTGGTAACATCACAACCGACAATTTTATCCCATCAGCTCCTCACAGAAGATAAAAGCCAGGAGGCAGAACAGGATTTGGGGTTTGATCTATGTTTATGGTGGGTCTTCAAGTTCCTTTGGAGCATGATAAACCTTCCTGCCGGATTTCTGGGTCCAAACTTCAGCCTTTAGTGTCAGCTTTTAGAACCTTGCACTGAAAGCCTTGCTGTAAGATTAAAAAGTATACTGGAAACAGTTTTGTTGCAGGGAAATTATTAAAGATTGAATGATGGCAGAAGATGCCTTGAAAGCAGTGTGAGTAGTTTAATACAGATATAAATATTAAAGTGTCAAGGGAAAGTCTATAAGAAAGACAATCCCTGAACGGTATAAGGAGTAATAGGTAAATATTACATTTCAATAAATTCACTTAAAAGGATTCTGCCCAATTTAATTCAGACCTTACCTTTAGGTATATTGGGAAATAATTGCTACCGGTCGTCGAAAAGAAAACTGTTGTGTTTTCACTTTTTGCCTCTGAGTTTTTCAGAGTAACTTGGGAGATGTGGATGCTGAACACAAGCCGATTGCAGGTGGGTTTTGGAGATGTAGTGATGCCGTCGGGGCCACGCAGATGTGATCTCGATTCCTGCGACACAGCGCAGGTGGTTGGGGCACACAAGTTTTACCCCATCTGTATGGTCAAACTAAGTCTGGTTGTTCTGGGGGCACGTAGCCCTGCTTGGAAAATAACTAGGTATTTAATTGTGCAATTTCCTGTTCCTTTGGGTGGATGATGGGGGCTAAAGTTGTTGAAGTGAAAAAAGGAGGTCTCAGGAGGAGATTGGAAGGATGGAGGGATGGGAGCAAAGGGATTTTATTGCACGCAAACAGGGAAGAGCTTTGCCATAAGAGCATCGCTTCCCAAATCAGCGCTTCAGAGATCCCTGAAGACTGAAGCCGGGCACTTAAAAACCAGTGAGTTGCAGAGTACCTGAGCTCTTCTAAAAGGGCCCTTTCTAGCACCAGTTTTAAAAGCCGATCTGATGGATGTCAGAGAAATGAAATACACAAAGACGGGCAGATCCCTGCTCTGTGGATCGAACAACCTTACTCTGTGCATCTCCTGGTCCCGTCCCACTGCCCCTGCAGAGCTCAGGCTGCCCAGATGCAGCACATGCTCAGGTGAGGATTTACAGGTGGAGGATATAGCTGACCAGTTTGAGAACGACAATGGTTTTTGCTTCATGTTCAGCAATCTGAAATGTTCCTTGTCTCCTGCACAGAACAGCAAACATTTATTCATTCCTGGGCTTTGACCTCATTCCTGGCCATAAATATTCAATTTCTGCAAGGGAGCAGAGAAGGGATGATAAAGCTGAAGCCCAAATCAAATGACACAGATGTGAAACAGCCTTTAATTGATTTGCTTTTGTCAGACGTAATTAAGTCCTACATGTCATTGCAGTCCTTGGCTCACGTTCAGATCTCAAGAAGTCTTTGGTGATAAGGAGTATTTTGGCTTCAAATGAGACTGATGGGTTCTTGCAGTCGCTTGCACAGGAGGGATGGCATTTTATGTTGTATTGGCTGAAAGTAAAGCCACGAGGCAGAGCCAAAACCCAGCTTTTTGATTGCAATGAAGTGCCAAGATGTCACTCCTCCTTCTGTGCATCTTGCTTGTGTATTCCTTTCACTTCTCTGAGTGTTAGTTGCTTTGCGGTTTGTCAGCTCTGGGTGGGCTCAGCTGCCCACCCTGTCTGGCAAAACTTGAATGTATTTGCTTAAGCACATGCTTAAATCTCACCTATATATATATATTTAGGTTTTTTTTCCTGGATAAGGATGGACTTCAACTCATATCTAAGTGCTTCGTTGAGCTGAGGCCCCGGGGCCCCGTGCTGTGTCCACAAAGCCCGTGCCAGCACACCCATTATGTTTTGCTGGGAACAGCATTAGGAATTCAGATTCCTTTACGCTACTCATTGTCTTCCAGAAATAAGCATCGCCTTTTCCCTGATGTATGAAAGAAAAAAAAGCAATTTTGCAGTATAATGAAGGAGCTGGGTCAATGGCTTGAGTGGCAAAATCCAAACCAGTCCATATTATATTCTATTAGCTCTGGAGTAGGGTCCTGTGGAGCTGCCTAGGAAGGCAGGTGGTGAGTCTGTCTGGGGAGTATTTGGGCCATCTTTGTTAAGAGGCTGAAGATATCCAGGGAGCTTTAGATGTGAAGGCTCCTGTAAGGTTTTCATAACTCCTGGCAAAGGCAAGGGACTTGAAAACCTTCCTTTGCCTTGCTCTCTTTCTGTCTATTGTATTATTTAATCTCACCTTTGCTCAGTGGAGTTCTTATGTGCTGAAAGGAAATGGAATCTCTGCTGTGTTATTATTGCTTTCTGCTTAGATAAATAACGTTGTGCTGAATTCAGGGTATTGCACACTGGCTTTTGCTTTCCAGACGCGCTGCGCTGGGGGAAACGTGGCTCTAACAGGCGGGAAGTGCTCTGAGGTGTTGCAGAAAAATCTTTAAATCCCCACCTTTGGAGCTGAATCCTTTAATAAGTAAACAAAGCTACTGGGTGTTTTGGGTGAGAAGGACTCCAGGAGTTGTCACCTACCTGGAACACAGCAGCAAAAGGTGGGTTTTGATTCAGTGGGGTTTTAACAGAGATGTTTTCTCTTGCTTTTTGCCTGCTGGGCTGAAAAAGCCCTTTTCCAAAAGAAAAATGGGTTGAATCTCCAATTCACTAACAGCAGTAATGCCTGGACATGCTAAGACTTTGCATTTCACACACCCCAAAGAGTGGCTCTCTTGCTCTGAAAGCAGATATGTCACTAGCTGTGGTATGAAATGTTCTTGTGGGGTGGTCTCCCTTGCCCCCCAGATGAGGACAACAGAGAGAACCAAGCATGAGCTGAGCTTCCCAATGTGTTGCTCACTGGTTGATGATGCTCATAGTCATAGGATCATAGAACTGTCTAGGTTGGAAGGGACCTTTCAGATCACTGAGTCATAGTCCAGCAAGTGCGGGAGATCTCCGATATATGGGATGAAGGACATCGAAGTAAGGACAGGAGATTCAGGAAGAACCTTAGATATGCTGAAGATTAGGATTGAGCTCAGACTGCAGCATGGGTGGTTGCCCTAAAACTGAGGCCTAGAAGAACTTGAGGACAGAAGGAGAGAGAGATTGGTTTGGTGTTTGATTGTTGTGGGTGGCTGTGGACTGTTCCTGCTGGTGACCAGCACTGTAATGGCCACATGCCCTCTGCAGAGGTCATGAAGGAGACTTGACACAGTGGCTATCAACAGCCATGGTACAGTTTTTCAATTGACTGCTGTGTCTGGACCCTTTCTATTTCAGGACATCAATCTCCTGGGGCCCTGCAAGGATCTGAGAGCAGACTCAGATGACAAACTTTCCCCGTGATCTCTGTTTCAACCTTGCCCTCCTGATGGTTGGCTGCTGACACTCAGTTCTTCTGCAGGTCCTTTGAAACGTGCTGAGAGGTTGCTTGTGTGTGTTGACTCTTTCATCTCTTGCTGCAGAGGGCTCTTTCATGCTCTTTTGAGATGTCTTTGCTGCTTTTAAGTTGCCCACAATCTCCAGACTGGTTAGGACCTCAAGAAAGCATGGAAAATGATGGGTCTAATTAACTTGTTTATTAATTGAAGAAAAAATAATATATCTTTTGGATAGAGAATGTTATTTTGCATGCAAAATTTCCTTACTGAGATTTAATTTTTGTCCAGGGTGAAATTAGAGGTGGCTTAAGACAGACAGATAGGAACAAACCTAGAGAGACCCAACTCCTATAAACATCTGCTTGCTTTGAAATCTGATGGAGAAATGCTGGAAAGCTGAAAATTTGTGAATCACCTTCCTGGGAAGGGAAATTGCCATCCTCAAGAGCAGGGATTGCTTTTGCCCGTTGTTCTGTGGGATCTCTTGCTTCGTGCAGGAGGAGTGAAGAGTGAGCATGGGTGAGTGCGTTACCTAATGAACCCCAGGGAGGTGGGAAGGAGTCCTTGGCCGGAGGAGATGCTGCACCACGGATCAGCCTGGGCTCTGCTCTTCCAGCTGGTGATCTGAGGGAAGAAAACTGCTGTCATTGCAGGGGGCACTAAGGGCAACTTCTCTTGGAAGTCCTGTGCAGCCAGCAATTAAAACACTGTAAGGGTTTCTTATAATGATAGCTAATAATTTTCTAACGCAAAAGGTATTTTGACCAAAACAAACCCCAAGCCTGTTCTGGAGCTGGTTGCTGGACAGGAATTTTGTGGTTGCCTAGGAACTGGTGATCAGAGCCTGATTACGTCCAATATGGGCTGACAAAGGGCATTTTCATCAGTATCTTCATTGTTTACAGCCACATGGTCCTATGGCAGCTTCCAAAGGGCCAACTCTCCAGAGCTGGGGAAAACTGAGTGTTGAATTTTCTGGAAGCTAAAATACAGGCAGAAAAGTTTTAATGAACATTGGGAATTTTTAGGTAGAGATCTTCACATAGACAAGCCCCTGGATTTCATCATAAAAAAATGTTGGCTTTGCCTCAGGATCTCCAAGGCTCAGGAGCCAAGTCAGAGCAGATATTGAAAAAAGAAAAAAGCAGTAATTCGAAAAAAGGAACTAGATACCAAATGATGTGTATCAGAAATTATGAAGCTTAGCCAGCTGATGAGGGATAATTATTAAAAGAGCTTGAAATCTGTGGCTGTCAAGAGTAAGGACAAAAAACTTCAAATATCTTTAAAGAGAGACAAAAAAAATAGTGCCAGCTGGTGGGTTCATCAGTGGATGACATGGTTCAATCAGCGCAATAATATCTGGTCAGTATTTCTTTGTGGCTTTTGGAAAGACAAAACGATGTGCTTTATCTCCCTAATGGGAGATAAAATCTTTCTCTAATCATCAGGGTAGTAAATTATATCTGTGTTGTCAGGGGGTACACTTAGAAATCAGTGTCCATGTAACTTGTTTTTGAGAGTCTCAGAAGATTGAGGTCTGCAGATGTTCATTTTTAATCAACAACAGAAAAGCAGGGAAAAGGCTAGTTTATATTTTAAAAAGGCTGCCATTATGTCACAGATAAGTACAAGCTGGTAATCCTGGACAAAATAATGGCATAGGTGAAAGGCAATTCAAACAATGAAGAATTAAAGGCTAGGAATAAAACTAATGGGTTTATGAAACATAGGTCTTTAGAAAAAGTCTGAATTCATTAGCTTAGTCATGGTTATTAGGTAGCTCTAATATGCCTAGCATTTTGCAAAGCGTTTGACATAGTTTCACACGGCATTTGGACGGAGCCACCCAAGGAGACACACTGAAATGGTGGTGGGAGCAGGGAGCTGGTGGGGCTGGGGGGTTGTTACCCCACGGTGGGAGCTTTGCTGGGGGATTGGCAGTGAGGAGGGCTTGGCATGTGCCTCCGTCAGGTCCAGCACTGGCCTTTTCAGGACAGAAAGCCTCTTGCTGTGTTATTTGTTATAGAATTTAACTTTTTCTTTCTTTATTTATTTTTATTTATTTTATTTTCCCTAGGATGCCATAATCTGTAAAAATTGTGGGTGAGGATGCGATTCAATTGAAAGGAACATTTTTTAAAAGAAAATAAAAAAAAAATTATTAAAAGAAAATAGTGGTATAGTCTACCCAAGTGGCTGTACTCCATCTGAGAAGGCACTTGAATAAATTCTCGGTGCTGTTGATGTAGCCCAGCTACAAACCCCTGGGTATGGTAGGGTCTGCATCCAGAGACACTTTCTTTACAGCACCCAGAGCAGCGCTGCAGACAGCATCTTCCAAAGTCAAGAAAAGGGATCTTCACCCTTCTGCTTTCCCGAAGATGCTGAGGGCTCTGTGTAGACCAAAGGATCCCCTGAAATTATCAGGTGGCTGGTGGGTCAGGAGATCTTTGGACTTGAATCAGAGCTGGGAAACCGCTGCCTGGAGCGAGACAGGTTCAGATGAACGAGGTGTTTGCCTTTGCTCTCCCTCTCGCCATCTGTTCTCTGACACCTCAAGGACAGTGTTTGTGCATTGAAAGAAAAGAGCTGCTGGAGCAGCCCTGCCCAGCCAGCCTGGTGGCTCTCTGGGGACTGAGACGTGGAATAAAGTCCTCTGTCTCCTCGGCCAGGGCTGTTCTGGGCAGCCTGGGCTTTGCCACAGGGGTCGCTTGCCCTTGCCCCCAGCCCTGCTGTGTTGATGGTCCTTGCAGTGCTCTCCTTGTGCACACATACCATAGAATCATAGAATGGTTTGGGTTGGAAGGGATCTTAAAGATCACCACATTCCAACCCCCTGCCCTGGGCAGGGACACCACCCACCAGACCAGGTTGCTCAAAGCCCCATCCAACCTGGCTTTGAACGCTTCCAGGGATGGAGAAGCCACAGCTTCTCTGGGGAACTTGGGTCAGGGTCTCACCACCCTCACAGCAAAGAATTTCTCCCTAATATGTAATCTAATCTAAATCTTCCCTCTTTCAGTTTAAAACTGGTACCCCTTGTCTTATCACTCCACTCCCTGATCAAGAGTCCCTTCCCATCTCTCCTATAGGCCCCATCAACCAAACCTGAAGTTACTCTGCAGTGGTACCTGACTTTGCAAAGGGAGGCTCAGGCCCTGGTTTATTCTGCCTTCTCTAAGAACTGCTCCCAGCTGTGGGCTGTTGGAAGCACAAAGCGATGCTGCCCAAGCCTCGCTCTTCCTTGCAACATCACCCTGGCTACGAGCAATAACCCACCAGCAAGCCATGAAGCCCAAGGCGAACCACAAATTCACCCCAAAACAGGACCCAAGCTATTCATTCTTCTCGTGTCTCTACTTCGTTTCTAACATTCACTTGAAAGGACACAACGCTGCTGTGAAAGATACGCCAGGAGAGCCGATGAGCACAGGCAGAGCCTCCCGGAGTTGCTAGGTGACTGCTGCCCTCAGGGCATGATCCCCCAATACCGCCTGCTCCCGGGATGAGTAATGCATCTTGTTTGCATCCATTGGGCAAAACTGCTGTCACTTGGGTCTTGCTGGTTGAGTCATTCCCACTGGGAGTGATGGGCTACGCGGGTGGCTGAGAGAGGATCCTGCCACCCTGGAGGTGCTCAGCCCCCAAAGCAAACCTCTCCCGATGGGCTGGGGTTGGCCCTATGGAGCTTCCTGGTGACCTGTTGCTCCGTGGTCCCATGCTGAAGAGCTGTTCTTGACATCTAAGCACAGCAATAGCAACAAAAAGATGTGTCCATTGGCCAATGCTCTTTGGCTGACAATCAAAGACCTTATCTGAATTTTTTGGACTGTCTTTAGAGGGTAGAGAAGCCTTTCACATCCTGACTGTAAAGACAGGGAGAGCAAGATATGGGGGGAAGTCAAAGTGTTTCAAGTGCAGCCATTGCAGGCATCGACCACTCTGGGTGTGCAAGCAAATGTTTGTGACGTTTCTGTGGGCTTCCAAGGTTTTTAATTAATTTCTCAAGCTAAAGACAGTTATGATGTAACATAAAAAAGTTGTTTGGCTTATCTTCCACCTGGTTCACATGGAAGACAGGATTTCAGGTTAAATGCTGTTTTGGCAGCAGTCCAGTGATATTAGAGGTGAATCGATGAACAAATCCTTTGAGGTCACTGCTTCCAAGAGGACAAAGAGGAGATATTTTAGTCCATGGTAGCCAGTGATTTAATGCCTGAGTGCTCTCTCTTGAGAACATATTACAAAGTAAAGAGAAACTCAATTTAGTGCTTTTCTCTGACCAAGTTGAAAAAAAAATTATAAACTGTCATGTTTTCAAGCTGTTCCCCCTCCTTTGTGGCAGCAGAGGGGTGAAGCGATGGTTGCAACCGAAGTGGTGGGATACAGCTCCCAGCACTTGTTGTGCAGTGGCAGCGTCCAGGAGGGCAGCCAGAGGCCACACTGTGGTAGATGCTGCGCAGACACAAACTGAACAACGGGTCGTGCCTCAAAGAGTTTGAAATTAAAGCTAAAGGGAACAGATTGGGAGAGTACGAGGAATCAATGGTGAAATGCAAGCCATTTTTTTCAGCAATGGCATTGGCCATGCTCATATCCAGTTGGATTTAGGAAGTTTTTACGTAGAATATGGAATAAACACATATTAAGAAGCAAGGGAAAGATTTTCCTACCAGGATTTCAGTGTTGAAAAGAAGCTGCTGCGTATGAGCTGGGAAACGTGGTCTGGGACCAGAGTGTGAGCAGCAAAATGAGGACTGTCCTGTAGCAGGGCTTGGAGGTGGGGGTTTCTTACACAAAACATCAAGAGGTTTCGGAAGCCCTGGGTGAGCTGTTGATGTGATCTGCACAAAGGGCATAGCCTCACGCTGCTAACAAGCTCCAGGGCAGCTCATCTGCCTTTGATTTCAGGCTTTTCTCCAAGCAGGGATGGTAAATTGTAGGCAAAAATAATTCTTGTCAAGGATCTAATGATGCTTCAAGTTCCTGCAACCTTTCAGATAAACAGGGTGGAACAGTGCAGTGAATTTTGTAAGAAATCTCTAAAAATGTGCAGCGAACATAATGAAGCAAAATTGATCTGTTGTTTTCTCTCAGGAAACAAATACTACATGAGGAAACAAAAAGAAGAGAGGCCAGAAAAATACAGCTGTACTCTCAAAATGGGTCAGTCATAGGGACAGCAGCTGTCCTCAGACATTAATGTTTTCACACACAAAAAAAAGAAAAATTAGGAGCCATATTTATGCAGCTGCTTGTTAATATCTAAGGATGAAATCCTCCAAATGGCCCATCTAAATATTCAGCCCAAAGCAACGTAAATGCATGATCTAAAGAACAACCTTGAGACATGTGCACTCGCCTTGCTGAAAGACAGGAATTTGGAAAAGAGAAGCGTGGGTCTGTGATTCAGAGCTGAGCGAGATTCACTTTACACATAAAAGACAAAGCCAGGGAGTTAACCATGAAAAAAAGACATGTAGCACATTTCAAGTGCATAATGCCCTTGAGGGGACAGATAGCAAACTGAATGCAGCCAGCAGCTGCTCGGCTGGGCTGGGAAGGACTGGAAGATGTCCCTCAGCAGGGCTGCGAGTAATGGGTGATCCCAGGATGAATGATCTTGGACACCTTCACCCCTGGCTGGATCCCTGGGTAGATTCCTAGGTAAATCAGTGCCACAGCCCTGCTCTTCTCCGGCGGTAAGGGAGGTCCCAGGGCAGCAAGTCAGAGCTGATGGATGGGGCCACCAGTGGGTACAACCCAGGGTCCCTCACTGGGTCTAAGAAAATATGGGTGAGCAATGAGTCTTTGATTGCTCCTTTGTGGCCTGTGCAAAGGCACTGGGTGGTGTCGGGTTCTGCCTTTGCAAAATTTCAATGGGGCTCCAAGGTGTGTATCAAGCCAGCTTCATACTGCGGGCTTAGTGGTGTCCAAATGGGTGAGCCTGACCCAGCGAGAGAGCTGGCAGTTGTGCATGGCTGGTAGACCCACAGGGGCTTATCTGGTCCCTGATGGACCTGGAGCTTTTGCTGCAGCTACAGGGTTGTACAACTGGTTGTGTTTCATCCCAGACACAAAGGTCTGCCACAACAGGCTTCATTTGTCATCAACAGAGAGCTGCACCCTTCTGAAGATGCTGCTTGGAGCCAAGGAGGGCACAGCCCCTGCTCCCCGCACTGATCCACAGCCTGAAGAGTGACCTGGGAATGGAGAAACATGATTTTCTGAAGGCTTTGCTGTGCTTTTTGAAAATACCCCATCATCTAGAGCTGTGATGAAGCAGAGGTCTGGCTGGTGCTTTACTCCAGCCAAGGTGGAGGCTCAGCAGTGGCAAGGGGATTGCTGAGGATGGAAAAGGTCCTTGTGTTATTTTGTGGTGGGAGGAAGGGGATGGTTCTGGCAAAACCCCCACTCAGAGAGAGGGGGAACACTCTGCCCACAGCAGATCCTCCACAGGGTGGAGGAGATGGTGAGGAGATGGGTGGACATAGACTTGCAGAGGGGAAGAAGCTGGCAGTCGCTGCTGTGTGTGCTTATGGCAGTGCCAGCAGGGCTCACGTTTATAGTGGCACGTGTTCACTGCTGGCTCCTGCAGCTGCCATGAGCAGTTCCAGCACTCCCCAGTTCCCAGCTGGATCTCGAGAGCCCTTCCCTGCATCACCTGGCGACGGGCAGGCTCCGAGAGCTCTCCTCCAGCTCTGGAGGGCTTCACATGCCTCCTCTCCTTCCCTCCTTAGGTTTTGCTGCATCTTGTTGTTAAGGAGCAAAACAACCCAACAGCCCCCCAGCTAACGAGGAAATGATTTTTTTGACACTCTCCTTGAGGATGGCAGCCGCACCTGGTATTTCTTAGAATGAAAACAAATATCTTTCTTTCTTTGTTTGTTTCTTTCTTATTCCTAGAAATTAATTTTCAATCATGCCATCTGGTTGCCAGAGGTGACATTTTCCACCTCTGAGGTAGCCGATGTCATGGGAGGACGCCGCGGAGGACTGAGCATTTCTGTTTCACATTTCTTTTGTTTATTTTCCATCAAGGTCACCATGTCTCTTACCCAGGGTTTGGCTCTTACTTTAGCTGGAGCTTTCAAGAAATTGTTAGTGGCATCGATTCTTTCTGGGAAAAATGCCGTGCAAAGTTGACTGAAACTGCAGGAAAATTTAGGTGAAATTCATCTGGGATTGAGCTAGGAACAGAAGGGGGATATGAAAGTTTGCTTTGAACTTGTGGTCTTTGTTTGTTCTCCTTGGATCCCCACAATGCATGTGCTTTCAGGGAAATCAGTGCACAGTGACTGAACTAAAACCTCAGGGGACGGAAAATAAAAGGAACTAAAATCTTTACCAAAATATTCATCAGGCGAAACTTCTAAGCCCAGTACATTTCCATGCTGGAAATAAAGGCATCCTACAGACCCCTTACTGTTAGTTTTATGTGAAAATACAGCGGTGAACTTCCTCAGCAGAGGATGTATGGGATTTGTGCAGGCAAAGTGATGAGGGACGCAGGGAGATGAAGATTCCCTGAGCAATTTCATTAGATCCAGCAGGATGGACAAATATGTGTGTGCATGTACCCTCTGCACACCCACTGGGCTGCACAATCTTTACACCTTTGGATCCATGAGTTGCAGCCCCCAGTTTCCGTTTACACCCTGTCTTGCAAATATAGTACGGAGAAACTGGGCTGTTGTGGAGCCACTGGCCAGTTTGCTGGTGTCCCCTTCCATGCTCTCCTTGATGTCCGGGACTCGGTCCCCACGGTGAGTGGGGCAGGACAGAAGGTGTCAAACTCTTCCCCTGAAATACTGAAGATTGTTCTTTACTCTTCAGCTACTGAAGTTTGGCAACACTTGGAAGTGTCATTGCCTGTCAGGAAGATCTTTTGCATTTCCCATCCCCTGGAGTGGAGGCTGCCTATCAAGTGTCTTTTCTCCACAGTTTAATGTTTCTGGTAAAACTACTGATTTGATTTTTAGATTTTGTCTGAACAGAATTAGCACATATCACATGCTTGAGCTGCCAGTTAAGGGAAAAGACGAGGAATGGTCAGGGGAATAAAACAAGTTATCCCTTCTGGGGCTACATCAGAAGACCAAGCCTAGAAGGCAAAAGCTATTTAGTCCACGAGTCCTGTTTTGCACATCACAGGGATGGCAGGGATGGAAGGTGAATGGCAAGTAGGGCCCTGGGATGGGGTCTGCCCCAGTTGCGTGAACGTTTGCAGGGCGAGGTGCCACCACATCGGCCCTTGGTGGCAGCTGGTCGGTGTCAATTGGTGGGGAAATGGGGAGGATGAGGCGGTGGTTGCACATCTGGATGGGCCCGGGACTGGCCAGCTGTGGTCCACTGCTGGCTGGAGATGGGAGATGAGCAGGGGCTTGTGCAGGCATCGGGGCTCCCCCGCAGTGGTGGGGTGCTGGAGAAAGACGGTGCAGCATTTATGTCTCGCAGGGAATGCTGGCAACGGCAAGGGATTCTGCTGATATTTAGTGATGATGTATCCATTCCTCTTTTTATCTCTCTTTATCTAATAAACATGATCCCTCTCACAGGCAGAGATCTCAGCTGAAACATGTAGATGCAGAATTAACTCAAGCACCAAAGGCAAAAAACAAGCCAGAGAGGTGCTTCTGTAGCACTGCTAACCCGTGAGATGCTCCAGCTTCAAGGGAAGGTCATCAAGATGATTTGCCAGAGACACTTGCAAATGAGTACCACTCCCATGAACTGCTGATGATACATGCCCTGGAAAAGAAAAAGCCATCTCTTCTTGCTCCAGACAGGGTCACTTATATTCGCAGAAGTCAGTAAGATGCTGAACCTGTCTCCTCTCCCAACGCAGCTGCTTCCTGCAGCGTTCCCTCCAACACCTGCAGACCTG
Organism: Xenus cinereus; assembly: GCA_025774025.1. Taxonomy (NCBI): domain Eukaryota; kingdom Metazoa; phylum Chordata; class Aves; order Charadriiformes; family Scolopacidae; genus Xenus; species Xenus cinereus. The sequence continues at coordinate 4,020,760 of JAOXJK010000005.1, read as the reverse complement.
CAAGGGGACACGTGGTGACTGTCACACACCGGGAATGTCACGGTGAGGTCAGGAAAGTGCAGCTCTGGGGCTTTGCAAGTGCAGCGAGAAGGTCAGCTCAAGGAAAGCTCACACCCCACTAACCTTCCACTGGAGAAATGTTCCTATTTTCTCTCAGGTGTCCTTGCTCCATCCTAGGTGTGAAAAAGCCCACATATTTGCTGGGACTGAAGAGCTGACTAGACAGTGAGAACAAAGCCATATGCTACTTGTCATCATTTATATCCTACACATTCTAAATCCCTCACCAAGATCACAGTATTTTTCTCACTTATGAATTTTATGGGAGGAAAATAACAGGCTAATAGAAGGCAGAGTGAACTCCATGTTTTCTGCTTCAGCATCACCTGCTGGCTCCGATGGGATTTGCAAATCCATGGAAGAGCTCAGGAGGTGTTGGGCAGGAGATGCAACTTAGCCCATTTTGCAAGTTTTGGGATTTTTAATGGGATGCATGGGTGCTGCTCTGTAATGTCTCACTACCTGAAGGCTAAAATGAAGAAAACAAGGGGAAGGAGGACCGGGGTAAGGCAGGCTTGTTAAATCTTCTAAATTTTACTGCGTACTCTGAGATTCACAATGAGGAGGCAGTAAAAGGCATCCTTTGGCAAAATTTAACAATCACTCTTAGTGATTGTGTCATTGAACTGCTTCAGTACCTAGTTTGAAGTTAGTAGAAGGAACTCCAAGTGTACTGTAAAATCTAATCCATCTTATCTGAAAGATCAAAGTCTGCAGGAAAGCACAAATCCAAACCTCCAAAAGTATAATTGCCATTTCCCTTCTTTTTCCTTTTCCCTTTCCTCGGCTCTCATTCAGATTTTCACAAAACCAACTGATAGCATGAGATGATGCTCCAGCTTGTAGGGCGATCTCATAGAAAGATAAGATCTCAACCGAGCTCTACAATTTTTGGACAGGTGTTTTTTTTTGTTTTTTTTTTTATTTGTTTCAAGAACACCTGGGAGATTTTTTGGCTCTCGAGTCTGTCCTCTCACATGGATTGACCCTTGATCCAGAATGGGAATCTAATCTCTCTGCACCAAACCTCAGCCATGGGGAAACCTTGGGAAGAACTTGTAGGAACATCTTTCTGGAACAGTCAGTCCTGATGTATGAACGTGCAGTGAAAGCTCTGTCACCACATGGTGGCTGTTCTGAGGTCATGGGACAGAGGGTGTTGGGACAGGGAGGATAAATCGTTCCTAGGATTGTACCTGACCTGTTCAGCATTTCTATTGTGTTGGAACTAGAAAGCTTCAAACACAGATCAGGGGTGAAATCTGGAAGTGTTCAACATACATAGTAATAACAAAAAATAAAAGACATGTGGCAAAGGTCTCCCAAAGTTTCCTCAGAAGTGAATTCAGTGAGATCCCAGAGGAATAAGGTGTCTAAGACTGTTTCTGCACTCTCCAAGGCACCTCTGTCACTACTTTATCGCTCTGAAATGTGGAGGTTTGGTGCTCAGATGACTGGACAACACCTGGGGAGGGAATAGGTTTCCTGTCCGAGATGCATATGCTGTATGATTAGAAAACCTCCCTTACTTACTCAGTTGAATCTGAAACACTTCTAGGTAGTGAAAAAAAAAACCCAAATTAATAGTAAATTTCACAAAAGCATGTGAAATTTCCCTGTTTCATGTGTCACAGCTGTTCTACCCTTTGATGTTGCTGAGATCTGAGCAACATGATATCTGGGCACGTCCCTGGTCTCAGAAAGCTTTAGCGCTTGCGGATGCTATCAGAATTTCTCAGCAGTCTGGGATGGTTTCCAGGGGAAATCAGATCTGGTTTGTGTTGGAGATGGACTGTTTGGAGCAGAGCAAATGAAAATGCCTTGAAAGGTTGAGATGTGAACTGAGGAGGGGATGAGGGGACTGGGGATCCTCATGGCTGTGCTGGTGCTGGTGGGGGGGTGGATGGGAAAGCCACGGGGGAGGGGTGCCCTTATCCATCTGGCTCACTGGTGGGGCATTGCTTTCAGGTGACAATGCCCTTGATTTGGAGAGCTCTCACGACTGCAGCTCTTCTGGCATGGCAACAGCGCTTTGCAAGGCTGAGACATTTTTACCTCTCTGGGATGCTCCTTTACTCTTACCTCCTACCTTTCAGCCCCGGGCTTCTGGTATCTCTCCCTACTCCATCCATCTCCTAAATGAGTATTTGCAGAGTTTGCAGCACTGTCTGGGTTTCTGCAGGAGAAGCGCGGTGTAAAAAGTCAATCTTTATTTCTGTGATATATGTAGCTGGCAGATCCTGCCTCCAGCACTGCGCTCACGCTGCTCTGGGAGACGGCCTCAACCCGACACTGCCTCAGCGAAGGTGATGGAGGGGCAAGTCTGGAAAAAGCAGATGATGTGGAGCAAAATGGTCTTGAGGGCAATTTGGGGAAAGTAATGAGAGGTTCAGAAACTGGGACTGAGCTGGGGACAGGGCTGGCGGGACCATCTCCCTGCGCCTGAAGGAGAGGATGAGGGGCTGAAGTGCAGCTGTACCCTGCTGACCAGCCAGGGTGGCTTCTGAGATGTGTGATGGTTAGTGAATGATCCAACCATTTCTGCAGAGGGTCATTCTTCGGGAAGGTCTCAGCCTCTTTCCCTCTGAGAAGCATCTGGTATGACTCCTCTCTGAGGCTGCCTTGTCTCTGACTAGGCACAGCTTTGGTACCTCCATCATCTTCCTCTACTGCTCCTGCTCCTTGGGCTGAGCCAAAGAGGAAGCAGAGGACAGCATTGATGTGGACTGATGTTAGAAGGCTGGGTGCAATGCCAGGAGATCATCCGTTCCTTCTCCCTGCCAGGAACATTCCCAGAGCACCGTTCACATCCCTCCTGCTGCCTCCGGTCCCTCCTCCAGTGGAACTTGCAGCTCGGCACACTCATACACAGGTCTGATGGGGGCAGAGCTGCCCCTCACCCCAGCTCCTCTGTCGAAGAAATCACCCAAGAGGGCAAGAAGGGACCTTGCAGCCTTCTTCTCCCTTCTGCACAACCCCTTACTCAGTAGTTAACCCCTTCTCTCGACCTCCTAACTCGGTAGTTAACTCCCTTTGCCAGTGCATCTGGTCTTGTTCATGCTCAGCACTGGCATCCCCCTTTGTCCTGCAGGTTGCCCACGAAAGCGTGGAGCAAGCCATGACAGGGACCAGAGCCGGGCTGACGAGTCCTGACCCGGGATAATGTGCACACACACAGAGGGGTTTCAATTGGGGTTCCCAATTCCTTTTGACTTGTGATTTTGGTCTCTGCATACACCCCAAAGTGTCCCTATCTCTTTGCAAGGATGCCAGGGAGCCTGGTGTTGGACACCTGTGTGAAGAACCGATGCTGTGCTCGTTTGTGCCAGAAGCCAGGTATTCCCATGCCACCAGTAATCTCCCAGCTCTCATTTACTCCTCATCCCAGCCCTCGAGTTAACTGGACACGGGGCAATGCTGTGCTGCCCCATCAGCAGGGGACCTCTAAGGAGCTTTATGCCTCCTGGTTGGAAAACACTTAAATAACAGCCCCAGATTTGTTCCTCTTGTGTTTCTGAGACCCCAGTAGTGAAAACTGCAGCAAGGTTAATGACCTTTCACACAATTTTTCACATTCAGAAGATGAAGTTGCAGTAGGATATCTGTGTTTCAGGGACTTTTCACACAATTATTCACATCCAGAAGCCTAGCTTGGTCACACACGCTCAGTCCCAACATTGCGGCTTTTGCTCAACCAGGTCTGGAAACCTCTCACAGCTCCCAAACACCGTTTGTGCAATGAGCTTTGCTGAGGCTGGAAAATCCCACGGAGAGGAGCAGACCCAGGTGACATGATTTCATCCTGTGATGAGCACAGGTGATGTGGGTTGGGTGGGTGAAGAACAAAAGGGCTGTGTGGGGCTAGGGAAAGGGTTTGGGGGTATGGAGGGTGAGAGGTATGTGGAAGCAGATCAGCCTTGGTGGGACCAAGAAGCTTCTAGGTAAGACTTTGACTTGGGGCAGGGGAGGCTCTTGATGGGGGTTGAATTTTATTTTTGTAGGGGAATGGTACAATTTCCTTAGCTGGAAGGGATAGCTAAGCAGCCCAGGATGCTGGAGAGGTCCTTTCAAGGTCACTAGTGCACCTCTACACACTCCCTGTGTGTGTCCCCATGGTCCTCTGTGCAGGCATAGCCTGGTGCAGCCACCAGCATCTCTGCAACGCAAATTTAGAAGAGTCTTCACATTCTGTCAAACCTTCAGGCCCTGGTTTTTGGCTCTTGTGAAGCAGCACAGCTTTGCTGGAACCAACTCATCCCAGCAGGGCTGTTGACTCTCAATTCCACATAAAATTATGGGGAGCTGGAGCGTGTGTATGGTACTTCTGGCATGGGTGGCTCTTTGCATGACATCTTCAGAGTGAGCATGACAGCCACATAAATAGCATATGTGAGGAGATATTACATATCTGCAGCTTGTTGCATATTATTTACATAAATATCTTCTACCTAGCTGATGGTTCTTCCTAGTTACAGATTTGTTAAAGACTGGAGTATTTTCAAAGCAGATATTCAAGCCTTTGAAAAACTGATGGGAATACATTTCCCTCTACAGTTGCTTGAAATTCTCAGTAAACAGCTATTGTTTCCTCTTGCTAGAAAATGGAGCAAGAGAAGGCTCCTGAGACTGCATTTAGGTGGGTTTAAACTGTGAGAACAAACTGTCCGACCGCAAGTTATCAGGGATCAGCTGCTATCGATCCCAATAACAGCAAGATCTTGAGTGACACCTCTTTGGGGAAGGCAAGCCCAGAGGGAAGCAAACAGAAAATGGACACTGAATATCTTGGTGCTAGACTTTTTTTTTTGGTGGTGAATATGTTGCTCTTAAAGCTGTTCACTATGTAAAATGGCTTTAGTACAGAGGTGATAAGCAGCTCCTTACTTTGAGGTACTTTGTGAAAATTACCATCTAAGCACAGGAGGTGTTTTCCTCCCAAAGGGATAAGAGGTTAAAGTGCTGGGATGGAGCTTGGAGGGTCTGAATCCAGCATCTACTTCTGTTCTTTGCTGAGAACCTGTGTAAATCATGCAACCATCATTTCCTTTCCCTAAATCAGAGACCCTTCCTCTCCCAGCATCTGAGCTGTGGGGACCCCCAAATTGTGAGCCCTGGATGCTGGGTGCCCGTTCCCAGAATGATGAAATAAAAAAAAAAGACAATAAAAAATTTAGTGTCCTGGCTGAGGGGATAATGGGGGGAGGAGAGGGTTCTGTCTTGTGGGAGTGGAGGGATTTGCTTGATATAAGGTCAATGGGTTTGAGTTGCAAAGAGGCATAAGTCTGTTAAAAAAGAATATAATGTTGCAGAGAGAAGTGTTAATGGCCTCATGCACAATCACCTGAAATGATCAGTCCCTGGAAAATTGCAAATAATGATGGCAAACAATAAAATAACAGTGAGGTGAGTAGCATAGTGTACTTTTTTTTTTTCCTGTTGGAGCTTGAGGGATTTTGCTCTAAATGAATTTTTGGTGAAAGCAGGATTCACTCTAAGAATCTGTAAGCAGTGAGGATCAGGCTCACCAGCACACATGGTATCCTCCAAAATGCAGGCGGCTTCTGGCATTAAGTGGGTCTGGTTATTCTCTTTACTGTGGTCCCTCGTAGCTTTTGGGGGTGTGGGACCTCTGATCTTGGTGGCCACTGTCCTTTGGATGTGACTGAGGGGCATAAGCAAGTCATGGAAAAGTGGGAGAGACTGGGATAGGACTGAAGCAACTTTTCCTGAGAGGTCGTGCTTGGATTCTGGGAGCTAAATGGCTCTTTTTTTCTCCCATTGTGTGGTCCCAGGACACCATAGCAGGAAATGATGTATTTCTTGGTGTGGTAACTCCCTGGCTTTGGGAGCTGGAAAGCAAATGGAAGGAAAAAGAAGGCTAGAAGAGCAGAGATTTTCTTTGTATTTCTCTTGAAACAGGCATGAATTATACTTGTTTTGCTGTCCTGCTACTTTAGAAAGAGGAATCAATTGACTCCAGCTCGGTAAGCTAGGTGTCCCAGGGGATCAGCTGTCTCTTGCATGAAATCGTTTTATTGTATAACGTGCCTGTTCCTATGGATCAGTTCCTTGCAGCCTTGGGAATGGGCAGGGGGGTTCCCAACCAGCAGCAATGTTGGGTTTCCAGGGTATGGAGGGGTCAGGTCCTGACCCCATGGCTCGGGCCGAGGCAGGTGGAGCTGCCTCAGTCCCATGGGGACGGATGATCTCAGTTGCCTTTCTCTGCTGGCTCGAGCTAAAGGCTGTGTGCAAGTGTCTGGGCTCATATTCATGGCTTGGTCCAAGAGTAGATGGGTTGTACTGGGATCAGTCGTCTGCGATCTGGACTGGACCCTCACTATCACCCCTGCCAGATGCATCCTGAGATCTTGCCTCAAACGTGCTGTCCCTGAGAAGGTCAATGTTCATGGAGGGACTCTGAAAGTGGTGGGGACATGGCCTGTGACATCCTGCTGACTCTATTCTCCTCAGTGGGTCTGGGTTTTAAGTAGTGTCCTGGTGCAAGCTGAAGTCAGCAGGAACCATTTTGCCCCCCGTGAGTTTGTTCCCAGGCCCCTGTTTGCTGCTTGGGAACAGTTATTCTGTTTTTCTTTCTTTGTTCTGAAGCACAGCATTGCAAAAGAGGTTCTGCGGAAATCTCTGCCATTCTAAAAGGAGTCTGATGGAGCAAATACAGAAGCTGCAATGAATATGTATTATTGCAAATATGGAAGAAGTCAATATCCCCTTCTTAATAGATGTTATTTCTCATTCATTGACGGAGTCCGTTGGCAGTGGAGGGCAGATAATCCACTTCTGGGTTCTCTCTCGCCTTGTGTTTTTACGTGATTTATAACATCACACAAGGAACAGAATTTGTCACCACCATCTCTGTGAAGGACCTTTCAATCCCCTCGTAGAGGCCACTGGGGAAGTGGCTTCTGGGGCTCAAGAGACCATTTTTTTTTCATTTTGTTGTGACTTTTTATTCATTACTTGCTGCCAGTTTCTCTGATGCTCTAGTTGTTTGCCAGAGATCTGTGATATTATGTAAAGCAGTCAGTGTTAATATACCAAACCCAACATCTCTTGCTCTTCTGGAGCCGGTGCCAGGCTGAGCAGTGACTTCCCTGTGCTCTTCCATAGTTTAGCCATCCTAGGCATCATTCTCCTTGTCTGTTTTGCAGGTTTTCCAGCTTTTGGAAAAGAGCTCTTGCTGTAACGCAGGGTTTTTATTCCTCTTAGTGTTTAATGGTCTGCTGGAAGACGCCGTGCCTGCTGGCCCTGCTCTGCCTTCTCAGCTGTAGACACAGTTCATGTCCCTGCTCAGCACCGACCCTGTGAAGGGAGCAGAGATGCTCAAGGACCTCCCAGTTCTTGCTGGTAACGCTGGCCTTGGGCAGACCACGGCTAGTCTGAGCCACTGCTGGGCTTTCCTTGACTTGTATGTATGCTTAAAACCAGAAAACTTGGGGGAGGGTGAGCAGAGAGCTCAGGGAAGCACTTGTGAGGCCAAGGCTGAAGAGGGTGAAATGAGGAACCAGAGGGAGTGCTGGAGGGGTGAATCTGGGGGGGGGGGGGTGAGCAGCCACCAGCTGACAACTGAAAAGTGTGAGCAATTGCTGAGGAAAACACGACCTTTTGTGCTTTTCTGCATAAATGTTTAACAGCAAAAGAACATGTCTACCTGCCTGTCGCATCTGTTTCTCATCCCGCCAAACAGCTTGAGCCTGGTTTAATGGTACTTGAAATGAAAGGGTTCACCGGTGGCGATGCGCTGCCGGTGCTGTCGGTTTTGATGGGTGCAGGATTAACCAGCGGTGTTTTCAGCGTTAGCGGTGGGAGAAATGAAGCTGTGTGCCTCCCTGCGTGTGCCTGTTCTTGGCTGCTGAATTCCTGTGTGATCATTAATGCCCCAAGAACAAATCTCACCCACCAGCAGCGGCTGGGGTGCAAATTCAGCTCATTAGCCTTGGGCATGTGGTTGGCAGGTGCCCGTCATCCCAGGAGTGATGGTTGTGTTTCTGAACCTTTGCTTTCTGGCCTCCGCGTCCCCCTCCATCCCCAGCCTTCCTCCCTCTCCTCACCAGCCCAGGCGCTTGTTCCCCGTGTGAGAAATGATTTCACATCTTGCAAAATTAATTCTCTGCTCATGATGGCCTTGATTAAACAGATTGGCAAACTGTGTTAAAGGTGGCAAAACAGCGCTGACATGCAGACGTCTTCACCTCCTGAAAGGAAAGGCAAAAAAAAAAAAACCTGTGGGTTTTTGCTATTATAAAACACAGGTGGCTGTGGGCTGATTTCTGCAAAAGCAGTAAAAGTCTCTGCATTTAGGAAACAGCATCTGTAAAGTTAACCTGGTTGAAACAGTTGTAGATGTAATTACTGGCATGTGAACTAGGTGAGCTTGAAATAGATAAGGTTTCTTCATCCACAGCTGGATGGACGGTCAGAAGTTTGGAGGCAGATATGCTACAGGTATGTGGGGAAAGCCCAGGGTCCTGCCTCTGCCAAGACATAGCCATGAATCAAGCTGAAAACAAGCCTGCCTGGGCCCCAGCTGTGGTTCTTTATAATATAAGCTTCTGAAAGTTTCCAAACACCCCCCTGCCCCAAATATGCACAAAGCTCATTTTCAAACAGATCCTTATTTTTTATGGGTAGTCTATTTACTCAATTAAAAAACTTTTGTACATTTTTGGTTTGAATCTTATTTTGCAGACATTCAGTAGAAAGTGGGGGGGGGGGAGGTACTTTCAGCATGAATGTGTTTGACTTGCGTGTTGATGCTCTGGAAACTTTCTTGTAAACCCAGCATCTATTCATAGTATGTCATCTGCTGCCTTCAGGCGTGCTTTCTGGGCAATCGTTGCCTGGAAGAAGGGTTGTATTTTTGGTTTGTTCTTTTTTGGCTTTTGTTACCTTGCTGTCTGCATAGAAACCCTCAAGCAGAAGAGGTGATCTGTTTTTCCAGGAAAGAGGCTGGGAGAAGCCTTTTTGGGTCATGCAGATGAAATCTTGGTAGCCTTCCTTCTCAGCCTTAGTCCATAGACCCCAATGGACATGGTGAAGGCTTCTGATAAAGATGTAAACCAGCAAGGCTCCTCCTCTTGAGATGACTATCTGTCCTCCTCTCATCCCAGGGATCCTGAGAAGAGCAGAAGGTAAGATAACACGAGATGTTCTGGAAGGACAGATCTCTTCATGGCTGAATTTAGTTTGGCTGAAATCAGGATTGGGACTGAAGGTGCAGTATGAAGATCCTGGGCTTTTTCCTGTACAAGAGGACAGGGCTGGACAGTGAAGATGCCAGATGGATGGAGGATGAGAATTTTTTGGAAGATTCTTTGTCCCAGACACAAAACATGTCTTGGCTGTCAAGGTGGCAATCCTGATCCCCTTATACAGCAGGCATTCCAAAACACTAGGCTGTGTGGAGTCAAAACAAGCACCTCAGTAAGATAAATAGGTGAACATGCTGTATTTACTGCACTGAATTGACATAAAATTAGTATGTGAAGGGCTAAGTGCATTTCTTGGGGTGGGAGCCAGTAGAGAGGAGCGGAGCTGAATTTGCAGACACTCTTCTCCCGTAGGCTCCTGGGCTGTCCAGCCGGCGCTCCTGCACTGATTTACTGCTGTCCTTTCCTTCAGCCTTTGAAAATCAATTCATTAACAATTAAAGTAATGTCTAGCCTAGCATTTCTTTCACACTCTCCTGTTAATGGACTGACAAAAAAAAAACCCAACCACCAAAAACAACAAAACACCAACTTCTTCAAGCACTGGGACTGTTGTATTTCACAAGAGGGCTGTATCTCTGGGTTGTGCTTCCTCCCCTCTTTCCTGTTAGAGCTGAGACCTGCTCTTATGGAAGCATTCAGGAAGATTATCCTGCATTACCATGCCATACCATTACATTTCTTGTAAAGAAGGTGCAGCTTCTGTGCTAAATATCCCCAGACATCCATTAAAACAGAATTAGAGCAGAAAGGGCTAGCCCTGAATGTGCCTGCTGGGCCCAAACAGCTCTGCATTGGGCTGTCTGTGGGCACTGGAAATAAAGCAGAATTTGCTTTTCTCCATCTCCTCCTGGACAATAGCAAATTGGATCTGACCTGTGTGTCTCTGCTTGTGCCCCCAACCCAAACTGCTGGGAAATGGCTTCTTGAGGGAAACGCAATAGATGGCCAGAAGCACCAGACCATGAGGCTCTAGTTCTCGGCAGTCAATCGGCCCCTGATCAGGGATCAGACTGGGGATGGACCCCAAAGACCTCTTGGCACCTTGTTTTGGGGGGTGGCACACCTGGGGGCCTCTGCAGCTCTCTGGCACTGAGTCTGTGGGGGGTCAATGTCCCATGGCTTGATGGGGGAGGGCAGGGACCTGTGGGGTCTGTGTGGATCACCCCACCCTAAGGCAGTGAATCTACCACTGCAGCTCCTTAAAATAAATGTGCTACTCTAACTCTGATGCGAAGTGCAGGACGTTTTGGGTTACAAAAATGACCTTTAGCGAATGTCACTAAAAAAAATAACAATTTTCTTCCCCCTTCAGTTCTCGGTCCTCCTTGTATTTTTGCCAGTTTCTAGGTCAAATCCCCCATTCCTGCTTCTCCTGCGCTAGCACAGCGTTCAGGTTGCACAATTGCAGAGGGAAGGGAGGAATCCTCATCCCGAATCCCGATCTCCCAGCGCCCGGAGCCTTCCCTTCTCCCGCCGCCTCGGGCTGGGAGCCCACCCCAGGTAGGCTGCGGGTCCCCTCCGCACCTGGGGGCTGCGGCAGGGGGTTG
>JAOXJK010000005.1:3874282-4009286 GCA_025774025.1 Xenus cinereus | reverse complement strand
CTTTTGAGCGGGGTCGGTATTGGGGGGGGGGGGACGGAAAATGGAGCCCAGCGCCAGGACGAGCCCCCAAGCCCCCGGCGGCTCTGGGAGGAGGGGTGGTGGTGGTGGTGGTGGTGGTGGTGGTGGGGAGGTTTGGGGGCACAGAGGAGCATGTTGGGGACTCACCGACCCGGCAGGTAGGAGCATCCGAGGCTGGGGAGGGATGGCGTTGTGCAGCCCCCGCACCGGCGGTGTGGAGAAATGCGTGAGCTCCCTGTGTGCTCGGGATGCACCAAGCTGGCGGGGTCGCATCCCGCTAAAATATGCTCTTGGGGAGCTTTGAAAGGGGTGTGTGTGCGAGTGTGTGTGTGTTTCTGTGCTCTCCCCGGCAATAAATCATCCTTCTCCCCCAGCGTTTCTCACACACATGCTTTGCTCCGGTCCCACGCTCCCCGTTCGATCAGCGGATCTTAAAACCGTCTCTTTGCCCCAGGTCCTTGGCACAGGCTGGTGCTTCAGGATGGATCCGCTCTTCCCTGCCCATATTTTGGAAGACCCTGACCTGAGAAAGCTGCTGAACGACTCCTCCATGCTCAACCTCAGCTTTCTCCCCAGTAACTGGTTCAACAACGGCACGGGGGACAGCTTCCTGCCGCTGAGCATCAAGATCACCATCGTGGTTGTCTACTCCATTGTGTGCATTGTGGGGCTGGTGGGCAACTGCTCCGTCATGTATGTGATCGTCAGGTAGGACACGCGGGGAACACGCCAGGGAGGCTCTGGGGAGGGCTGTGAGCGGGACAGACCGTGCCCCCCCCTTAAATCCCTGCTGCGGGTGAAGCAGGCAGGCGCTTCCCTGGTAATTGCGATGTGCTTTAGAGGTAAAGATGTGGCATTCGTTTTACTGTTTTGGTTTTATTTGTTTTTCTCCCTTCCTAGGCTGTGATGAAGGTTCCCACCAGCTTTCAGCTGCCCTCTGGTGCCTCCTAAAGTTTAACCCAGAGAATGGAACAGAGTGATCAGATCTGCTCAAAAAAAAAAAAAAGGGACTTTTTTTTTCAGGCAGGGAGCTGGGTGTCCCTGGGGACAGCAGTGCCCTGGGAGCATCCCACTGCCAGGGTGTGCTGGATCTTCCGTGGGACCTCTCCCTCCTGTGCTGTGTCCGGCACCCCAGCTGTGGCTGCAGGTGCTGCTCCATCTGGGAGCTGGTGGTTTCTGAAGCTGAATTTAATTGCAAGGGGAAGAGCCTGCTGGGAGGCTCAGCCTTACTTTTATGGGGGGGGAGCGGGGGGAATCACAAATGTAGCTCTTCCAACTCTTTGGAAGCTGTAGACGTCAATAAGGTGTGACAGGACGCTGCAGAGATGAGGGGAACTTCTCTGGTTCCTCAGGCTGAAGTTGGGAGAGCAGGGGGAGACCTTTGCAGAGGGACAGAGCACGGAGCCAGCACCACTCCAGCCTCCCTGCACCTTCCTGCCATTTTAGGTATCCCTGTCCGGTTCTGCTGTGGTTCAAACCACTCTGTTTCTTGGAAATAGAAACCCCGTTCCCCCCCGTAAGTACAAAATAGCCATTAGGGCTGTGATTCTGTGTCAAATGCCAGGAAACCCCCTTCGGATCTCTGTACCCCTAAGTTAGGAGTGAGCTTCCATTTTCTGCACATCTCGGAGCAGAATCCTGGTGCAGGTGGATGCTGCCAGCACAGAAAAGACAGGATCAATTTGTTTTCTCCTCCGAGTAGAGGACAAAAAATATTTAGCAGGTATTGAGGCACTGATGAGATTAAGTCTTACTCCTGCCAGGAGCCCTGCTGCTTCCAAAGCATCTTTCCCTTGAATACACAAAATTCGGTTGGGGGAGATGCTGCAAAATGAAGTCTTTGGTATCACAGGCTGGTAAATGGCAGCTAAATTTCTGCTATGAGGGCAGAGTGATGTGACTGTTCATCGAGCCGCCCGTCCATGCTCTTCCTGGCAGGGAGTTTATGGCAGGGAGAAGGGATCCCGTTGGCCCTGGAGAGTCTGGAGATTGGGAAAGGGGGTTTGCAGAGCAGCGGTGCCACGTTTGGAGAGCTCGTGTTTGGTTCGGTGTAGTAGCAATCCCTCGAGTGGGCAGGGTGTTTGTGGATGTGTGTAAGCGTGGTGGGTAGTGAGGCTCTGGGAGTGAGAAGTCCTTGTCCCACGGTGATGCAGCTCCCCGGGAACGCCAGCCAGCGTGCGTGCAGTCCATGCCCCAGGCGTGAACCTTAGAGGTGTGTCAGGAGAAACCTTGGCAGAAATCTTATCCCTGTCTGCAAAAGTCCTGTGGGATGTGGACAGAAGGACCCTGCCAGCCTCTGTCTGGGGCTGTGACCCGTGGATCACCAAGGGTATGAATGTCCCGAACTGGCATCCTGCTCAAGGTGGACCTGTGCCATGGTTAAGTGGGGCCACGCTTTCAAAATGGTGGCTTCTGTTCTGCTCCTTTTTTGGCTTTCATACCTTCCAGTTGGATAAATGGGACCCAAGAAAGGAAAGTGGGATTTAACACTGGAATTTCCCATGGAACTTAGCTTTTTTTTTGGTATGTCCTCTGATTTTGCTGGTTCTGAGCAATTGAAAACTGATGATGTGTCACCCACCATCTTCCACAGGCCTTTTGCACTTCTGTTTCCCCTTTTATCCAGTAAATCCCTATACATACAAAAGACCTAATAGAAGCTTTAATTTTTTGGGTGCTCCTTTTTGGGGATTCACTTCTGGTTTTCCCCAAAAACTTGCATGTGAGCCTGGAGAGGCCACTTGAATAATGTGTGCTGGGGAAGTTCTAACTGAGCTAGGACACAGGCAGAAGCTCCCATTTCTCTCCATCAGTGTCCCCTGGGAGCTCAGCAGCACTGGCTGAGGCTGACACTGGGTTAGACCCAGGGAAATTACCCTTCTTGATTTGGTGAGTAACTGCAACTTCTGGTTATTTCTGCCCAGGATTTTTCTCTCCTTGCGCTGTCTGCAAAGGTCAGGAGCAGGTTTGGTGATAAACTGGACTCAGTATCTCCAACTCTTGATCCTGGCCATGTATACGGACTCACTCAGCTGCCAAATTAGTGGCCAGGATGTTGATGGCTTCTCAAGTACAGGTTTTCTCCCCAAAACTGGACCATTGGTCCTTCTGGGCTTCATAAAGCATAGCATATGCTTCATAGCATCTTTTTTCAGTAGGTTGAATGTTGGTTGCTGGTAAGTCAATGTGGGGCTTTGGGACTCTTAATGTCAGGTGTCTTCCATTAATGGAAAAAAGACTGGAAAACCCTCTGAGCTGCACCTTTACCATCTGTAGGTATGGTGCACCTTACAAAAGCTGTTTTTTTTTTTTCCTTTCCATGCTTATATTTCACCAGCGATAACCAGACTCCAGCATGCTACGTAACCTATAAGAAACTGGTGTGTTATCTTCCAGAAAAAGAATGGTACAGTGACGTGGGCAATAATTGTTTCCTGTTTAAGAGGAAGCTGGGAAACACAAAGACTCTAATATCAGCACTCGAGGAAATTGGAGGCATCAGGAAGGCTTGGTTTTTTTTGTTCCTCTTGAATGAGTTTTTTGTGGCACCAAGGGAAAATTTTAAAATCTCCCGGTATTTCACACAAAAATAGGAATTCAAAGCCTCCTCTGGGTTTTCCCCTCTCTTGTAGAACCCAGCCTACATCTTTATTATATTTGGAGTGATTTAACATTTGGAATGATTAATTTATACAGACAGTCATCATGTGACTGTCAATCCCCTTCTTATGCTGAGCAGTGCTAATTGGATAAGACCGAGAAGGGCTCTCGTCAGGAACACGATTTCCTGGACAGTAAAGGGCCTATTGTGGGAACCTGCCCCATCTGGGCCTTTGTTCTGCTGCTCATTGTGGAGCTCCTTGCCCGTGGAGACAATGCCTCCTCTCCCTCCTTCGCCTTCTGCTCTGTTTGCTCTCTTCTGCACATATTTCCTGTACTGCTTTTTTAATGAATGGTGAAACAAGGAGTTGAAGAGCACGAGGCAGAGAGGGTTTTGGGAGGAGAGTGGGGGGAAACTGGGCTGCTGAGGTCGCTCTTATCTATTAACTGAATGCTGCAAGGCTTGGATGCCCGAGAGTTTTGTTTTTAGGAAGAAAAGCAAAGGGGGAGGGAGATACATCATTCTTGCAATGGCCCTGGGGATGGATGCCCCATGGCCCGTGGGGCTGAAGGTGATGCTGACCCAAGTGTTGCTGCGTGGGGTGTGACAGAGACCCCCAAGTCTCCACTGATGTTCCAGGGAATGGACCAGGGACAACATGCAAATTCTTGCCCAGGAAGTCCCCTGTTGTCCCTTGCTCTGTCGTGCTGCTGCGATGCTCAGCGGTGACAATCTGGAGGACTCCCATCCTCCGAGGTGGCACTTCTTGCCCAGGTCAGGCCCCCATGGGAATGATGCCACATTTCTGGGGCACTTTTTTTGCTCTCTGTTGGGAGCCCAGCAAAGTAGTGGAGATGCTCAGCTCACCCTATTGAAGAACACTGTTTCAAGGCATTTTAAGCAGCTCTTTAGGCACATTAGGGCAGTCGGGATCCTACACTTCCACTTGCTGCTCCAGGTGAATCTTTAGGAGGAGGGATGTGCCTGCACTGGGCGACTGCCTGGGGATGGCTGTGCCAGCCATTATTCTGCTTGAAAACTGCATCAATCCTTGAGAATAGGGGTGAGGGCAGCTGCTGTAATGAGACAGTGAAAATTAAGTTAATTATGACACTGCAGAGATGCTGATTTCTCAATAGAAAGCTTTCTAAGGGAAGATCCTCGACCAGCTGTGTGTCTCGGAGCTGAAATTGAGTGAGTGTTTAACACAGTGTGGACCCAGCGGACACCGGTGGGGCCATCTGAGACCTCAACTCTCTCCAGATCAGCCTCTTCTCATTTTTCCTAGAAAAAAAAAAAAAAGACAATTGTTGCACTTTGTAGAGAAGGGAAACCTATGTCAAGGGCTCTGTGCTGGGCTCAGCCATGTGGCTCATGGCAGCCGTGTGTGGCCACTGCCAACTCCAGTGTGTGCTGGGGGGGCTCTTGGTTTCCCCTGGCTTCAGTGGGATGAGTGGAATGGAATTAGCCACATGCAGCAGTAATTCTGTAATGTTTGATGTGGGACTTGGTTCCCAATGGTTTTCCCAGGGACTGGGGCAATTCCCAGCAGCATTTAGGACACGAGCGGTTCAGCAGAGGCAGATCCAGTCGTGAATGATGAGATGCATCTCATCTCATGGATGAGAGCATCTTGATGCAGGACAGATGCTGGCAAAACCCCTCCTTAGATGGAAGCACCATTCCTGGTGGCCATGTACCTGCTTGGGGTTGCGTGAGCATCCCTGTGAGCCCACGGGCAAGTTGCAGAGGCTTTTGTAGCAGCAGCCACCCAGCCTCTTCCCTTGGCAAGACAGTGATTTGGGCCAGGCAATGTCCCCATCTGTGCTGGTCCCCAGAAAGAACCTTGAGGAGGAAGGGCACCAGTGTCGCCCAGACACAGCAGCAAGACTCAAAGGGCAAGAAAATCATCTCTGCCAAAGCCTTGCTGCTTGTCCTGACTCCTTAACCCCTGCTAGTCAGTCACCGTCTTGCCAGGTAATTAAGAGGCTTTTATGTGCCGGTGTTGCTGTCGAGTCTGGCTTCGTAGTCCAAAGTGATTTGTGTTTGTCTTTAAATTCTGTGAGGGTGGGGTTTTGTGTGTCGTGGTTTGTTTTTTCTTTTTTTTTTTTTTCTGTGGCCGGTTGAACCATTAAGAATAAACTGGCTTGAATTGGGTAATTTCAGGCTGAGGGGGCTCTGAAAAGGTGATCGGAGCGGTGGGGACACAGAGCACGGTGTGGGTGTGTGGCTGGGAGGACACAAATCACGACGGTACGTGCCAGATCAAATATCAGCTTCATACAACCCATGGGCTAGGAGCAGGTTGGGAGCAGAGATGTCTGAACCGGTGCTGATTTTCCACCCTCGGAAGGCAAAAATCTTCCCTGAGCCTTTTCTGCTCCGTTTTACTGACTGAGCGTGGCCGGGGAGGGCGGCAAAGGCTGTCACTGGTGCCAGGGTGTGGGGTGGGAACGGAGGGAGCTGCTCAAGGTGAACAGCACTGTCTGCATCCTGATGAGCTGGAGCTCTGAATATCAAAATCAAGGTGCTCCAAGAGGCAGAGAGGTCCTGGAGATAACGCTCAGAGTTCCCCCAGGGCTGAAGGCTTTGCTCTGGTCCCTCTGCCCCCAGTGTCTGCAGCCCCATTTTGGGTTGTAGGTTTGCTGCAGCCAGCTGTTCTTTAGCCCTGGGGCACCCGGAGCTGGGTGGGAAGGAGGGAGTGATGCTGAAACAGGAGGTTTGCAGCTCACCGTGAGGCTCAGCCAGTGACAGAATCTTTGTGAAAAATGGGACCTCAAAGAGCTGTTTCCTACCCATCTCCTCCTCTCCCAAGCTGCGTTCCCCTCACTGAAGCAGGGGCACCATCATCCCAGGTAACGCTGCTTGAGATCCACTTAGCAAAAAGGAGGGGGAAGCTGAGTGCTGAGCCGATACCCAGATGTTTTTCCTCTCAGGCTTCGGCAGCCGGGAGAACAGGGGAGCAGAGCAAAGCGATTACTTCTGTGACAAAGGTGGAGCTGGATGGAGAGGCGAGAACTGCCAGAGCCGCCCTGTGGGAGATGCTCCATTAGGAAATTGCCTCCGTGACCGAGTGCAAGAAAGTGGCTTAGCGGGAAGCTAATGTCTTCCGTGGAGGCCACAGGCTTATCCGCAGTGGAGCTGTGCCGTGGGGGGGAACCTTGGGCTTTAGGAGGCACCTAAGAGTTTAATTTGTCTGTCTTTTTTTTTTTTTGTGCGGATTAAGAAAGAGAACACTCTCAGTTCCCGGAGGAAAAGAAAAAGAGGTTAATCCACAGAGGAGTGATTAATTGATTTTTTTGTTTGTACTGAACATTCTGGAAATGTTTGGGAACATTGCTTGGTTGGGGAAATGGTTGTTGGCTCTCAGTGTGCAGGGAAAGTGGAGCTAGAAGTAATTAATTAGGTGTAAGTTAATTTCCCCACCTTTCAAGAGCACAAAATCAGCTTTAAAATCCACTTGAAGGTGGGTTGAAGGAGGTTAGCGGTGGGCCAGCCACCTCGGTGTGTCCTCGTATCGGAGGTGGCTCTGCCATCACCTGGGAGCAGGTGAGGAAAGGGGCAGCAGAGAGCGATCCGCGCGTCGGGGAGAGCGGATTTTGCACGTCCAGGCTGAGCAATTGCACCTGTGAGTTCTTGCTGAGAGGTGTCTTGGAGGAGAGGGACCAGTGAGGTCCCCTGGGATGGAGGGGGGAGCGAGAGGGAGTTGAAGGTTTACAACCTGCACACCCCAAGCTCAGGATTAGCTGAGATGCCCCAAACTTCTCACTGTGACGGGACAGGGGTGTCCATGGAAGCAACATTGTCCCTGATGGATGCTGGATGGGTGATGGAGGTAGGCGGATAGCTGCTTGTTTCTCCCACTGGTTTAAAAAAACCCCAAGAACCAACTTTTTCTGTTTCGCAGAGGTGAAGTTGGCCATCATGGTTCAAAAATGCAGCTACTATTCCCTTGAGTGATAACATCATTAAAAGCAGCCAGGGTTAGAGGTGTGTTGATGAATTGCCTCCAAGTGCAGTCCTCCTGGATGGACGGAGTGGAACGAGCTCGACCTTTGGGAAGCTTGTGTGATCCTAGCCAGGTCTGTGATATACAGAAGATGACCCCAGCTCCCTGGAGACCTTTGCTAACACATTCTTAGGTGACTGAATAATTTCCTGAAGCCTAAACTGACAATACTGAATTTTATGTGGGCCGATAAAGAACAGTGATTTAATTTTTTCAATTTTAATTACACCCTACACACACTGACCTAGAGGGGAAAGTGTCTGAATCCATTCACAGAGCCACCTCATGCTCCCTGTGTCCATTGCCTCATTTATGCCAACTGCAAGAATTCAAACAAAAAAAGCAAAATTTGCCCACCCTGAGGTGATGCTGCTGCTCTGGGATTCATGGCACTGGAGTCTCTCTGTTTCTGTGTAGTTCTGCTTAGGAAGTCCCAACGCTTTAAAGCCCTGGCAGCTGCCTGCTTGTGTTGGATTTGCAAAGTGTTTTGCTTGTTCATCCCTTTACAATAGGAAAGACACTGGTATTCTTCCTCTACTGCTTTTGGTTGTATAAGTTTATTTGATCTGGGCTGGCTTTCTAAGAAGCCCCTGTCTTAATTGGTTGCTGGGATTTTTGGGTCAGGAGGAGGTGACTTATGCTTATGTGGGGACATCAAGTGCTTCCATTGATGTTCATCTCCTCCAAATGATTCCCTTGGCTTTCCAGGTCAAAGGTAGGATGGCTTGCTCTTGCTTTCTGAAGCCACTTTCAAATATTTGTCTTCTAATACAAGTTCTGAGAGGGGTAAAAAAAAATGGACTTTATATTCTGGATTGTGGATGTCCTGGCTGTTATTCTTGCAAACCCGGCTATGTCACCCTGTGTCTCAACAGAGTTCAGAGCATGGCAGTGATAATGTTCCTCCAAATGCTCAAATAATGTGTCAAGAGCTGGAGATCATGGACGGGAGTGGATGTACAGTGCCGAAGAGTGCAGTTGTGGGTTTGCTGTTCTGAATCAACTTGACAAAAAGAGCTTTTTTTAGGTCAGATCAGACCCCATAATATTCCAACACATATCAAACTGCAAATAGTGCAGCAGTTTATGGGTTTAAGCGTTACCCTCAAATGAACTTGCCCTCCATTAATAACACACATCATTGTCTGCCATTTCTGGCAGCATTTCTGCAAAAGCTGTTAGTATAGTAAATTATAGATGAACTGGAGTTTTAAAATTATACCTATTTGAGCTCTTATTTTGCCCACGAGAGGAACATCCTGGAGCTGAAATGTTAGATTCAGTCATAGAGTCACCATTGAGTTTGTGTTTCTGCAAACTCTGCATGTATCCACGGGCAGATGATCACATCTTTCTTTGCATCCTTTCCCACGTGTAAAAAGGACATGATTACCATTAGAGCAAGGTGAATCTTCTTTTGGGGCAGTCAGTTCACGTGATAAAATAATGTAGAAATGACAGAAGCCCTTTGAAGTAGAGTTGACTCATGACTTTATCCGCAAACTGCCCCTTTCTTTAGGAAGATCCATAGTGATATTTTGATTTCTGATACAAACCTCATCCCTCACCAGTTGTTGGCTGACCATCTTGCCCATTCTGATTTGATAGCTCACATTAGCTATAGTCTTTGGCTATGAGCCCACACAAAATGGCTAATCAACTTACCCCTGGAACATATGATGCCTTTCAAATCAGCTTACCGCATAAAGCTCTCACCAATATTTATAATAATGAAGCCATATGCGATGAAATCCTAGATTAGCCTCACTGAAGTCATTTTTCAAAAGCCACGGTCTGAGTTGACGGCCTCAGGCTTTCATGGCCCTCGCTTGCAGTCTAAGGGAATGAATTTCTCCTGCCCATGGAACTGGTTGTGAAGGCATTGTTGGTATTGTTGTAGGGGCTGGGTGGAGCGGTGCGTTGATAAGTGTTTACCAAAGGAAACTGTTCAATCTCTTGTTACGTAAGAAAAATACAGCATCTCCTTCCTAAAGTGGTAGGATGCCCTCTTCGGTGGTCAGGTGGAGCTCTAACCATTGCTTGTTCCTACATTTCAGATTCACCAAGATGAAGACAGCAACCAACATTTACATCTTTAACCTCGCTTTGGCTGATACCTTGTGTCTGATGACCTTACCCTTCCAGGGTACAGACACATTCCTGGGCTTCTGGCCATTTGGTAATGTCCTCTGCAAGATTGCTATCTCTATAGACTACTACAACATGTTCACAAGCACCTTCACCCTGACGATGATGAGCGTGGACCGCTACATTGCCATCTGCCACCCCATCAAAGCACTAGACATCCGCACTCCCCACAAGGCCAAGGTGGTGAACGTCTGCATCTGGGCACTGGCTTCTGTCTTTGGCATCCCAGCGATGGTGATGGGCTCTGCAGAGAATGAGAACAACGGTGGGTAAAAATGCATCCAATGGGTGGGAGGTGGCCAGGAGAGTCCATGGGCTTGGGGAGTCATTGGAGAGGGCTACCAGTTTCACCAGTGTGGTGAGCTCTCTGCTGTATCTTACCTCTTTGCTTTCTGTCCTTGCTTCTGCGTCTCTGCTACTGCTTTTCCAGCATTAAATTAAGCTGAATGTGCAGATACTTTTCTTCTTGATATGGGTTTGCTGATCTTCCTTTCCTTTTTATTTTTTCACTTGCAGAAATTGATTGTCTAATTAAACTGCCTTCACCTGTGGATTACTGGGATCCAGTGTTTGGCATCTGTGTCTTTCTCTTCTCCTTTATGATCCCCGTGTTGATTATCACCATTTGCTACAGTCTCATGATCAGACGACTCAAGAACGTCCGTGTCCTCTCAGGCTCCAAGGAGAAGGACCGAAACCTGAGGCGCATCACCCGGATGGTCCTGGTGGTGGTGGCAGTCTTCATCATTTGCTGGACTCCCATCCAGATTTTCGTGCTGGTCCAGTGCTTGGGTGCCAAGGCAGAAAGCGAGCTTGAGCTGGCCATCTCCTGCTTCTGCACCGCGCTGGGCTATGCCAACAGCAGCCTGAACCCTGTGCTCTACGCCTTCTTAGACGAGAACTTCAAGGCGTGCTTCAAGAAGTTCTGCTTCCCCACCGCCTTCAGGACGGAGCTCCAGATGTCCAACAGGATGTGCAGCATCGCCAAGGATGTGGCCTATGCCTGCAAGAACTCGGAGGGGACTAACAATCCGGCCTGACTAGGCATGGAAATTCCCATGGTGGCTGTCGCTCAGCAGAGTCCAACCACCCCCACGTCGGAGCTGACTCAGATAACGGCTCTTTAGCAGGACCTCAAAACTGCCAGGCGAGAAACCGAGGAAACAATTTTGGGGGTTGGGAAAACCGGATACTGCAAGAGCATGCAGAAAAAGTGAGCCCATTTGATGCATTTTTAATTCCAGTGCATCCTGCACTGAGGAACGCGCTTGAAATCAGCCCTTTGATTCCTGCAAAACCCTGGTGGTTTGCAGCATTATTGAGAATTTGGGAACGAAGGGTTTAAAACAGGCATTGCTCCTGGGACTTACGCTTTTGCTGCCGGGAGACAGACAAAATGCAAACTATTCCATTTCTTTTTTCCTTCTCTGAGTTGTTTAAGGTGCTAACAACTCATGTGGCTCACCAGGCACTTGTGTGCAGGTTTTATTCCTGCGGCATTGCTCTGAAATTAGACTTTGCTGAAGCCAAAGTGGGCAGCAGCCGTCAGACAAAAAAAAAAAAAAACAAACCCAAGATCATCTTCAGGATGAGTCATCGGGAAGGGAAGGAAGGATGCGGGGAGGGAGAGGAGGGAACCGGTGGAAAGGGAAACTCAAACCACCCCATGGCTGGGAGCTTGGGGTGGACAACGTTGGCTCCCGTGGATGGGATCTGCAGTGAGACCCTCCTCCTTGAGAGGGGACCAGGGGGGTGAGAAGGGACTGTCAAAACTGATGAATGTAGCTTGGAAGAGGAGGAAGAAAAGACGGATGAAATGAACACAATGAACACAAATCCTTGTTTACATGCTGCTATTGCTTTTTAAAAAAACAAACAAACAAAAAACAAACTCTATTTCCATTGTAATAATGGACAGAATGTGTCTGTATATACACATCTCTGTTGTGCTATAGGTACAGCTATAACCTAGGATTTCATCTTGCCGAGCATGCCTTCGGGTTCTTCCTCAGTGAGAGGAGGAAGGAATGAAGTGGCCTATATATACATTAATTTATGTATAGGGGAAAGCCATTTCCGAGAAATCAGAACAGCAGCTCCTCCAGAAGACATGGACATTTCTGGTAGGAGGGGCAGCCTAAAACAGTCCCACCTGCTCCATGCGAGATAAATGGTGCACAAACCGTACAAAAGGTGGGTTTTGGGGTTTTTTCGTGTTGTCTTTTTTTCTATTTTCTTTTTAATGAAATGAGATCCACGATACTGAGAGCACTCGGGAAATGCTGCCGAGGTACCACCCCTCCTGCTAACCGGAGATTGATTTTCCTCTCCCGGTGGGCCAGAGCTTTGTAAAATGAAATGCCCTGTCATGTCATTTGATAATGAAAGCGTTCCCGGGGAGTTTAACCACCGAGTGCCCTCTGTGCTGGTGGGGACAGCAGACTCGTATCCTCCCTGTAGCACAAACCCCCCCGGGGAAAGCTGGGCAGTGATGCTGATGGGTAAGCAAAGCAATGACCTCTGCTTGGAGACAAGAGGTGGGCTTCAACGCGAGAACCAGCAGCATTGTCCGGACTGTACAGATTTCATGTGAATATATTTCTTGTGCTCTGGTCTATGAGATTCTGTATTTTTTAATGTATTGATTTGCCACTACTTTAATGCTGTCATGTTCTTTATATATGCTGTACAAAAGACTCCAATATTATATTTCTATGTAGAGTGTTTCCCTCATGGTTGGGCTTAAAATATAGATGCAATTCCAGTGTCCCATGTATAGGACCCAGATCCCTTGTAAACTGCTCAAGCTGGGAGGAATTTCATGCTGATTAGCATTTGATTGGGAATCTGGAGGGATAGCAGAGCAAACTTTGCAATTAGCACTTCCCCTGAATAACGCAGGGGAAGGAGGAAATCTGGGCACTTTAAGCACTTTGCAATGGATGTTTTTCCCCAAGCACTCACCAGGAAATCTCATACAACCCTCAAGCATGCGAAGAAGAACTCCCCGAGAACCGTGGTGCTGGCAAGCTGCATCCGTGCCCGTGGAAGGATGAGTTTGGTGGGCTGTTGTGTTGGTGGATCCAGTACCAGCCTTGGTCAGTGGGCAACCTTGGGTCTTCTCAGCCCGTCGGTGGCCATATGGGCTGAGGGAGTGCTGGATATGGTGGTCCTGGGAACCACTGGGACCCCTGGGAACCAGCTGGGAACCGACTGCCGGGCTTTTCTTGCAGTGCCATTAGGGAGCAGGAGAGCGTTCGTTAGTGGCTGGCTAAGGAACAGCCACCCTCCCTTTGTAGTTCTCGGTTGGGTTTCTAAATAGATTTATGTCCTCTGAAAAATATACCGGTGTTTGGCTTTTTTTTTTTTTTAATAAGGATTTTGTTATAAATGACTATGCTGCAACGATCTTACGTAATCAAGTACTCAATAAATGTGCGTTTACTAAGCTTTTGGGTAATTCTGTGGCCCTTGCAGTGAATGTGTTTAGGCATTCTGTTCAATGCTCAGTGGAGTTTGTTATAAGAGGAGCAACAAAAACCTGAAAGCAAAAGCTTTATTGTACTGTGCCTATGGAGTTAAAGGCTTGCCGTCGGCTGGCGGGCTGAAGTGCAGGCTCTTTATTTCTCTTCTGAAATGGTTGTGTTGGTATGATTTTACAGTTACCGCAGTGTAAATGACAATTTCCTAGGTGGCTACTTGTGTGCTTTAATAAAGGAAAATAAAACCCCCTGTACTTTGAATGCTGTGGAGTCTGAAAGACTTAGCTGCGTGGTCTTCCAACCCCGGCGCTGTCGGCATCTGTGCACGTGGGCTTGTTTTTCCAGGAAAACCACCGCTGAGCACGGGTAATAACACCAAAGCACCCAATCCTTTTTTTTTTTTTTTTTTTTTTTTTGAGGTCAGTGGCAACTTTGTCCGCAGGCAAACTGGGAACAGAAGATGTGGAAATGCTTGCAAATTGGTGTCGGGAGATGAGTGTGAGCTGCCTGCACCCTTCCAGCCTCCCCAGCGGCTTTGGGCATCGCAGGAGGCAGCTCTCGGAGGCAGGGCAGGGATGTGGGCAGCTCCCTGCTCTGAGAGGTGAAGTCTGATGTAGGACTAAACCGAGCTCTCCCCATTTACTCCCACACACACTTCCCGGGAGTTACGGGGTCGGGCACGATCATGGAGAGCAAGGAATGACAGAGGCTGCTCTGAAAATAAAGCCAAAGCAATATTCTGTAGCCAGGAAAGATGGATTAGCCGGTGAGTTGTGCAATAAGGAAAGTGCCTTCTCTCTGCACAAAGATCAATATTCCTACTCAGGCAGGTAAATATAAGGAGAGGCGTTTTTATTAGCAGTAGTGATTTTCCTTTTTTTTTTTTTTTAAAAAAAAAAAGAAAGAAAATTGGTAGGAAAAAAAATAGAAATCTTTATTTCTTTTCTAGTTCAGTTAATTATAAGTACCCAGGGGTGAGTTCTTATAGCAAAACCATAAACCAAAGTGCTTTATTCAGTATTATGGGATTTATTAATGTACTAAGTGTTCTCCCTGCTGCTGCTGGCTGGAATCAGCTGCTGGAAAGGCCGAGGAATGGATGAGCCAGGGTCTGAGCTCTCTCCCGAGGAGCTCTTTGGCTCGTGGCACCGGCACAACTGGGCTGAGCTCTGGCTTTTGAGCGTCCTCTGCTCTGCTGATGCCACGTCTGCCCCCGTCCAGGCTGTTCAGCTGACAGCTTCCCCCCAGCATGAATCCCAATTTCTAAAAGCAGAAATAAAGTGCAGAATTTGTGGCCTCGATGAAGTTTGGACGGTTTTATGCCATGGGAAGAACTTACCCGGGGAAGCGCTGAGTTATCCTTTACCGAGCTACAGGTCAGACCAAGATTAGTTGGTTTGGGTGAGTATTGAGCAGAAATCACCCTCCTCGTGCCCTCTGCCTGTAGGAGCCACAAAGTCTGTCACTGGCTCCGAATGGCCCTGTCCCCCAGGGAGCCCGGCCCCCAGTGCTGAAGGTGATTTTAGCAGGTGATAAAAAACAAGAAACCCTGACTGCAGAAAGAGCAAAGCTGCATTTTCCCCACATGGTGCCCATTGCTCTGCAGCTCGGGACCTGCTCTGATGAAGACACTACCTGATGCTGAGCAGTTGCTATATATCTTTTTCCAAGGTGATTTCATGAGGAGCTAGACTGTAAATATGTCTTTTTTTATTTCTTTCCTTTTTTTTTATTTTCCCCCAGAGGAAGATTTGTTAATGCCTCAAAGAGCTGTGACTGGGCTCTGACCTCTCTCTGGGTACTTTGGGACATTATTGCTGGGTAGGACAACGTGTGCCCAGAGGGAGATGCTTCCCACCCTGCAATGAAATGAAAAGGGTCTCCAGAAGCAGCTGGTCCTGGTGCAGCCTCTCCTACCTGCTCAAAAGAGGGTCTCAGACTGGCAGCAAAGTGGGCTCTGCCAGAAAAACTCCAGTTTGCTTTCCCACTCATTTTCCTGTGCTTTCCTTCAGCTATTTTTGTGGCTATTTATGCATAAACAAATTTCTCCTTCCTTCCACAAGGAGAATCTCCTTCGGACAGATCCTGAGCTGTAGCCCTCATTGTGCATTCATGGCTTCACGTCGTGTTTCCATGTGAGTCTCTGTGACGGCAGAGCTTCGTCGCTGTGACTCTGCAGAATCAGCTGAAGATCACCCCTGATCTTCACCTCCCAAGCCCTGCCCAGGGCTGTCTGAAGGACCAGGTCTTACTCCTGGCCTTCTCCTGTGCTAAGGAGAACCACAAAGCTGAAATGGGAGGGACAGAAGGTTGCAGGAGGGAACAGTGTTGTAGCTTTGTGGTGAAAAAGGCTTGTGAGGTGGTGAGGCTGGAAGAAGGTGGAGAAAATGGAAGGTGAACCTGAGGCCCATAACCCAAGGATCATGGTGCTGCAGGAAGAACTGAGATGGATTATAAGAAAGTAGACCATATGCTGTTTGTTGCCAATGGGTGTTGGAAGAGGGTTTTTTTGGGGGTAGGGATGCAATGTTACAGGATCCATAGCTCCTTCTTGCCACGGCTGAGCTGATGCACATCTATTTTGAATGGCCCACAGTGGCCGCATGAACATGTCCTCTTGCCCCTTTAGATTGGGGCTACATGCCAGCTTTGCCCAAAACACATGATAACAGGTGTGTTAAGGGCCATAACTCATTTTAAAAGAAGGAATTTTAGGACTTTTTCAAACAAAGGGACTGCTATTGGGGTGGGTGTACTTTAGGTCGAAGAGCCCCATGGCTCCTAGACTCCCTTTGTTCCTTTTTTCAGTACCTGAAGCCTGGATAAATTGCATGACAGAGTGAAATAATCAATAAATAGAGCAACATGGTTATGTATCTTGGCAACAATGATGCTAATCAACCATGTAAACTGACTTTGCTCTCTCTCTCTCTCTCCCCCTTAATGCAGTGAAATCCCAGCTGTCTGCAGGGAAGGAGTGATGCTGGCTCTCTGCAGTGCTGGGGGACACAGACAGCCCTTACCCCACCTGCTGCTTCTCCTACTACACACAAGGTTTCTGCTTCAGCAACCCCAAAACTTGCTAAATGCTCCCTTATGTAGAAAGTGCACAGTAATATCCAATACTGGCTGGGATCACCTTCTTCCCCCCTGGAGAGCATCTTGGGAATTTGGTCCTCTCATGGTTAAGCTTCTGGAAGGTTCTGCAGGAGCAAACCCCCATGGCTACGTGCTGGCATCTTGCTGAATAATGAGCAGGCTGGATCATTTGTGGGTCCGTATAGTGTGGTGTTATACAGGAGCCTCTTGCTCCTGCTTTGCTCTCAAATCCTTGTGCCTTTTGCCGTATGTAGGTGCCGGGTGGGAAATCCTACCTGTGGAGCCCGTGTTAGTACTGGGAGATCTCATAACCTATCCAACCATCCCACTCTTGCAGCAAAAGGTGTTTTTTCTCCAGTGTAAATTATTGCTGGGAGGGGATGTAGCTCCTGTGCGGATGGAGTCCTGCTGCCTTCCTGCAGTGGTCAGGGAGAACGTCCGCCGCTTCCCTCCCCACCGGGCCTGCAGCCAGGCAGAATGGGCTGCAGCCAAAATCCGAGCGGTGCCAGCCCTGCCAACCAGCAGATTTTCAACGTAGTGAAGTGAAGGATGAATCTGCAAGAAACCAAGGAGGAAACTTGATTTTTTTTTCCGAGGAAACCACTGACGGAATTAATATCTCCCCAGGGGCAGGTTTTTGGCTGCATCAGATCACCTTTCTCCTGGCCGCAGAGAGGAGACCTGGGAAAGTTTGAACTGGCTCTGGCCGTTCTATAAACATTGATTTCTCTATGTGTTTTCAGTCTGCCATGTGCAGTGAGTGCTCCGAAAAGCTCATGCCGTGCTGATTCATTCAGTGACGGGGAATAAAAACACAAGCTACGCAGTCAATATGAAATCAAGATTAACGGCTTTTCGGCTTGATTTCCTCTGTGTGAAATGAATCCCGTGTTGTGATTTGGCCATCTAATGTTTGTTCAACGTTAGGCATTACTAGCAACTTCTCCACGTGCACCGGTCGTTTCTTCACATATTTTGGCCTTTCCCTCATCTCAGCCTTGCGCTGCTCTTGCTCTGCTTAGCCACAGAGAAAATTCCCGGGGATAATCACTTGCTTGCAGGGATTAAGTGTAAAAGAGCAGAAAATGAGAAAAAGAGCTTGGAGGTGGGTCTGGAAAGCCAACCAGGGCTGCTGTCCCCGCAGTTTGCTTTGGCATCTGCATTGGGGTTTAGCTTGAATGTGCTCAGCTGGAAAACTGCCTCTTGTCTTCTGATGAGGGTGTGTTAGTGATGCCACTGAGCCCTTCTTCTGCCCTGGGGCTGACTGCCAGGATCCTGTATGATGAGGATGAGCCATCAGCTCTGACCTGCCCCATCCGCTGGGAAACGATGGCCATCAGCCTCATCTCCCTGGCTTACGGTCGGCTTGGAAGGAAGGAGCTTGGCTGAGAATGACCCACTGTCTCCATCGACCCACTGCCTCCATCGCACGGCGAAGAGAAATGTAATTACATCCGTAGCATTTCCATCAATACGAGGCAGCAGCAGGCTGAGTCTCAGGGGAGGTTTTTCGTTGCGTTAAAATCTGACTTTATTAATTACCAGCCTCTGATCTCATTTGAGGGTTAAGTTTATGAAACTGAATCCTTATTTCTCCGTTTTCCTTATTCAGCTGCCTTATTGAGTTCTGTTCAGTGGACGGTTTGGACCTCACGGTCTCCCAGGGTGCCTGTGCAGGGGAAGTGGCGGAGCAAGGGGAGATGATAGAGTTGTACCAAAGTCCTGGTGAAAGACAGAGAAAGAAATTACATGTCAGGAAAACTGAAAATGGGGACAGTTGCCCGCTATCGAAGGTCTTACTCCCAAAATATAGTTTACTTTCCCTTCGCTGGGAATTCCTCCTTCCCATGTGGGATGCTGGTGGCAGCACGAGGGGACGCTGTGGTGGGGTGCTTTAGCAGGGCCACCATCAACCTTTGAAGCAGCCCAGGCTGCTCCCCTCCTCCCTGGAAAAGCTTTCCAGCCTCTCCCTGTTCATCCACACTTGGCTGCAGGCGCCCATGGGAGTGCCTGTTTTTTATCTAGACATCAAATATTTTTTAAAAAAGGGGAAATAGCCGCTAAACAGCCCTTGAAGCTTTGGACTAGTGTCTAATTCCACTCAAAGAGCTTTGTTAGATAGTTGTAATACTTTTCTGAGAGAAAATAGAGCAATTGAGCCTTGTAATTAAAAGCTATTCAGACAGCTTTGATCTTTCCCTCTGCGTCTTCACTTACCAAACCCAAATGCTGACGAGAAACTCTTGGCAATATTTACTGTCACTAGTCTTGGTGTTTGCCTTTAAATTAACTCCTCTTCCTCCCTTCCAGCAGAAGGGAGATGGGGGAAGAGAAAGGTGGCCATGTGGCTTTTCAAGAGGGCTTTACTTGGAAAGGGTTTTTTTGTTTGTTTTTTTGGAGGCTTCCTGGTGTCCTGTCACTCCATGATGACAGCAAGTGTGGAGCTCATCTGGAGGCCTCCAAGCTGCCCTGGATCAAGAGTCTTTCATCCCAAAAGCAACTCTGGGCACAGCCAGGGATGCAGTGGTGGTGTAGATGGGGTAAGACCCAACATGGTGTGCCCGCGTATAGGACAAGGAGCTGCCAGTGCTGTGTCCCCATGGAGCGCAGAGGGTCCTCAGATGACCTCCTGACTCACCATGAAAGGGACACCAGCCTGGAAAGTCCCTTTCTCTTTGGCAGCAGGTGGGAAAGTCAACCCTTGAGGGGCTGAGACCCTCTGAAAGCACCAAACCGGCCTTGTTCTTCCCTGAACTAGCAGTAAAGCCAGAGGGTCACTGTTTCCTCCCGTTTGCAGTGGGACCATCAGTGGCACATTAGCACCCATTGTCCCTAATTGAGATGACACCCAGGGGCTCCCAGCATCCTGTAGGCAACAAGGCGAGTGCTACTACGGATAAGTCAGGCTGTACAAAAAAAGGACAAATTCACTCTCTTGGATTGCTTATAAGAGTATCCTCTAGAGATGTTTCTGCCTCATATCTTCCATATCCCAAGTTTTCGCTCATCCATTTTTAATCTCCCGTTTCAATTTTTTCCCATCGAAGGATGCTTCTGAGAGCCGGGCCTTCATCCCTCAGTGGGGTATTATTTCTTTTCTCACCCGAAATCGTGACCAGCAGTAGGAGACAGTGTGAGACTGCGTAAGTACCGGGGGATTACGGCTTTGCGGGGAACGAGCTGCAGCACAGCTTGGATGAGGACAATTGATTGAAGCAGCCATTATTACTTGCTGCAGCACAAAGACTTAAAAAGCAGTAGTAATTTCCGATCTCCACCTCTTATCTCAGATGCCTGCATTTAAAGCCTGCAGTGGGAACAGGAGCCCTGTTTGAACCCTAATTCCTGGGTGGAAAATGGCTTCTTTTCCCTCTCCCAGGGATGATGAAGCAGAGACCTTCAGGGCTGTCTGTCTTCCTGGGTGCAGCTGGAGCAGGGAAGGTGATGTCCTTCCTGGAGAGGAGGGAGGCAGGAACCTGCTGCCTTTCTCCATGCTGCTGCAGTGGGCAGGAGCAAAGGGGAAACCTTCAGCTCCTGCCGTAACCAGGGAGCTGAGAGGTTTCCTGGCACCTTTGCACTCATAAAGATGTCTGGGACTGTTCCAGAAGGAAATTTCCCTGGATTTGAGGCTGAGCTGGCTTCGCTGCTCAATGCACAATGGGCTGGGAAGGAGGTTAGGATGGGAGGGAGTTGTGCTGGTCACTGATTCATCCTCCTGCGACCCTGCAGACCCTGGAAGGGATGCTTGGTTTGGAAGAGTGATTTATTCAGTGAATTATTAATTGAATTCTTCTAGCCTTTAATTTCTGGCTAATGTGGGCTCATGTAGCCAGCCCTACAAACCTGATGAAATTCCAATGAATGAGCGGACGTGAAGGTTTTCCCTGGGGCGAACTTGTGCCACGAGCGGGCAAATGTCTCCTCAAAGGTGTTTTCTGCTCTCCAAATGTCTCCTCAAAGGTGGTTTCTGCTCTCCCAGGAACAACCGGAGAAAGCCTGGCCCCGGGTGCTGAACTCAGAGAGTCTGCCGGGACACGGACACCCCAAGTTTGCAGCCTTTCTCTGCCGAAGTGTGGTACCAGCCTACGTGTGAGGCTGAGCAGGGATTGCGGGAGAGCTGGCCGCGGCGAGCTGAAAGCAGAGAGTGCCGCTTAGTGCCGCCGGGATGAAACACAGGGACCCACCAGACGCTCCACCGGCCGGCAACACCGGCCAGCTCGGTGCACTGATGGGAGCCAAAGCCCCTCCTAATCACCGAAGGACACCTTGGCCCCTTCTCTCCTTGTAGCCTTGCACCCCAGGAGAGCAAAGAGGAGCCGACGCTCCCGCCGTCAGCGTTTTACATCAAGAGAAGCACAGATGCAGTCACGCTACTGCTGTAGGAGGAGAGGCTGAGAGCTGGGGCTGGTCATCCTCAGGGAGAGGGGCCTGGGGGGGGATCTGAGCGATGCCTGAAATGATGGAGGGTGCAGAGAGGAGGGACCCAGACTCTTCTCAGCGGTGTCCAGTGGCAGAACAGGAGGCACAAAATGAAATACAGGAAAATTCCGTTTAAACATAGGAAAAATCTTTTACTGTGGGAGTGGTGAAGTACTACGACAGGTTTCCCAAAGAAGCATCCTTGGAGAAATACAAACCCAAGTGGACATGGTCCTGGGCAACCTGCTGTAGGTGACCATGCTTGAGCAGGGGGGTTGGACTGGACATTTTCCAGAGGTGCCGCCAACCTCAGCCACTCGGTGATTCTGTGACAATCATGACATTGGATTCAAAGGGGAAAAGCTCCAGCAACGACACTGTCAGGTCTGAAAGAAGGCGACTTACACTCAAAAGGTACTTTCCACTTAATGAAATGTATTAGGTTTTCCACCTAATGAAATATATTGCCTTTCCTACAGACCCAATTCCAATGAACAGTGGCGTTGCAGCTAGCTAGACAATTTGTGCATGAGGTGGCATCCTTTGAGTCAGTTTTCTGCAGAGAGGTTTTTCCACTTCGGGAGCCCATTGCCAGCAGGTGGCAACCGTGCTAAAGCTGTGGGTGCCCGTGATGCCTGCCTGTGCAACCTGGCTCTGCTCCCTGGTCTTGCCTGGGCTGCTCCTGAGTGCTTCTGCACTCCCTCATCTGGTGCTGGCACCTGCCTCCTTCCTTCTGAAGGTCACTCAGGACCACAGCACCCAGCTTTCCTTCCAGAATTGGCCACCTGTATGGTCCCCAGGCCCCCATCTGCCAGGTGTTCCTCAACTTCTACAAATTCTTTGAATCATTTGATACCTCTTGAGAGCCATCAGCCCCTTCTAAGCGGAGGTGATCTCTTCTCCAGGTGCCTCCCTGTTCCTCCTCTTGTGCCTGGGTCTTGTTAAGTGATCACCCCGAACACCTGCACGTGCCAGCCCACACAGACACACAATCAGGAACGGGTTCTGAAAAATCCTTGTGTTTTATGATAGTTGTAAGGTGACAAATAGAGATGAATCATGAAACTTGGCTCAGGAAACCTTGTCGTCACTAAGTCTTGGGGTTTAAGGCTGTGGGAGTAAGGACCCACTGCTGTGTTTTGTTCCTCATGAGGCTGGCTGAGACCAGGGATTCAACTCTTGATCTTTACAGCAAGTTAATGTTACAGCTGGTTTAAAAAATGAAGTTCCTAGTGAAGTTTCATCTGGAAGAATGTGTTCTCCTTCATTGTTCTTCCAAAGTTCACACCTTTAACACTGAGAAGGCAACACAATGCTCTTGTATTCACAAATCACTTTCAGTTTTCTAAAAGGGAAACATGAAATTGCCATCATGATGTATTGAAGGTTGTTAATTTTGGTGTCAGAACCCTGAGAGTGTTAAATTGCTGTGAGTGGCCTCACCTGGGACTTCCACCCACACCCTCACCCATTCCTCCAGGAGCTCATTTAAGCAGAGCCCTGCAACCTCCCTTCCTGTTTTTTGGAGGGATACCTGTTTCCAGCCCTGCCTCTTGAGTGAAGCTTGGACTTGCGTTGTGGCATTGTCTGCAGCCCCCTTTTCTGGACAGACCTTGGACAACTGCTGTAGGTAAGTTGTTTTCTGGATGGGCTCTGGTACGTGTGATGTAGCTGGTCTGTAGCCCTGTCTTATTTGGTTTTCCCTATCCTGTACTTTCCTGGTGGAGTTTGGGCAGGTAAGAGCTGAGCTTGGTGCTTGTGGATCTGGGGAAAGCTGGAAAGGAAAACTTTAGCTGAGATGTTCTCTCTTTAAACCAGTAATAAACTTACTTATGTTTACTTACTTCAGCCCTGCAAGACAGCTTACTGCTGTGCTCAACTGGGCATCACCTTCTAGGACAAGGGTTGGGGGCATTTGTTTTTTTGCAGAGGTGATGAGGGGAGGTAGCTTCTGGTGTTGTTTTGGCAGAAAAAGTCCACTCCAATTCAACAAGGTTCTTTGGTGGCTAATGTAGAGCTAAAGTAAGGGAGTTGTGGGACATGCAGTATCCTCCTGTCTGTGGTAGGTCACTGTTAAGGACTGAACGTGGCAAGGAGCCCTGCTCACCTCTACATTGATGGTGGAGGTGAGACTTTTGCACAACTGTGAAAGCTGGAAGATGTGGTGTGCTCATCCCACTCTCTATCAGTGAGGGAGAGGTTCGCTTGCTTGGAGAGGGAGGATGAGGTTTCAACATGTTTATGGTAGTTCTTGAAGCTTTTGATACTGTATTTCTGATTTCCAAACTCTTCTTCTCAGGCTCTGGTTCTGTTGAAGTACTTTGTTTTACTATTTATCTGTTAAAGAAGGAATTTTATCTGCAGTGCTTGCTAGGCTTTTTCTTATGGCTTACAAAGCAAATTAACTTTGTTATAAATCTATGATATTTTATTTTAAAGTAGATAAAATGCAATATATAAATGCAAAGACATGAGACAAGTAGTGTAAGTTTTCCCTGATGAAAGAAGGACCAGTCTCTTTTTTTCCCATGAGGTTTATTTCATGAATCACTCTTAAATAAGTATATATTTGACACTTAATAGGAACAATTAGTTAAAAAGAATTCCTACCACAAATTCCCACAGTTGCCATAGTATTTTTTTTTATGGTGTGTTGTTTAACACTGTTTTTGAGACCCAAATCTTGCTTTTGGTTTTAATTTAACTTGTGTTAACAGCTCAGGAAAGAGGGAAGTTGGGGTGGAAAATAGGCATTTCCATTTCGAAAACCAAACCCATAACACACGTGGGCACGTATATGGATATGAAAATGGCAAATACTTATCTTCCATTCTCTGTCCATTTCGTTGATATGTCATTAAAAGTGCTTGTGAGCTCTGCTCCATGAAACAACCCTCCAAATAACAGCTATTAAGAAC
This sequence comes from Xenus cinereus, assembly GCA_025774025.1. NCBI lineage: Eukaryota > Metazoa > Chordata > Aves > Charadriiformes > Scolopacidae > Xenus > Xenus cinereus. The sequence continues at coordinate 3,985,592 of JAOXJK010000005.1, read as the reverse complement.
TGAGCATTACATTAATCTGAAAGCTGGTCTCCAGCATGTGTGTGCTGTACAGCAGATGGCAATAAAGGACCACTATGTAGTAGAAATACACCTCTGTAAGGGAAGTTTTCTGTCCTAATGCTTCAGGGTGTGTGATTAAAAACGAGACTATAGAAATACAACTTTGAGAAGTTGGGAGGTGGAGAGAGGGGAAAAAGCAGGACTAGCAAGTAAGCAGGACAAACCGTGTGAATGATAATGATAAACAGACATACACGTTACATGAGAATGAGAGAACAAACATTTTACATTCATGAGTCACCCCTTCAGTCTGCAAAGTTGCCCCTGCAAAGCCATGGGAGGGGAGGGACCTGTGAGCCCCAACCCACTGTTCAAGAAGTTCTGCATTCCAGCATCTTCCGGAAACTTTTCCGAAAACTGTCATCCAGGAAAGCATACAAGAAAGGATTCAAGCATGAGTTGGCATAGCTTAGGCTGGTGATGAAGTAGGATATACCAATGACCATGGAGGTCTGGGGCAAGTCAGTGGTCAAAGCCACAATGGTGGACAAGTGGAAGGGAGTCCAACAGAAGAGACACACAGCCAGGACTATGAAGACCATAATAGTGACTTTCTTCTTGGCTTTGTCCAGGGCTTTAGCATTAGAGTTCAAGTGCATGTTCCTTAGCTTGTAGAGCATCATGGTGTAAAGGATGCAGATGGTGGATACTGGAATGGCAAAGCCAAGGATGAGGGTATAGATCCTGCTGGCTTTGAACCAAAACCTTTCAGGCTTGGGGAAGTTGAGACCACAACTCTTGATCTCCAGGTCATCTACGTAGACATTGGCAAAGATGATGAAAGGGAGAACTATGATGGTGACTAGGATCCAGATGCACAAACTGACAATCCTGGCTGCTCGGTATGTACGATGTGGCATCCTCTTGGACCTGACCGTAGCCAGGACTACCAGATACCTGTCTATGCTCATCACTGTTAGGAAATAAATGCTGGAGAAGATATTGTAGTGGTCTATGGACAAGATGACCTTGCAGAGGACTTCTCCAAAGGGCCAGTAGTGGAGGAGGTGTTCAGCAATATTAATGGGTAAGACAAGTGTGAACAAGTCATCAGCTATAGCAAGGTTCAGGATAAACATGTTTGTCACAGTCTTCATCTTGGGGGCCTTGAGGATCACATAGATGACAGCAGTGTTGCCTGTGAGCCCAACGGCACAGATCACTGAATAAATCACAGGGAGGACAATGTAGAAATCAGCTGCCTGCTCTTGGAATGTGAAGTTGAACCTCATGCTGTTGTCCAGGTAGCAGCTGTTGTCTGCGTTGCTGCAGGTCCTGTTCAGATCATCCCAAAGAGAGCTGTTTCCCATGCCTGCTGGTCACAGACTACCCTTGGATGTCATCAAAAGCCCTGCTAGCTCAGGAAGGAGAGCCTTTTTTCTGTTTGAGAAGCAGCTGCTGTCTCATTTAGAAGTGGATTATTTCCAAAAAGTGGGTTGTGAGGCAGCATTGACCATCTAACTTACCTCTCTGTCCCCCACCATTGGGGAAATTAGGTTTTGAAGTGATCGGGGGGGGGTGGGAAATGATTGAAAGACGCATAATGCTCCATGAAAAAAGCAAACGAGAATTATAACTCCCTATGTAGATCAAGGAACTCTTCTCTCGGAGAGCATCCCGGTGAGTTGGGGGTTTTCTCTGCTGGGGAAGTCCAGTGGCTCCGGTTCAACTGTCTGCAGCAAGAGTTCTTCCCGGGGCTGGCAGGAACTGGGAGGGTGAGATGAAGCTTTGTGCCTGGTCGGCTGTTCGCAGCCCTTGGATGGGGGATGGCTGCTGTTTCACTTGCACAGAGCTTGCTTTTCCATGCTGGAGCAGAAGCGTGGCAGTGTTTAATTAGTGCCTTTGTATCGGAGTTCAGACTCTTTTCATTGACTGAGATTTCACAAACAATGAAGGAGTTTCCGACACAGCTACTCCCCGCTCCCAAGGTCCCCTAGCAAAAGAAGAAGGAAGGGAAAAATAGAGTTCAAGGAGTATTTCTAAACCAGACGGTTACACTGCAATTTAAGTAACCCTTTTAGAAAGGGTAGGTTATGAGCTGATTCAATATGAAGACCATCCCCATTACAAACTGTGGCAGCACGAGAAACTTGGCACAGATGGACAGACAAACCTGTAAATCTCAAAAGTTTGGGATTAGTCAGGGAAGAGGAAGGGGGAGAAGTACCCTGAGAGCAAATCCACTTTAGAGCCAAAGCAAGAATTACCCCATCTGTTTACATCTCTAGCAGTTGCCACATCCATCGCTATCGCCTGACCCCTACTTCCAGGAATTCCTCCGCAGGGAAGCGAACAAACAACCGACCCCCCGTGAAGATCAAAGATTTGGCAACCGGTCCCTGGTTTCTGCAAAGAGAAATGCCTCACTTTGCTTGCTTTTTTTTTTTTCTTTTTTTGTTGTCGTTGGTGTTGTAACACAGGGATAAAGTGAGCAGGAAAGGCGGGATTGGGAATGGAGGGTTGAAGTGCCCCTTACCTGGCGAGCGTCTCCGGCTGCCTCCTCCGGCACCTGCTGCTCGGCACTGTTGAGCCTCTTCTCTCTAATCCGAGTTGGAGGAGGGTCTCTGGGATGCTGACGTTACCCGGCTTTGCAATCATATCAACACGATGGCTCTGTGTGTGCATCGCACATCTCAGCAATTAGCACTTTTTCACACCAGGGAAAGGAGGGAGGAAAAAGTTTTGTGGTTTTTTTTTTTTTTCCTCTGCAGGGCTATTTAAATAGTAAATAAGGTGGATGCTGGTGAGCAGCTGATGCTCCAGAGCTGTTCTCTTCAGGAATGAGGGGGATGTTGAGGTGCTCAGGCAGCACCCAGGGCTGGCAAGCTGTGTCTGGCTGAACGAGGGATGTGGGAAGCAGGGGGGTTAAACTGCTTCAGCAGGGAACACTGGCTGGTTTTAACAAAGGAAGATACACAACGTGGGGTGGGGGAGAGGGAGTGGGTGGAGGGTACACAACATTACAGGTGCTCAAAATGAACAAATAAACAGAGGTACCTTGCCAGATCTGTGCTAGTTTCAGCTGTTCTGGGGGAGTGCAGCTGATTTTTCCTCTGCTGGGTCTCTGGTCCAGCTCTGGGAATGCAGCTAAAGCCTTCAGGTGCGATCCACAAGATGCAGGAGTCCTGTGAAGCTTGGCAGAAATGCACCCCGGGTCATACACCAAACCCAGCAACAATATAAGATCACTTTACCTTCATGTTCCTACAAAAAGAGGAAAAAAGGAAATCAAGGGTCTTTTGATTCTCCTTTAGTCTTTTAAGTGTATCCCCCAGCTGCAGGTTGCCTGACCTTTGTTTCAATACCAGACGAGAGAAAATGCAAGCATCCATCAGTGCTGTGCCTGGCAGTCTGCGGTGTCATTTAACCAAGCAGGTCACCTCCTTAAAATGAGCAATGTAGGGAAGAGCTGTGTTTGACTTCGCTCCTCTTCTGGGGATATTTACCCTTTTCTGGCAAGATTATTGCACACCAGTAACTGGGTGGGAACAAAACACTGCATTGCACTCAGGGAGGTAACTCCCCAAGGCCATGGGTACCACTGACTTTTCAGCAGATGGTCATTTTTTTTATGCCCAGTGTACAACTCTTACGAGTATTTTCTGTATATCAACCGAAATCTGACTGTTTTCAACCAAAATCTGGTCTAAGCAAAATTAAACACAATAAAGATTGCCCAAGATGATCCACAGGAATGATATGGATGACCTTCCTTCAGATGAAAGGCCCCCAGAGCCTTCCTCCTGCCTGTTTTTTGGGAAAGCTGCCACAGTTCACAAGTAATTGTAAGGGAAAGAAGGTTTTCATAGGTCTGCAGGGGGAAAGTGGTTTTCCAGGATTCGCTGTTGTCTTTGTCACAGAGAAGGAAATACAGAGAGAGGGAGAGAACTCCAGGAGAATGTGATGTTAAATTTACTAATCTGTAACTATTCCCCAGGGTGAAAGGGTGTAAAAGTTTCACTGAAAAATCCTTCCGTTGTGACTTACTGTTTTTTCAGCACAAAGCACTTCTCTCGGGTCTCTGGGAGAGCTCAAAAGCTGCCCTTTCACTCCCCAAAATGTTACCTTGGAACTGGCTGCCGGGCTACCTTGGCCGGTGGCTGTGTGCCCAGATGCTCTGTGTTCAGGGACGTGTCCCCGGGGGGCTGAGGGGCTGGCTGGGTTCCTGCAGGCTATGAGCAGGCTGTGCCCTGCACCAGGTCCTCATCCCTCCCGCCTGCCTCTGCTGCCTTACTTCTCGTTACCCCTATGAGCACAACCTCCTGCGTGCCTTAGTTAGGGTGTGTTTGATTAAAACAACCTTGTCAGAGATGAGATGGAGACTAAGAATTTAATCTCATCCTCTGGTGCAAGTAGAGGGGCTTTTGTTTCTTTTATATCCCCCAAACACCCGGTGCCTGCTCTGAGCTGTGCTCCTTACCTAGTTCCTCTGACAGGTTTGCAGTAAAACTCACCTGCTTTGGGGGCAACAATTGCAAACAGGTCTGAATCCCCGCATGAAGTTGCTTTGCAGCAGGAGCGCAACAGAGAGAGGACCTTTCCCTTTTTTTGGCTCTGGATCCCACCAGAGCTGGAGGCTGAGCATGGAGGAGGCCCATTGTGTGTATCGGCATGATGTGGCAAGGGGAGTGCCTGGGGGAAGGTGGAGAGGATGCTTTATTCATCATCTTTTCTCTGGCTGGGTGTCCCTTCCACTTGACTATGAATGTTACAGTGGTACAAAGCCCTGAAAATCAAGCACTAATTCAAGTTCCTCTTACGAAGGACAAGAGCTGTGTTTTCCCTCTGAGCCGCCTATTCTTGTGCGACAGCTCCATCGCCAGCACGGTGCTTTGTGGGGCACAGTTCCTATCCCTGACAAATCCATGCCATGGAGATAGACTTTGCCTCTTGAACCCAATGTTCACACTATGTAGCTCGAATCAGCTGTGCAAACAGAAAGAAAAGGTGATATATTAGGGAGGGGGAAATCCCTTCCAAGGCTAAGCCAGTGGTACTTTATTGCCATCATAAAGTTGACACGCTGCTGACTCCAGACAAAGGCCATCCATCATTCTGGAGTTCATGGAGAACTGAGCTGCTGGCAGTGCCTGGGGGACACCAGGAGTGCCCGGCACCGGCAGGGGACAGGCAGGGCAGAAGCTTTCTTTGTCTGGGTTGTTTTTGGAGAGCACAGCAAAATATCTGCTCAAATTAGTTTATTTCCCCACCAGCTGTGTGAGTGATGCCATCTGAGCCCTCTGTGATGCTACAGCCCTCCAGCAAGGGCGTGTTGTCTAGAGGGTTGCTGTCTAGGGCAGAAGGTTGCTGCCTCTAACCAGGTTTCATTCCTTTTGAGGAGGACTTCTCTGGGTCACTAGGAGTGAAGCCCATCTCACCTCCCCTCTGAATCCACAGGGACAATTAAAGAGTTACTCTAGATCAGCCCCTGAGATGGACCCCTTTTCTTCTCCTTTTTCAAAGTCACAGTAATCTTGGCTGGATTTAGTTTTGAAACTTTGTTGAATTAAGGCTGCTTTTTATTCCACCCAGAAGCACCAGGGGAGATGAAACCAGGCTTGCTGGAGGGGTGACTTCACTGAAGTGAAGGGAATGAGTGTGTTCTTCCTGCAAGGGCTTGCAGGGGCAGCAGACACGTTCAGCCACTTAAAATGAAACGAATTAACTGTGGGAGAGGAAAGAGAGAGCTGGTTATGCTCTGCTCTACTGGGGGTGGTTGTGTTGGAAGCCTTTAATGCACCCGTGCTACTGCTGCCTGAAGTCACAGACCACCTTCAGATCTGCCAGTAGCTTTCCAGGGCTCTTTTACTCCCCTTGAAAAATATGTTCTTTGGAGTAGAGTTCAAGGAGAGATGCTAAATAAAGCAAAATGAAAGTGGCTTCTTAGTTATCCAAGGTACCCCTCAGGATGCACCTTGCTCTTGGCATTCTTGCTTTGGGGACAAAGTGTGATCATCACCCTGTGACCATGGTGCTGGCAGTCCTTGTCCTTTTCTGGGGTAGGTTTTGAGCCTCCCCTCCATGTATGTGAGACACTCATTCTGGGAAGATCCATAGGCTATTTGCAGAGATGGACAGGAGGTTTGACTGAAAAGCTGGGGCTCAGAGAAAGGTGTAATCACACAAACAGCTCAGATTTGATTGGGATTGCTGTTCTAGGACTCCAGCTTTACTGGACACCTAAAGTGACCGCTTTCTCCCCTGCTTTGCTTCCCAGCTTTGGAGGAAGGGGTTTTGCAGTGCTGGGCTCAGCATCCGTCCCAGCAGCTAAACCACTGAGCAGCAGTCCTTTGCTTCACAGACCCTGGGCATGACCATGAAGCTCCTGCAGTCACCAGAGAAGTACCTGTGACTGGGTCCAGCTTGATAAGACTGCTTTGCTTTGCCCCTGCCCTGCCAAGGGATTAGCAGGGGAGATAATTCTGTTTTGTTGGGCTCCCGCTGCTGTCAAAGAGTCAAGTTCATCTCAGGGACATAGATACACAATCAATACGCTTTGCTCACCAAAACAAAATGTTCTTGGCTGACTATCTTGCAGTCGCTGGTTATTAGGGTGATTTATTTGTATGAGGTGTTCAGGCTTTTCAAAAGATGGTACAGCACTGCAGGTTAATATCCAGAACCGATTATGTCGAACGGTCTGTAAGTGATGGCCTTTGGAGAGTAAAGCCAGTGCGCGTGGTCAGGTTATTTATTGTAGGAGAGCTGTCACTGTGCTGTCACCTCTGCCTTGGGGCTGAGTCTCCCCCCAGCTCCTCTGGTCCCAGTTTGTGGATGCATAGAATTTGGCCAATGCATCCCCCAGGAACCAGCTGCTCCTTCTCCGAGTGATGCTGGCTCAGCAAAATAGCAGTTGGTGGGTGTTGGGGTGAGCTGGAGAGGGGAAACCTGAGCTTATTCATCACCCCTGTGCTCAGTGCTTCCCCCTTTGCCACAAGCTGGGACATGTCCTCCTGCTTCCTAACCCTTCCCAACCAAAGCAAGCCGGGCTGGCTGAGGCAGGTGATGGTGCTCACCTTCTGGGACATCCCTGGGAACCAGGCAAGGGGTGTAAGTCCTGATTTTTCTGGGGAATGAGGATAGAGAAAATGTCTGCCTTTGGTAATGATTGCAATGGATCCAGCAGCCGGTAACAAACCCAAGCCACCGCAAACTGCAGCAAAGGCAAAGTGGTCTTGGAGGTGCTTTAAAGGAAATAAGAGTAATGAGTCTTATAAACAACCTGGTTTTGTCAGGCAAGGGATGTACGAACTGCCCCATCTCCCCCTCTGCAGGGGAGAGGTCAAGACAAATGCTGTGTGACTGTTTCCTCAGACCAGAGGTGATGGGGAATAAAAGCTGCAGCACAGGGAGGTGGTGGATGGGTGGCTGGAGCTGTTTTTTCCCTTCCTATATGAGTTAGGAAGGAAGCTGTGAAGCTCCTGCAGTGGGTCAGCCCTCAGTCCAAATACCTCTTGGAGACCCTGGCTCTTCTGCAGGACGTCCCCAGCCCCATGGTGCTGTCACAGCCCTGGCCTGGGTAGCTATCTTGGCATGTTGTTAACTCTTGAAACTATCAATGGCCATTGGAATGTTAACATGATTCTGTTTTCCTGCTGGTTGCCTTTAGCAGATAGGATATGGCATGTCTACAAGGGGGTTCTCCAGCACAGCTGTTGGATGGCAGAGGTAACAAGCAAGATATAAGGAGGAATCCTAGTTTAAAAGGATGGGAGTAAAAGAGAAATAATGTTAGTTGTTCTAATTGGGTGGAAAAGAAGTGGATGTGGATCAGCAGGCCGAGATCTGCTCTTCTCCTGAGTCCGCATATCCACACTGGGCTCTCTAGTGCTGTGCTGCTGGCAGACAAAGGCTGTGTAGGACATGCATGATATCTGGTGCTGCAACCCATTGGCATCCCATGCAGGAACTAGATGTTATTTAGTTACTATTAAGCTGGTTATTATACAGCTGCTAAAAAGCCTGGGTATCTGTGCCACTTCCAGGTTGATAGGAGTTGTTGCTTTCACCTTTTTTAATGACATCTGAACTGTTGCTTCTGAAAACTCACCCTTTCTGTCATTTCTTGACCCACTTTGAAAGCCATGAGTCTTTGCAAGCAACGGTGTTGTGGTAGGGTTGTAAGACATCCTTGGAAAACCAGCATGGAGCCCCCAGGGATGCTGTCTGGCCAGCGGGCTTGGTGCAATACATTCCAATATCTCTAAGCAACAGCTAAATGTGTCTGCTTAAATAGCAGAGCTCCTCTGGCCTAAAAGCCTGATCATCGGAGGGTTATGGAGTGCAAATTGCTGCTTTGTTCACTCCAGTTTCCCCTCCCTGCCTGTGTTATGACAGTGAAATGACTCACCTTCACCTTAATATCATGTTTTAGAAAAATGTTTTAATATTTGGTACAACATTCATTGTTTAAAAAAAAACAACACATGAAATCTGGCAAAACATTTTTTCAGTGCAATTATACAGAGCCAGCACCTTTCTCCATACGCTTCTCAGGCCAATAAACATGGTGGAGTTACAAGGTTTACAAAATCGTCAATATATTCTAAGGAAAAAAGGGAAAAGCAGGAGGCCTGACTTGAGCTTAATGAAACTTGACTCTGTTGCTTTGGACTACAACCACTTATTACAGCTCACTTTTGTGATTAATACCAGCCTGACCTACTTAAATAGGTCATTGTAATTCACGTGGCCAAGTATCTGCTAATGAAAATTTGGTTTTAAGAGCGTGGTCCTTCTTAGATGTGTCAGGGTGATGGAGAAGATGAAACCTGGGTAACTGAGGTGAACTCAGTAGGAAATGGTGTGCTATGAAACACCAAGCAAAAAAAGAAAAAGGGAAGGGAATTAACTGCTACAAAGTGATGTTTATGATGGGTGTTGTCCGCTCCTCTGCACCTCCTGGTCATGGAGATAGGGACGTTTGGCTCTGAGCAAGTGAGGGAGGGATCGGGTTCAGCATCTGCAACAGAAATAACCAAAAGAGCAGCAACAGTCAGTAGGACCTGGCTCTTCTCTCCTTAAAATCTGATCTGGACTGGGGTTTTCACAGCCTGCTGGGGAAAATGGGGTCCCCATCAGAAATCCTGTTGATGCAAATTTAATTGTAGATAACCATGCCATAAAGAAAATGTTTCAGAGGGGGAAAAGCAGAAAAGGAAAAGAAATAATAAAAAAATATATACTTCTGCATTTTCTACTGGGAATAACTTCTGAAGCATGAAACTCCCCGGCCCGTGCAGGGCCTCCTGCCAAGTGGGTAATTTCAGACAAGAGCTGACCGAGCGGGAGAAGGGGTTTTGTGTTGGAGGGGATGAGTTATGACCAAATAAGTCTTTCCACTTCTAATAGCAGTGATCCTCGGTAATACCATTTTACCAATAAGGAGCACACTCGGGCTCTATGAGACCTCTCCATCTCCACCTGCTTCTCAATTCCACTTGAAGTAGGAGGAAAATGATTTCCTTGTAAATGGCCCGTTTGCACTGATTTCTGCAAACTCTGACTGAGGCTCCTTGCTGGGAAGTTGATTTTAATTTTTTTGGTAATAATTGCTTTAGTCTTGTAAATGCTAAGTGATGCATTTATCTGCCTCAGATGTCAGGAGGTACAAATGCTGCACAGAAACAGTCCCCAACTGCATCAATAACCTTTTTTTTTGGTGTTGTTTAGTAAGTCCTAGATAACTGCAGAGAGTAGTTGCGTGTCTCTGCAGGTAACGTGGCAATCAATTACACGTCTGTCCTCCAATCCATCCTCATTCACAGGGAAGGTGTGATAACTCCTCACTCTGCAATCAGGCGCCGGCAGTGCCTGTTTTCTTGTGGATTTATGGGCTCAGACGAATAACACCATGCTCAGCAGCTGGGTTGTGGAGGGACAGAGGTGCTCTTCGTTTCTGAGACTTCAAATCTCCCTGTTATTTGGCCAGGATTTGAGGTGAGAAGAGCTTATTGGGCTGTAGTAACATCTTCCCTGTTTTCTCCATGGAGCCCTGAAGTACTTCTGCTTGGTTTGCCCTGTTTTGTGTGGAGCAGCCCAGATCCTTCTGGAGCCCTACAAGGGCCAGGGGGTTTTCTGGGTTGGATAGAAAAACATCCATGAGAGAGGCAGAACCTGATGAGTTTACCCACGGCTGGTGTTCCCACCTCTGCTCTCAGTTTTTTCCCCTTCCTTACTGACCTGGGCCATCTGAATAACAGAGACTTTGTAGTTTTGTTGACTGTATTGACATTGGTAAAATAGTTTATGGGTTTCTTTCCAGCATGAAAACAAGCTCAATTTTGCCCATTATATAAGGGAAAAATGATATTGGGCAGAAAGTGATGGGAAAAAGCTTGGGTGATCAGCAGAGCTTTTTCATGTGGCTGCAAGGAGGGAAAACACAATTGGGGTGTGTGAGATACATCGTTAACATAAAAGCAACAAAAGTGACCCAAATGGTGAGCGAGCATCAATTGAGGTGGCATCATTGTCTGTAATGGAGCATCTTTGACCTCTGCCACCGTGTTGGCTCCTTTGCCTGCCGAGAGGCGCTTCTGTTGCAGCTGATTGTGCCTGGCATTTCCCTTTGGATTGCAGAGCCGGTTCTTAGGAAACAGGTTGGCTTTTTTAACTTTCTGGAGTGTTGGAGTGAGGCAGGAGATGTGGGGATGGGCTGGTGAGCCGGTTTGTGTTGTCTTGGCCGTTTTGCTGCTTCCCAGCACTCCTGCTGGTGACGGAGCTATTTGTTGGGCTCCAAAGCCATCCCAGGCACACGGCTTTCATGGAAGGTGGAAGATCTAAAGAGAAAAATGGGCTGAAAACTACCTGGGGACCTAAAAATTACCCGGGGACCTGCATGGGAGCAAAGATGGAGCCCGTATGGGGGATCTGCCCTTGTGGGGGGTCACTTATGCACGGAGAGCATCGTGTGAGCATCTACAGTGGGTTGTCACCCCACAGAAACATGTTCCTGCCCGGGGGGAGATTTGACATCGCAGCCATGTGGCTTGGAAAAAAAAAAACCCAATACAACTGTCGAGGCAAATTTCCCCTTTCATCTCCCTTTCTCGCCAGGAAAGGCAGGGCGTCTGCATGCTGTATTTCATGAGTAGGAAATCAATTGCTGAGGGATTCCCGCTGGGAGATTTGTGCCTTATGAAATTCATGCCGGGGGGCAGAGAGGCAGGCTGGGGAGCTGGAAACGATAGCTCTGTCTTCCTCCCCTCTGCTGCTTTAATTGTTTGTAATGACTTAATAAGCAGCACTAAACAGGGAAGCTGATCCTTCCCCGCAGCAAACGCAGGCATGCAGCACTTTATTAGCTTTTCTAGGGCCTCTGGTTGGAATTGCTTTGCTGTATTTTCTTCTTTACGGGCTTGATCCAAGGCCTGGGGAGATCAGCGGGAAAACTGTCGTCTTTGTGGTGTCAAGGCTCTGAGTGTAGAGCCAGCACCAAATCCGTGCAACAGTCTGGGAAGAAAGTAATATGAAGAAATGGCATAATTTAAGTAATGAAATGCTTTTTGCCTTGGCATCCCATGCATAGAAATGCATGCCAGGGAGAGGAAGAGCAAATTAAGTAAAAAATAAAAAAAAACCACAAACAAACAAAAAACCACCAGTATTTGCAGAAGAATGAATGGAAATAGTTTTGTCATTTAGGCTGGAAATGAGGAGAAACATTGTGCCCATCAGAAGGGTGCAGACACGGAGCAGCTGCCCAGTGACAACGGGCAGATGGAGAAACGAAATCCTAAACTGAAGGCTCTTAAGGTGGAGCTTTTTGGATGTGGGGCCTGTGGAGTCAGATCTTGTGAGTCCCATGGTCAATGTAGGCAGCTTCCCAGGGGAGCATCCCTGCCCCATGGCCAGGGAGCTGCTGCCTGGCTGGTGGCAGGTCTGGTCCCACAGGGACAATTAATTTCCCACCTGGTGGCTCAGCAGATCGTGGGGGAAGACCCCAGCCTACCTGACTGCTTATAACTGAAAGGCATTCGAGTCAAATTGATGCATTTCTGCTCTGAGGGATGAAGTCTTGATTTCTCACTGGTGTTGCTTGAATCAGGTGCTATTTCTCCAAACTGCTTGAAGAAACCCTCCACAGATCCCCTGCCCCTCCCACTGTGTCTATCTCAGTGCTCTGATCCTCAGAGTTTTTTTCTTTAAACCACAAGAACTGAAAATTGGATGGGTTTTGCTGCCTCTTAGCAATGTACAGCTCAGGGGGAAAGAAACTTTCTCTTCCTCACTTTTTTCTGCGATAAAGCTTTCTGCTCCTCTCTCTGAAGGAGCAAGAAGAAACACTTTATTTAAAGCTAACAGAGCCTAATTGAATTCCCTTTTTTTTTTTTGAACAAAATAACAAAGTTATTTACGTTAAAAATAACTAAAAATTTTTGAAGAGATCTTCTGAGAAAATATTTCTCTGGGTGACTGATTACAAGTGGGTATGGGAAGAAACTCTTTGCCTCGAACCACTCAAACCAGTAATTTTTTCCAATGAGTAGATGTAATTACATTCTCAGGACGAAAAAAGATGTAGCAGACCCAATGAGGTCTGAGCTGATCTTCATTTGCTGTCAATGACCAAATTGCAGCACGCGGTTACCGCCAGCTCGGCTGGACAAAATGTTGCCTTTGGGTTATTAGGGGTTTTGTCAGAAATCTCTGCAGCATGAATCATGTTCATGTAGCTGGCTATCTATTGGCTTCAGCTGTTCCTGCTGTCCATATCTATTGTAAGGCAGCTCATTTAATTAGGTTGTCCTTTTAATTCAGGCATGTGCAACTTTTTCTGCTTCTAGCCCCAGTTTTCAGCTGGACAGACATTTTCTTATCTGTGAGTGTATTCAGTGATGGGCACGCAGGTGAAGAGAAGGAGTTGGCAGGTGATAATTTATAGGACTTTCTACAATGGCTGGAAAGCCCAGACTTCAATTTCCATCTCCTTAAAAATGTCAGTTGCCTTTGTTTCTTCTACTGCTCGTTATGCTGCTGCGCTTGTGGTCTTTGTGGCTGATCTGAATTTATGGCTTGGAAGTGCACTTATATGGCTTTCAATTATTTTCACCCAGAAGAATCTTGTATGTAAAATGAAACAAATTTAACCTTCTAGTAACCTGAAGTCAGTTTTGACACTTAATGCCTAGGATTGTCCAGTTTTAACTGGGCAAATTTACATTAATTCTTCATGGTCTTATTGTCATTTATTAAACAGAAAAAAGAGCTGTGCCCAGCAGATCCCTTCCTGACACAAAATGATGGAGGATGAGGCATTGCCCATCATCCTTCCTAGGCTGTAAACCTTTGCCCTCTAATTTGTTCTCGGTAACGGACTTGGAGGACTCAAGGATGAATGGATGCTTTTCTCCTCTGAGTGGGCATTTATCACTCAGGGTTACCCCACAGCAATGATGTGGAAGAAAAGTGTGATGTAAAGGAACTCATTTACTGTTCCTTATACCATAGGACTGAGAACTAAGCTGTGTTTTCTGGGTTTTTTCCTTTCTCCAAATATCTCTTCTAGCCCAACAGGCACAGATGGAAGGAGGAGGAAGGAGCAGGCATGTGAAAGAAAGAGGTGCAGGTGGGAATAATATTTATGGGAAGATTGCCTGCACCATGGCTCTGCCACTGTGTGAGCTAGTGGAGTAGATGGAATTTAAGTAAATAACTTTTCTCTTCTTTTGATGCTTCTTTTTAAGTTTTCAAGCCTCTGTTGTGTTTTTTGTTGGTGAGGTAAAGAAGCAAGGAGATACCAACTTGTCCTGAAGATCAAACAAGCCTGCCTGTAGGCAAAGAGTCTGACTTGCTGGAAAGGGAGCTTTCCACGAGTGAAAACCGTCTAGAAAAGAAATAATTTGGTGACAGAGGAAGGAGACAAAAAGATTGGGGAAGTGTTCCCTGCCTGGTTTAAATGGCATAGTGCCTGTTCGACTGTCTGGGAGCCTGCAGAGATGCCCTCACACCAGCTGTCCTTCTGCTGGGTCATCCCTGTCTGTTGGGCTGTGAACATGCTGTTGTGGGATGTGATCGACAGTGAGCACAGCTGGATCCTTATTGTTCCCATCCCACTCAGGGCAGCCTTATTAATCACTCCTTTTCCTGGTGTGTCCCCATCATCCTTAGAGGCAGGGCTGAATCTGAGGGAAACGGGAGGATTGAATTGCTCCTTTTTACAGAGAGAAAAGGAAGGATTTGCAAGGTGCTGAGCTCCTGTTTGCGGGAGGAGAGGGATGCTGGCAGGTCCGGGGCTGTTCCTGCTGTGGTCCCCCCTTGCTGCAGGAGCTGTGCCTTGGGGTACGGACACCTCCTCCCCCAGAGCCGGGGTCGGTTGTTAAGTGCCACCATCAGCTCTGCTTGGTGGTGAAATTACAGCAGTTTGACATCCAGGTGACTTCAGCGTGGGGACCTGGCAGCGGTTACCGCCTTGCCAGCTTCAGAGTGAAGAGATTATCTGATTTAGCCCAAATCTCTTTCATTGTGGACTGAGTAAAATTGCCTCATATTCGCTCAGCGCTAAAAATCCATCAGAAGCCGATTGTCAAGCCCTGCTGGGGCTGCTGAGTAATGGGATAACCCCCTGCAACGGCACCACGAAATGGGAGATCGGGATAGAAATATTAAGCAATGACATTTCCAACCGTTTGCGGGCTCTGACATTCTGGTGTTGGCTTGATGCTGTCAAAGGGGTTGATTTTACTGACTTTAGAGGCGTTTGCTCAAAGTGCAGTGAAATGCATTTGAGGCAGCAATTGCATCTCTGGTCCCTGCAAGCACCTCCATCTCCCTTTATGTTCCTCAGCACTGAAATCCTGCAAGGGCAGAGCAAATCTGGGGCTCTGGGAAGACTCATTTGTGTCAGATTTTTGAGAGATTTGAGGCAGGACATGGAAGCAGCAACAGAAGGTGGTGTAACCCTTCATCCTTGTACTCTCCTGCACAGTGATGCAGCAGGGATCCTGTAAAGCATCTTCTATATCTACTGGTGGTGGTGGTCAGGGGGGGAAGCAAGTGGCAAAGCCCTTAATTTCTTTATTTCTTGGAGCTTCAGGCATGTGTTGAGTGGCTGAGCTGCACCCCAGGTCAGCCTCTGCTGCTCCTTGTATTGGCTGGTGCTTCTGAGATCTCCGCTGTGATTTTTATCTGCAACTCTCCTACTAGCCTGCACTTTGCTTTAAAAATTCGGTACCACGTCAGCAGCTGAAAGGACCCCAGAACTGAGAAGGATTTGAGATGTGATTTGTACCACAGGCTCGTTAAAGCCAGGGAAATGCAGTGTTCCTCCTGTGCCCAGAGCTGCTAATCTTGTTCTGAACATTGAAAACCTCTTCAGCTTCTCTCATTAGACCTAAATTTGATTATTGTTTTGACTTCACACTTCTTTCACGCAGGCTTTCCCTCCTTCCTTGGCTGGAAATGTCAGCCCTGAGAAGAGAAATTTTGCTGAGCTTTGGCCATGGACACATCCCCCATCCTTGCTCCTGATGCTGCTTTTAATTATCTTGGGAATCTGAGCATGGAGGGAGCTGGTGGTGACTTCAGAGAAGGGGGTTGAAAATAAGGCACGCAGGCAAAAGTGCAAATGCTGTGTCTGGGTGACTGCAGCCTGCGCCGCCGGGGGGATTTGGACCGAGTGAATTAATGCTTTTTTTTTTTTTTTCTGTGAATTGATGACTCCTGTGTCGTCTCCTCCTGAAATTCCTACGTAAATGGCAGTGGGATGCGAACGTGTTATCGCAGGTGGTGAATTGAACCCGGCGAACAGCACGGTCCGTCCCTGCCCTGTGTCCGATGGCGACCGGGAGCAGATGTTCCCAGCCTGGCACGAGGATGAAATCCTGCCAGCACGGAGGAGCAGCTCCTGAGCTGAGGGTGCTTAAAGACTTATCACCTCCCTGGCCTTGCCGGTGTGCCTTTAATGCATCCTTTATTTCAGAAAATACTTGAAATGTCCAAATGTTAAATGGGTAAAAGTATCTGTGCTGTTTTCAGCTCAGCCTGGGAATTATTCTGGAGTGAGTTTTGGCTCTTTTTCTGCAGGTGAAGAGTTACTCAATGTTTTTAGCATAACTTTTTCTTCTCAGTGGAAATATTGCCTGCCTTGGACTCCTGTCACCCCTCTTCTGGAAGCAGGCAATACACTGAGACCCTGCAGGGGGATCTCTGGGCCATAGTGAGATTGTTGGGTAGAAGTGCCCTTGGAGCATAATTCAGTGTAAAGCAGTAGTCCAGCCCTGATGTTAATTCTAGCTGATCTGTCAAATCTGCCCAGGTAAGATTAGGGATTCGGAATCGCACTTCTTTTTGAGTTGGTTCCTCAGGTCTTGGTAGAGTCCTCTGGATCATAAATCAAGAAAAGACAATTGGGTCGGGGGTGATTTTAAACATATATTTTTTTCAATATACATCTTTGTCTCACCATAACCGAATTATTATTCACTAATTATCCAGTAAGTTTTTTGTTTGCTAGTTTAATGGTTTACTAAAAAGTAGGTAAAACCATGTAAGAGCATGCAAGACGCAGGTCCTGCCAAACTCAAGCAGCACTTCACATTGCTGCTGCTTTCCCCCAGGAGACCCCTAGCTCCTCCAGCTTCTCATGGCAGTGTCATTCTCAGGTCAGGTCCCACCTTGTCCCATGGGTGTCCCTGGATGGGTTGCACCCGTGCACCGGGGCTTGTGCTGGAGCTGCAGCCGCCCGAGGTCCCCGTGGGGCTGCGTGGGACCCAACGTGAATAGTTCGTTCGCTGCTCTTGATGTGAAGTTGTGACGTGCACCTCGGTGTCAACACGGCGACGCTTTAATGCTGCTGTCGGCTTGTCAGGCAGTGCCCACACACCGTGTCTGGAGACGGCTCGGGAGGGGAGGGCGAGGGAAAGCCGGGATGAAATGCCATGTGCCATTAAATGCTATCGATAATTGCTCGGGAGCGAGATCTGTGAAGGGACTCGTGAGGGCCGGGCAGAAGGGATGGCTCTGAGAAGTGCATGGCACATCGGTGACATACTAATAATTATCTTTACACAGGGGTGAAAAAAGTATCAGTTTGCGCAACCGAAACGTCTGGATCTGAAAACTCAGGCTGTGTGTGGCAGAAGCTGTGCCAAGCTCGTCTTGCTCCGAAACGTTATCTTTAACCAGGAACAAGACTAAAGTCCTGAACTTAATCATAATTCAGAAGCAAACCATTGCAATATACATTTATGGCAGATGAGAAGACCTAAAGCTTTCATTAGGTTTATTGGTCTTCCTGGAGAATGAATTCAGCATTTAAAAGCCTCCCTCCCTGGCATTCCAATACTCTCTCCTTTGGTGTCAGCAATGACCCAGACCAGCAGTGCAGACTATTTTATTTCTCCGTGTTGTTGCTGGTGGTACATTCTCCCCCTGTAGCTGTCTGAAGGTAGGCACTAATTAAAGATGTGCTGGGGGGGGTGTTAATCTGTTTTGGTGGCTGAGCAGGGACTGCAGAAACAGGGATTGTGAGCACTGACATTTGCTGCGGTATAAAGTCCAAGGAGAAAATTCATCCCAATTAACTTCACACTTTTAACTGGGAAGATCAAGTCATGCTACGCTTGTACCGGAGTCTAGTGACAGAGCTGGTCTCTAATGGGAAACTCGGTCCATGGATGACCTGGTGGTGCTTTTCCCCTCTGCTCTGCACAGACAGTGGTGAGTTAGATCCGTGGGAAACAAAGCTGGAAAGAGGAAAACAGTATGAGAAACCCAAAGGAAAAATGGTAGTGTTAGACCCAGGTTTGTTTCTAAATGTCTGAAACTAATACAAGTAGAGGGGCAGATGGTGGGATGATCTCTCTGCTCTGAGCTGGTTAATATTGTCTTGTTTTAATTCCTGCTGTTCTCTGTCCTGCCTCTTTGTCTTGTGCTGAGCACACGCAGCCCGGGCAGGCTGGTGGTGTAGAGCAAAACCTGCAGATAAATTGGTGATCTTCAGCCTAGCTATCCCTGGGGATGCAGCTAAACCCAGTCAACTGTCATTTCTGCTAAGTCAGACCTGTTTTATGTTTTCTTGAGTTTGGCATTGTAAACTTCACTGGTCATTTCTTTAAAAAAACAAAACAAAATAAGGAGGAAAAAATGAAGTGTTGGTATTAGTTGTGTGGATATCACAGCCTGTGAATGGCTGCTTCCCCCAGGATCACCATGAAAAGCCGTACACACCAGCTGCTCAAAACCAAATGTGACAGGAGAAATATAAAACATGATACATGGTGACTTTGAGGGTGAGCGGAAGCCCCAGCTGTGGTGGATCTGCATTAAGGTGAAAGATGGGCATGGGGTGGGCTGGATCCAGTGCTCCTCACCCCCCAGGCTGCTGTTTGCTCCTGATGAAAGGCTCTCGCAAGCCCTCAGGCCTTCTCACTGCGATAGAAGTCATTCCCACAGCTCTCAGTTGAGCTTCTGGTATATCCAGAGTGGAATTCAGGTACAATCCTGCTGGCTGTTGAGCATCCATTGAAGGTCCAGAACTATGAAAGAGCTCAGGCTCTCCCTGAATCAGATCTTCACAGGAGGTTTCTAGTCTGTCTGCAAGATTATATTTTTTTTTCCTCCCACCAACAAACATGATTTTATTTATGTACAGTGATGTATTTGTGTTCCTTCCCTTCATGTGTGTCTGTGAGTAATCAATCATGCATATGGATGATACTGTCTATAGAAAAATACATTCCTGGACTGTCATTTTACTCCACTGCCACTCAGACAAACATGGCCCTTGTCTAAATGGGCAAGAAATCCATGGGAATTTTGGCTCCGCATGGAGCAGAAAGCACATTTTCTAAACCCCGTTCCCAGCTGATGCAGTTTCACTGGCAAAACACTGATTCCAATTCATCTTCCTGGGAGGAATGCGAAGGCTCATTCCCCCATCATAGGCTCAGGGCCATGTTTTCAGCTGCCCTCTGATTTCGTGTACCTCATTTCACACATCCAATTTCAAGGGCCATTAAAATAGGCTCACGTTTGCTTTGCTACACAGGAGTGTCGTAGTTATTCACAGGAGAATAATAAAGTTCTCCAGTCCCGTGGGAGCTGTCGTAGCAACCTCCCGTGTACAGATCCCCTGTGCTGTCACCCAGCAGTCGGATGTTTCTGGGGACAAAGAGGACCCTGGCTGACTGTGGATGTCAACTAATATAAATCACAGCGGCTGCATCGCTGACATGGAGTGATGGTGGGTTCTGGTAAGTGAGAATTAGGCCTCCTGAAGTCCCTGATATTTCTATATTTTTTTTTCCCCTGCTCAGTAAGCATGGAGTCCCCATATAAACCCAACCCCCAAAATCTGGCTTTTTTTCTTTTTTTGAAAAGCTTATTTCAAAGCAAACTCTTCTTCGTGAGCTTGCTATTTGGATGAGTGCGTGAGAACAAGGTAAATAGTCATGAATTGCCACAGTCTCTCCCTGTAGAAATTCCCTGGGGCCTCACCCCTGGTTTTCAGAGACCTTTGCCACCCTCCTGAGGTTACAGCTCCCTTTGGGAGGGTGAAGCTCAGTGCAGGCTCTTGGCCACTCACCCGGACCCCAGCACGATGGTGTTACCTTTCCTGCTTTGCAAAATCTGGTGTAGAATGGCCACCACACACCACCCCCCCTCTCCTTCTACCACCTCGGAGACGAATCCCAGTCCCCAAAGCTGCAAAGGTCAGGAGGAATTTATGTGCAGCCACACACGAGGTTGTGTTCCCCAGCGCCTCAGACCAAGCAGCATCCAGCTGCTGCAAACAGCTGCCTGGCATCAGCCCCTCACGCCCGGCTCTGCGCCCTCCGACACCGCTCCCCATCTGCTCCTATCGTGGCTTTCAACATCAATACAACAAAAGTGCTTTAAAAATAAGTCGTCGGGAGGGAAAGGAGAGCTCTGACCTGGCTACTGATGGACCACTGTCAGGAGGTGTTAGGATTGCCTCCCTGGAGCTGCTCCTGGGCCCAGGGACTTTACATCTAGTCAGAATTAATACATCTAGTCAGAATTAATTGGTTTATCGTGACAAATCCAAGCTCTTTCAAACTTGTTGTTTTGTTCCCAGCCTCAATGGTATCCACACGAGGCGCAGCAAAGATCCTGGTTACCACATCAGGAGCACCATTGTATTTTCTTATTGCCGGCCATGAAACCAGCTATTAAATAATTATTTGCTGCTCACAATTTATTTTCTCCTTTATCCCCAGCTTGTATCTGGCTTCCAGTAACCTTCTGTCCCCCCTGCAGATATGGGAACGGTGTGCCGTGGTCAAATAAACACAAAGGGAGAAATCTGATTTTGCAGTGCCCCATGCCAACAGGAGTATGGTGGTGGTGGAGCTGGAGTCTACGGCACAGAACCAGAAACACTTCAGCTGAGGCTTGAAGATTGATTTTTGACTCCACGTGTGCCTTTGGGAGGTTTTGGGGGTTAAAATCTGAAAGGTGAGGCAATTTTTTTTTTTTTTTTCCTATAGGGGAGGTGGACACACAGTCCCTGCACCCTGGGGAGCAGCAACCTGCCACCCGGCTGGTACCTTTGGGTAAGAGCCCCACCACGATTGTCACGACTCCTCGAGCAAACACAGCTGCTGCATTCTGGGGCTGGAGCTGCAGCTGTAACAGCCCAGAACGTGGCAGAGCAGGTTTATATTATTTTTAGAGGTTTGAAAACATTGTTCCCCAAACAATCTCCTTCTCCTGTCTTCTGTCATAAATTGTGGAACAGAGAAAAGGGAAAATAGCAGAGGTTGGATTAAATTGGCTTTTTTTTTTTTCAGTCTTAAAATAGTGTCAGCTTGATGCCTGATATTTTAGAAATTGGATTAGTAGCATCTATTTCATCCCACCAGAGAGGTGGGATTTAAGGCTTCCAACAACAGAAACACTGGATGCGCAAGAGCAGAGTTTTCCATCCCTGCCACCTTGGTATCTTGTCATACTATTTTTAAGCAGCCTCAGCCACGTATATAAATATACTGCTACAAACAACAACAACAACAACAGAAAGAAAATATTCCACCAAATGGGGGAAAAAATAAGAAAAGGGGGAGGCAGCCCTTTCTGAGAAGCTCATGTTGATTTTGAAGAGCTGGATATAAACAAAAGAGGGTTCAGGATATGCCTTGAAAATGCAGCTGTTTAATAGAAATATATAGAAATATTTAATAGAATATTAAAATCTCTGAGGCTTTTGGTATGACTTTAGGTCTGGGAGGAAGAAGGCAAACGTTCTCTTTTCCTGAGATGATGCCTTTGCCAGGGGAGATTACAAATATCCCACGGAGGTTTGTGATGTAGACCAAAGCAGCACCCTGCCGTGCTCTCCCCTGGGTGCCGAGGGGTTCCAGAACCTCTATTTTATGGGGGATTTTCGGAAGGCAGCAAAAGAGCAGCCGTGTGTATTTGACAGGCAAAGGGGACTGGTGCGTCCGTAGCTTAATCCAGCGGAGCTTTTTCCTTCTGCCATCGTTTGTAACCTGAAGCACTCCGGGGCTCTTGAACTCAGCGGCTGGGGAAGTTAATCAGTGTAATTAGTGATAAATGAACCTGTTCCCTTCCCCTTAGCAAGGGTGTGATGAGCATTAGGTAACCCTGGGAGCACTTGCCAAGAGGGGGGCTTGTTATTTGGCGGGGAGGAGGAAGAAAATATTGCTTGTAGTAACTAGGGCAACTTGGCTTCCCAGGGAAGAGGAAAAGAAGCAATTAAAGATGCGAGCGCTGCATGGGATCGTTTGCATCATTAGCCTCAGCGTTTGCAAATGAGGCAGCTATCTCGAGCTCCCTGGCACACAGCAGGTCCCTGACCCACCATAACCACAGTCCCAGCTCACTGGGGGCTGAGCTGGGGAAAGTGTGGGTCTAACACTGTCCGTGTAGGAGCGAAGGAGAAAACTGGTGTTTTCTGAAACCCTTTTCCTTTCCCTTCGCTTCTTTCTTGATCTCTCTGAGATATTGCGCTACCCAGACACGACCCTGCTGTTGCAAGAGGCTCCATCTTCTCTACCATGCAGGAATAATCTTAATGAGCCATGGTTGTCCTAACCTTTACTCTCAAGTTTCTGGATTTCTCTTGTATGATAGAAGAAACTATGGATTAAAAAAACCCTAGTGGCAGGGAATGGATTAGATCCTTAGGCAGAGTGCAGAGGCTTTTTTTCCTTCCTTCAGGCTGCCTCTTCCTTTTGCTTCCCTTTCACACGAGCTCGCTTCACTTCTCCTGTTGTTTGGAGCACACACGTAGCCCTTTCCTGGTTGCCCAGGGCTTGTTTTCTTTCTACCTTTTTAAAGCACATCATTTTGGCTCTGGGTGTCATGCTCACTATTTGTTAATTGTTTTTTCTTTTTTTCCCTATATGTTTCTTCAAATTTTTTCAACCTTCGTCTACCTGCTGGAGGGATGGATTATTTTCTTAAATTTTATTACTTAGCTTTTTTTTTTTTCCTGTATTCCCTTCATTCTCTCAATTCAACTTCTCACTTGCCTTGTGATTGTTAGGTGCCAGTTACGTCAGTATTAATTCTTTCTCTACTACTTGCCTTAGCTTTCCTAGGGTGGTGAGTAGCTCTCTTGGGTTAAATTCATGTATCTCACTTAAATGTTCTCCTTGATGCTGCTTATGACCTTGCACAACTTTAGTGCGACATGTCTTGATGCGGACATTATAGGTGTGTGAAGTGATGACTCCTGAGAGGGCTAGAACACTATTATCCAGCTTTTTGGGGATAAATTGGTCACCTCATTTTGGGGAGGAACTGGCTGAGAGGTACCTGTTGCAGGTACCAGGGCTTGGGGGGCGAGGAGCAGCTCCCTGGGGCTGTGTCTGCTGGGGGCAGTGGGAACACGCTCCCCCGTGAGATGCGTGTGAGGAAACGAGGTGCGCGAAAGGGTCCGAAAAGCCAACTTGCTTTGCTTAGATTGCTAAGGCTTGCATAGGAAAAAAATATTTTTATTGATATTTTGGAGATTTTGAGGCTCCTTCTCATATTCTTTGCCTGCCGAATCTTCCCCCTTTGTAAGAAAGGTGGAAATCCCTGATTATTTTTTTTCTTTTCCCCCCAATGTTTTCTTCACAGCTGGAGCCGGGATAAGGGGATAGGTGTAACCTGCCTGTCTTTGCCTTGGTGACAGGAACGATGACATGGGGAAGCCGGTCAGAGGAGCGTCATTGCTTCCTCCTTGATTTTCCTTGCGCAACCGATGGTGATTTAATAAATGAGGCACTGCCAAGACCTTTTGCTCCCTCTTACGCTCATCGAGCAATCATCGCCGCGTCACGCTCCGGCTTCAAATACCTCATTTGCATCTGGCTGACCTTGACTCTCCTCCACAGACGGGAAGATGAAGAGGTGGGAGCGTGAAAGCTGGGGGCTGGATTTTCAGGATAAATAAGGAAATAGTGGCCAGTGCAGGCTCATGAATGGGAGGTGTTGTGGAAACATCGCATGCTGTGCCATGAAAGATGATAGTAAATGGGTCAAACAGGAGATAAAAAAGGGGGAGGGCGCCTGGTTTAACTATTTTTAAAGAAAACGTGGATAGAAAAAAATTGTAAAAAATTATGCAAGAGACCATCATTAACTGCACTGTAGGGCCATGGCTCTTCCAATAATTGACTACGTAGTGAATGCTAGAAATGATATACAAAGCTCTTAAGTGAGTGAGGGCTTTTAGTGAATAGTTGGGTGAAACAAAGGAATACTGATTCTGGCAGAACTTTTATTCTCATTTATTCTAATTTAAGATCCTTTTTCTGAGATAATAGCCACATTGAATATACTGAAATATCTTCTCCATTAGCTCTGGCAGGAACTGGATAAAGCTCTCATTCAGGTAAACTTTAATCCAACATGTGTCTGTGTAGCGATAAACTAAGTGGGAGCTGTCAAACTGTTGTAGGAGTAAGGATGGTACTTAGGGCTGGGATAACTAACTCTTCTACAAGTAGGAAGAGTAAATTAGGAATGGACAAGACATGAGTTTTAGCAGAGCAATTATAATTTATGTCAGCTCAGGGGGAACATTTAACTAAATTAAGCTGAGGGTCTGTCTTCATTGCAAGCTAAGCTTTAAAACAGACCTCTGCTAGAGAGGACTTAGCAGTCCTGGGCTCCAAACAGATCTTTAAATCTAAGTTTTCCTGTGGTTTGAGAAGGCTCAGGGCTTGAGCACAATTTTATGGCCTTGGTCTTGACTCTTGGGCTGTAAACACTCCTGTAAAATGAACGCCAAAGTTATAACTTCCCCAGATTTCTACGAGCTCCAACAGAGAAAGATCCCACCCGGATTTTGAGGACAGGACCTCGGAGCAGAACACTTTCAAGTGCTGCTGAACTGCATTAAAATTCCTTTTTATGAGGGAGTTAACTTCAAACACCAGTCTATCAACCTGACACCTTCTTCAAGAAGGAACAAACTTTACAAGGAATATTTAAAACAGTTTCACTGACAGGTTTACAGCTGTGAAAACGTTAATAAACCCAAATGGCTATTCACTGTGCAGTAGCCACTAAGCAATTATGTTTTGTCTGTGGGCAGCCTAATGAAACCAGCAGTTAACGACCTAGTGAGAATTTAAACCAGCCCACTGCTCCAGGGAGACATCCCTTTCTGTCCCTGGTTATCCTGCACCCAGGGTGTTATGGAGAAGTTTAGTGCTGCTTGATGTTCGGGTAAAAACTGCCTTTTTTTCCAGGAGCTGTGATGCAGGTTTTTCTGCTGTGGTGTTTCACGGATGTGCGCCCAGATGCTGCCACGTTGGGGTCCCATCACAAAGTCTGATGTTTCTGCAGGAGCTGGTGAGCAGGGAGATGTCCGATAGCACGGCGCAGGAAAATCAGTGGTGGGTTTTTTTTTTTTTTTTTAGAGTTTCTCTTTGGGTCACACAGCCCTCTGCCGCCCAATTTGTGATGTAAACACACTAAGGGATGTGTTAATGAACAGGAGGTGGATGCGGAGCCCAAATAGTGACCCGGGGACGCCCACTGGGCTTTGACTGCTCCCAAAAACAATGTCTTTGGGAAGCGTCCACCCCTTATTTTTGCACTGCTTGGAGTGCTCCGAGCCTCTTCTTTTTCATAGGAGGCAGCCCGAAGGGTCACGCTGCTGACAAGCGAACTTGTACGATCCTTCTCCAGCTCATCAGCGAGGAGAGGACAAAATCATTAACCATCTGTGCAGGGGTAATTAAGCAGCGCAGCCTGTCTGGCAGCCAGCGAGCAGCCTGGGGGGGGCTGCAGGATGCTCTGGGCAGGGGAGGCTGATGCTGATTTTCTTGTCCGGGGCACAACATAAGACTGGCAAAAGGGGGGGCAGGATGTGGAAGGGCCAGTTGTCCCCTCCAGTGCCACTCTGAGCTCTACTGTGGATATCAAAGCTCCCAGATGAGCTGAGGGAGATGAGTATGGGCAAAGAATGTGATGGATAAGGGCAGTGCAATGACTAGCAAGTAAAGCAGTCAGCATTAAAAAAATAGGTATGCCAAGAAATTTTAGCACCTGTTTTGAGCAGGGCAGGGTCAGAAGTTGAGGAGGCACAGCCACACGGTAGCAAACTGGGTTTGCAGGCTGCAACTGGTGCCGGTGTGTTTGTGCTCACTTCATCCTGCCTTGCAAAGGAGCCTGAGCAGAGCCAAGCACGGAGACCTCGGGGACAAGCACAGGTTCTCCATTGTCCCCCTCTTACTCGGGGACCAGCACAGGTTCTCTGTTGTCCCTCTCTTACTCAGTTGCTGATTGCAAGTGCCCGGCAGGCGTAGGCTTGTTTCCTTCTCTGCCCTGTCTCAGTCTGGATGTCATGCAACTTAAATGAATATCTAAGCCTGTATATTGATAAATCTTTAGAGCAAAGATAAGAAGTTGCTGTTTTGGTTCTAATTCTAGGCTGCTTTCAATATAGTTTTACTCTGACAGTTAATGCATTGGGGTTTTTTGGGTTTCTGTGAAGAGTCTGTCATTTTTTTGATACGTAATGAATAGCAGCATCTGTTTTACCCTCATTATACATGTTATCATATGATGTCTAGCCTTTTTAGGTTCTTTCTTCTCCAGGTCCTAATCATTATGCTCACTCCTATATGCTTTTAATTATTTCTATTACTTATCGGTGGACTCTTCAGTTCAGCCACCCACGTTTCAAGGCAGGTGTCTGTGACTCACTGCACTGTGTGTTAGACATCAGGTCAGTCCAAAGAATAGCATTAGGATGTATTCAGCCACGTTTTCTCTTCCTCCCTCTGTGTACACGCTAATGTTTTGTTACGAGCACTCTTGTTTTCTGAGCCCTCTCTCATAGCTTGATCCTTTTCTGGAATAATCAGAATTATGTCAGGATTTAATCCCCTCTCAGCTCTGAGGTCTGGCTTTTGAAGGGCCCCAGTCATGCTCTTCTAGTCGTCTCATCCTGTCCTTGATGGAAATATCAGGCCTTCATGGATCATTTCTCAAGTTTGAACGCGTTGGTGCTGTTTCCCAGAGAAAGTTTTTCAGTCTTTGAAGGGTTTTTTGGTGTGGAAATGACAATCCTCACACTTGATGACGTGGCGGCTGCCCAAGTTGTGAAACCTGTGGAAAAATGCTGTTTCTTCCACTTTGGGTGACTGTTTTCAACAACAGATTATGAGCTTTTGGGATTTTTCTTCAAAGGGAATTTCAATGAATCTCCATTTCAGATTTCAAGTGGGAATGGTGGTTTTTTTACCACCACCTGCTTACAATCCAATTAGACAACTGCCTTTGGTAATTAACCATAAAGTGTTTCAGGAAAACAGAATAAAAAGAGGACAAAATTGAGTAGTAACAACTCTGTGAGAGCTTCGACTGAATTTGGACCTACCCTTTCCCAGGCACAGGATTCTGACCAGCCCTGTACCTCACTGCCATCTCCTGTGAGCTCTGCCATGCAGTGCCTTGAAATGTTGTGAAAAAAAGAGCATCCTGTCACTCTGCTCCATGTTCACAGGTGTGCAGTCACCTGCAAACCCAAAGAGACCAGCTGGTATTTCTGCCTGTGGTTCATGTGCCTGGGTTCTGCCCACAGGAGCTTTTGAAAATGTGGTCAGCCTGGCTATCAGGGCGCAGAGCTCCCTGGCTGAGAGCCTTTGGGCTCTCGCCTCTGCAAGAGGTGGTTGCAACTGTTCTTTCTTCACCTGGTGTTCCTCCTCACCTGAAGGTTCCTTGGTGGAAGCCTTTGCAGACAGGAGAGCAAGATTGCTAGAATGCAACAGGCCCGGTTGTTGGTATGATGCACAGTGACTGGTGTTTAGGTCGTTGATTTATCCCTTAGCTGCTGGGCTTAAAAACTCTTTAAACTCTCCAACTAGTCTCCTGTTACCCTTCTGGGATGAGAACTCTGAGCTTCTAGGCTTTTTTTTGAGTTAACAGAACACATCTATGCTGTGCATATCAGTACTAACTCGAGACTTCATCCTGCTGATTACAGACATGAGTGGATGGTTGCTTTTACTGGTCCTCCTCGCCATTGGAAGAGATGTATTCAAAGAATTGGGTGCTCCATAGGTATCCGGTTATGTGTTTTCCTTAAAAGTGTAGCTGGATGAGGTATGTGGAGTTCATTTCTTTAGAAGGATAGGAGAAACAGCTGATGCTCCCTGTGCTGGGCCTCCCTACCTAACAGCCTGGCACAGATGTGCTTCTGAAGAGCTTTATAATTTGTCCTTATTATGTTCTATGTGTGATTTAATGAAAGAATTTTTAATGAAAGACCCTTTCTGTACTGTAATTGAGCTCTTAATCTTATCTGAAAAGCAGAGCACAATCCCTTCAGAAATAGCGTTTGAGTAACAGCCTATTTGCATTTCCTGCGCCATGCTGTCGCCCACAGGAGCTGCTCACTCTTTATTTAAGAGCAGACAATAAGCAGATTTCTTTGAGTCAAAAATACATCGGCGATGCCATATGGAGTATGTTTGAGAAGCAAACGGTCTCACTTCCCAACTGAGCAAGAAAGACCTTCCCTAGTTCCCAAAAAGCAAGGAGTGAGCTTTCCCTTAGCGAGCACCTGAGTGTTCATGCAGCTTGGTGCTCAGCAAATGCTACAGGGAGATGACAGCTGTCAGCAAAATGAATTACTCCAGGCAGGTAAAAGTTGGCAGAAGATAAAAGTGGAAACTTCAAAACAACAGGATGCTGACAAAACTGTGAGGAAGGCAATGTGTTCTGTGAAAATCTCTCCTTCATCCTGAATGTTCAAAAAACCCCATTTTTACAAAAATCCACAATGTCCTGCTTTTGATGAATCTGACCTTCCTAAATAACATTTCACAATCAGAATTATGAATTTAGTGAGTTTAAAGAAGCCTTATCACCGCATTTTTCACGCTGACCTTAGTAAATTTTTTAATGTGCTGTAGGTTGGAGGGAGGCCGCTAACCCCCACCCCAGGCTGATGAGACCTCATTGACCTAAACACTGACGGATGCTCCCAATCCCTAGTGTTGGATTGGCCCAACACCAAAATCTGTATGGGACTACGTGAAGCAATTAGCACTAGAAAATACTTGAAGCTTGATGGTGATTCATAGTTCCCACTCCAAAACCATGGACAATTCAAGTAGTGAACAGTTTGCTGCCTGCTCTGTGCAGAACTGATGGTCATGAATGGTAGAGCCCTGGGATGAATTGGCTCCTGATTTGTTGGGGCACAGAAACCCCTACGTCCCTACTGCTTTGGTCTACAGAGCAGAGTGTACTTTACTGGTCAAATACCTGGAGTAGCAAGGATGAAGAGTCAAGCCTTCCCCTGCCACCAGTGACGCTGTGTGTGTTGCAAACACATGAGTTACATCTTGTACAAGTCCATGAAGTTGATGCAGAGGATTCCAGGCTGAGCTCAGATCAGCTGTGTCATTTACCAGGTGAGTGAGGACTAGACTCCCCACCACACTTCCACAGCTGGAGACGTGGGTTGAGCTGCATCCATCGACGGGATGAGAAATGTGTCATGTTTTGTCTTGCCCTGTACAGCAGATATCCTAACTTAAAGGGGCACTCTCTTCTCAGCTTCTGCTTCTTCCTCTGCCTCCTTGAGCTGATGCACACCTCTAGCGAGAGGACACATCCATTTCAGCCCTGTCACTTCATCTCTTCCACTCACGCTTCCCTTTGTACTAATCCACTCATCCCTGAGAAGACCTCCATTACTGGAGTAATAGGCGCTATTGCATCAGCCTTTGATGTGATGAGCAGTGGATTTTTGCACTCAACATGTCAATTTAAACTGCTACAAATAAAAGATCAATTCCTTCTTTCCTGGAGAAGAAATTAAGGAAAAACCTTTTTTATGTTATGAACTGAGTGTAGAAAGCTGAAGAGGGTGAAGGTGGAGGATGAGGTTGTCTCCTGAGAGGAGTAAATTTGTCAATTTAGCAAATTAGAGAGAATGTGCTTGCACCTTTTAAGTAGTCAGGCACCAAAATAATGTCACTGAGGAGTCAAGGCTGGGGTGGGAGTCGCTCACGCTGCTAAGCAAAACCATGGATTTTGTTGGATCTATTCACACAAGAGCCCGTTTGCTGATGCCAGCTCCACGAAGCAGGGCCCAGGGGGACGGCTGGTCAAGGACAATTTCTCTGCCTGATTTTAGAGCGTGTTGCTACAAGGCTCTTTGATAGGGCTTTCTGTTCCCGTTTGCATTCCCTGCGGACGGCGTCCTTGATGAGACCATCCTGCCACACGCTGAGTGCCGGAGCGGTGGCACGGACGTGGCTTGGACGGCGCACTGGTGTCTGCGAGGGCTCGGTCCCCTTTCATTCAAAGCTGTGACAGGTTAGAGGGAATCTGATGAATTATTCAGTGGCATCAAAGGCCCTGCAAGGAAATAATTGGTGGTGATGTAAAGAGAAAGTGGAGGATTTCATGCGTTTTGGCAGAGGAGTGGGTGCTGCAGAAGCTCTGGTCTGGGGTGCTGCACCTGGGGACATTGTGGAGAGGGAGAGGAAGTCTCCTGTGGCACCTTGGTCCCACCTGGCAGAGCTTCTCATCAAAAATCAGCCCAGATCCCATCCCCTCTCAGTGCAAAGAACTGCTCCTGTGAAACAGGAGGAAATGGGGGGGGAAAAAAACCCAACGAAGCAATGCTTGAGGGCAAGAGCTCAATTCTTCATGATGCTGTGGAGGGGGCTGGAGGCAGCACCCTGCCCGTGCTCGTGTTACGTGTGCCACCCGGTGAGTCCCTTCCGCAACCGCTCTCCTGATTACATTTAATTAATTAGCAGCAAGTTGAGATTCTGGAATGAGAATTGTGCCGGTGGAGGAACACGAAACAGCGTGTTCTCTTGGCGTCGGAGCTCCTCTAATGGTACCCGCGACTACGTTTGCCAAGGTAACGGGGGGCGATGACTCAGAAGATGCGCAGGCAGCAGCTGCCAGCACAGCGCCGGCTCCACGGAGGCCGAGCCCTTGGATTTGGTGTTCCCAAGCGTGGACCTTCTGTCCCTGCAGCGCCTTTCCATCCAGCAGAAAAGGGTGATGAGTCCCCGGGGACGCGGTGCAAAGAGGCGATGAGGTGAATTTCCCACATCAGCCTTTTCTTGCCGCGTTATTTCTTCCCCTTGCGAGACGATGCCCCGGGATGTCTTCTTCTTTCTGCTCCTTCACCATGGCCTCTGGAAATCTGAACCTAAGAAATGAATTCTTGGGGTATTGTTCTTTTTATTTACCCTGACCTGTACATCAGGAATGTCTCTATAGCTTTAAGTGGAGTTTGTAAACATATGAAGTTTTGAGACTTTCTGCTTTTTGACCGTGGTTTTGTGACTTGGCAGTCGTGTGCTTAGTTTAAAAAATGTGGTCAGTCCTGTCACCCTCTTGGGAGCTGCTCAGATACCTGAAGTTGAGGAGCTTTGTGTTGTCCAGGTATCTACAGCTTTCATTTCAACGTAAAATAATTTCCTCCTTTTCAGTTTCATGAGTTTCAGAGACTGATCTATTCTTTGGTTTCTGGTGTACCCTTAGTTTGGTTAATTCCTGCTAGTACCATTCATGTCCCTATGAAAACTAAAAGGAGGTTAAAACTAAACAGTTGGAAACATCAGAAAAAGGTCTGGGGATACTTAAAAACCCTCATCGCATTTTATGATTCTAGTCTCCCTCAAGTTCTTTCTGTTACTTTTAATGATTTTTTTTTTCTCATTATTTGCTATATTTGCTTGTGCTATCTCCCTGACAGGCTCACAAAAGAAACCCAAGGAACCAGCCAGCCAAGCAGATAAGGAAACAGATGTTGTAAAGCGCAAAGGTCAAATAGATACAGACAGCTCGGGAAAAAGGCTTTGCAAAACGGTGAGAAGCTGAATAGGTGAAAAAGAAGGGTTTTTTTTTGGAATGGGATTACAAAGGGGAAACCCTTTTCTGCAGAGGGAAAAAAAAAAAAACACCACCACCTCAGCCTCCAAAGAATCTCTCAATAAAAGGCAATAAAAGAGAAGGAATAATAACTTGCGTTTTGGGAAATGTGAAGCCCTGCGGTGTCTGTGGAGCGCGGGAGCAGAGGCAGCCTCTGCAGCCCTGCGAAACTCTGCCGTGTGCCTTTTGGTCTCTGATTTTTTCATGGTTTTATGGCCTCTGCTGCATGAGGAATAATATGGAAATGCTCCAGCCTAGGAAAGCATTTAACAAGGCACGGTAAGTAGGACTTAAACGTGTCAGTGTGGCTTGCTGCTGACATGGGGTTCTTGTTTTACTCCTCATTCTGAGTTATTCACCTTATTTCTGGCTAATTAGGAAGACGACAAATCTTTAATGAAAAAGCAGTTAATTTCAGCTTCGGTAGCCTGGATATGTATTTCAGTCTTCGTTGTCTCATAGGCAGAGATGGAACTTGCTCTTATTTCATTAAAAATGCAGAATGCCACCAGGTGGTCGCTCTCGGGTACAGGCAGTGACTTGTGCTACAGCGTTTGTCGGGGACGGCCACGAAAGCGTGACCCAGATCCACCCTAATGACTCCATCAGCCCAACCTGCCCTCCCAAATGGGACTGGTGACAAGGGGCATCGCTAAGTGCCTGGGTCTCTGTGTCCTCCTTGTGGCTTGGCCACCCACCCTGGTGATGCTGGTCTCTCCTTGCTGTGCAGAGCTCGCCACCCCGGCCCCCCTTTCCCACAGTGTTGGGAGGGATGCAAAGCTGGTCTATGGGTCTGCTCCCACCAAACCACAGTGCTTGATGGTTCCCACATCATTTCATGGCGGCGATAATAATTAACCAACAATACAGCTCTCAGCCCTCAATTATTGAGCCATGGTGGCATTCTGAAATGGCGAACGTCTGGGCTGCTAAACCCACGCAAAAAGAAGAGTAACCTTGCAGAGGTAAAATGCGAAGGGAGATTCAAACCACCTGTGTTTGCTATTTAAATCCCTTCAAACATCAATTAGGATTGTCTTGATAAAGACGGGGCAGCATTCAAACAGATGCTGAACACGGTTCCTCCAGTGTGTCTCTAGATAAGATTACAAAGAAGGTATTGTTGCTCTGTAGTCGCAGCTGAAATCTAAATCTCAGCAAGTGCAGCTCGGAGGGTGAAACATGCGCTGGCACTTGGAGGGGGGCACAGTGTGGGATTTGTTTTCAAAGAATCAGGAAATGCAGAAAGAGAGGTTCCTGAAAACAACGACTCTCGGTACAGCCTGCGAGGAGGCATCTGGCAAGGGATTTCGTATTCAAACACAGGGAAGGGAGATCTAATCAGGACTTGCTAATTTTCATGAAGACAAACACTTGGGATTCACTCCAGACTTGCATCTTCCTGGAATAATTCAACACAAACACTGTATATTTAGACATGGACACTTGACTTTTCTGTTGTTTGATGAGACCACAATTTGTCTTCCTCTTGTGGTCACTGCAATCTTTCCTCTCCTGCGGTTTGCACTCCTGCCCCCAGCAGTACTCATCTGTTATGCTTTGCATATTGCTGGTTCTTCAAAGGAAAGCAAACAATGCTTGTTTAAGCAAGCCCACTTCGCAGGCAGATTTTATTTGGACCAAGTCCTGCATAAAAACAGAATCCAATCTCATCTCCATTGTCATTTATCTCTGTTATTTTCCCCCTCATCGTTGCTTTTCTGTTTCTTCTTCCTCTGCAGTTCTCCTTCTTCAGCAACATTATTCAAAGCTGCACAGAATTCAGACACGGTTTCTTTTATGCTCCTATCTGCTGTGATACTTTATCTCAGCTAGATCTCTGTTTAACATCTGGCTTTGCCTGGGCTGACAGACGCATTCTTTGAGCTGTAAATATTGCAAATCAGGGGTACAGAAATTTTCTTACCCTGTGAATCTAATCAAGGTTCTTTTCTAATATCTCACTGAACATCTGAAGCCTCTCTTTCTTCCAACAGCCTCTGGAGCTGCTTTTGGCTAAGATAAAGCAGAAAGTGCTGTTTGGGTTCTCTCCCTTTCTGTGTTTCCCTCTCATGCAGGGGCTGGGATGGGATGTCTGGTGGGGCAGGCAGCTTGTGCAGAGGGGTCTGCAGATGACCCTCAACCCACCGCACCTTTGCCTGCTGGTGTCCAGCAACCAGAGACCACCTCAGCCTGAGGAGCCACCCAGCCTTCTCTTGTTGGGAGGCAGCAGCGTGGTGATGATGGTGGCCTTGGTCCGGATCAAAGCACTGATGATAGATTCCAACACTACCTATGGCCTCTCTTTGCTGCAAGATCAAGCAGAAGACCTTTCCCTGGGGCCAGATTAGTGCCACAGCTGCGTTTCTCTGAGGAGATGGGGGACTAACACAACAGAAATAGAACATGTGACCTGCAAAGCTGAGTATCGAGCTGGGAAGAGTGTGATGATGTCTCTCCAGAGATGTGGGATCTTTAGCCGCTGACTGTGACAAGTTTCAGGAGGTGGGGAAGCCCCTGTGATGTGTCACCCTGAAGTGCAGGTCTCGATGTCCTGCAGAGCTCAGCGTCCCCATGGCAGTGGCTCTACTGCAACACTTTGTTTTGCCCATGAGCATCCCAGCAAAATAATTTTACTGGCCTTGTGGCTCTGTCCCTAGCCCTAAGTGATGCCCGTGATGTCCCTGGCTGCTCACACCATCCCTGGGACCACCCCAACAAGGGGGTATCCAAGAGCTGCCTGCCTGACCATGCATGGTGATCCTGCATCCACCAGTGATAAAAAGCCCCATGGTGTGTTGCAGTGGTGACATTTTTGGGAGAAACACACAGGGAAAGCACAGCTGTGCATGAGCAGCTTGGTGACTGCACGGGGGTCAGTGGTGACCTGCTGAGCCAGTTGCCACCACAACTTGCTTGCATGGGACACTGAGTCAAGGAGCTGTGCCTGTTTGCACACACGCGTGCAGGGACAGAGGGGCACGTGGCGTGGGAAGTCCTTTTGATTCCTCAATCAGAGGCCCCTGAGTATGGTCCTTTTCGTCACACTGCAAGAGAAAAAAGAAGCTGCTGAGATGTGTCTTAACCAGGGAGAGATCTGGAGGTGGGGGAGAGAGAAAGGCACAGACAGTTTGAAAGATGCTTGAAAGGGAGTAAAACTTGCTGCCGGGCTTCCCTCCAAGAGCAAGTCCAATCTCTTTCTTTCTTTCTTTTGGTGCTGTGTTATTCCTCCATGGCCAGAAGGCTGCAGGCATTTCAATTCTTTTCTTCAAGTCCTTCTTTCAAAAAGGGCCCAAAATATGTTTTCTTCTAAGATGCAGCAAATGGGGAGCGCACAATGCAGCCGTCTCTAAGCCTCTCTTCTCCTGTCTCAGGGAGAAAGGAATTCACCAAGCCCTAGAGCCTGACTCACTCGCTGTGTGAGCATGAATTAACCAGGAATGTTCGAGAATTATTCCTGAATAATTCATGAACCTGAATTAATCATGCATTTTCATGAATTATTCATGAATAACTCATGGAAATGCAAGGTTTATTCATGCTCCAAAAAACCCAAGGCTTTTTCTCTTCTCTTCTGCTCTCTCTCCCTGTAAGAAACAGACCTGAAATAAGCTAAGGGGGAAAAAAATGTATATGTATATGGAAAAATAACAGGAATGATAATGCTGAAACAAAACAACCAGGAAAAAGAAAGCAAAAGGTCTTTTTTTTTTCTTTTTTTTTTTTTCCTTTGCAGTGGGGACGGCAGGTGGGAGCTCTCTGAGCCAGACAAAGGAGACCTGACAAGGAACTGTGGTGAAGGGACAAGCCCAAGGCAAAGAAGTGTCCGGGCACCTTCTCTGCTGGAGCAGGCGGCTGGGATCTGGATAGACAGGAGACATTTTGCAAGACTCAACACCTGGAGCAGTGCTAACCAGGCAAGGATGAGCTCTGTTGCTATCAGGATGGTGATATCTTTCTCTCTCTTTCTCTCTGCCTCTCTCTGTTTGTGCGTTTGTGTAGTTTTGTTGCATTCATTAAGGTAAACGAGCAACTGGTAAGTGGGGCAGGAGGGAGCAGCAGCAGCTATGAAGATCAGTGTTTTTTCTTAAAATGTTAAAAGAAGGGAAAAAAAACCCTTTGGAGAGCTTTTTGGGGCTGTTTGCTGTTTGGAATAGGGAGCTCTTGAAAACAGGGCTGTGTTTCTGGGAGGGAGAGGTCTCAGCTCTGCATTTATCCCAGTTTCTTGGTCTGTAACATTCCCTGGGCTCAGGAGAGAGGTGGGTGCAGCCGCGGGGATGGGGGGAGTCAGGCAGTAACGACACAGTTAATTTCTATATGGTGATTCCTTATTAAAAATAAACCCCAGAGTGTGTCTCAGCCAAGAGAAAAGGACAGGAGTGAGCCAGGTGTGGGTCTGTGGCAGCGGGGCAGGCTGGCAGGTCTGGGGAAAGTTACGGTTCCTGCAAAGAGCTTTGCTGTAGCTGGTGATGGTGGAGGGGGGGGGAAGGAGAAGGAGAAAGTTCTCCAGGGTGAATTGAATCTCCTAAGCAAGAGGAAATAGAATCAGGCTTGACTTTAATGTGGGTGTGGAGGCAAAAAAAGAGACTGCAGTAAATTGGGTTGTAGCTGCTTTATCCGATAGCTTGTCCCTATTCTGCCTCTCCTCTCCCTGCCCCAGCTCCGTCCCGTGGGCTTTGGGCACCGTGGCCATTCTCCAGGTGTTGCCCAGTACAAGGGCCCAGCCCCAGTCCCTGAAAACCTTCTGTCGAATCCTGCTGTGGAGCAGAGCAGGATGGTCCAGGGAGATGCTCTACCAGGGCCCTTAGGAGCTCTGGAAGGGGTCTCTGCTTGGTTTTGTCCCCATCCGTAGATGTGTTGGTTGAAACCAGGCAAGAAATCCTCCCTGAGCCCAGCAGCCCCTGTGGCTCAGGAGGTTTTGGAAGCCACAACTAGCCTGGCCATGGTTTGCTTGCTGAGCACTTCCATTTCTCCAGTGACTTAAGCCTGCAGCTCCAAGGGGACAAAGAGGGTATGTCAGTGGGCAGAGCAGTGGGCCAGGGCCTGGGAAAGCATATCCTTGCAGCTTTGCTGCGTGGCTGTCTTAGACTTATAATTCACTGGGCCGTGCCTCAGTTTCCCCACGTGTGAAACAGAGGTAATTTGCTGCCTTCCTTACCAAAGCACTTTGACATTTACCAGAGAAAATAACTGTACAGGCAAAGGAACAATCATTTCCTGGAATACACCTGAGTCTTTTAAATTCTCTTCTCTTTACTGCCTTGATATCACACAGATACGATCCTGTGCGGTAGAAAATCACTCTAGACCCATTGCACTCAATTGAGCTGTGCTGGTTCACACGGGCAGAGGAACCAGCCTGTCTCTACTCAGTGGCATTTCCAGGGTCTGCTCCACACGTCCCACGTGAGAGCTGGTCCTGCCCGACCCCAGGGGATAGATGTCACGGCTGGAGCTGCAGTTCCTCTTCAAATTCAGCTGGGGTACACCAAAGGTACAAGGAGCTGCGCCCAGATCAGTCCCGGGACAACCTTCCAGGGAAGGGGTTTAGGATGAGACAAGGACAGAAGGGCAGGAGTGGGAAAGGAGAAATAACAGGTAGAAAAGGTGCAGGGACAAGTATTTTATATCTGTAGGCTGCACTGTCTCAGGTAGAGCATCATTTGCTAATCCTCCCGGCCATGGGAGGCCATAAAGCCATGCCGTGATGCTCCCCTCCTGCTCCTCCCGCACCAGGTGGGCAGCCCCAATGTCAGCCAAGCTCTACGTCCTCATCAGCTGGCCCGACGGCAGCCGGGTGATCAACATCGAGAACATCAAGGAGCCCCGCAAGCCCTTCCACCTCTACGTGGTGGGTGAGCAGGTGTTGGCCCGCTGCCCCGGCTTCAGCGGGCTCTACTGGGGGATGCTGGAAGGCATAAGCGGTGAGTGGCACCCCTCTGTTTTGGGCTTTGTAACATGGGGCTGCTCAGGAGCAACCTTTAGAGAACGAGTTTGGAGCTGAAAAGTCCTCTCTTCCTACAGAGCACAAAGATATTTTAGAGAAGAAGCTGCTGGAAGACAGACAGCTCCTGGAGAAGTTAAGTGAGTAGGGTCTTTTGAAGGTTGCACCTTTCTACCTCCATTGGGTTCTTGGGGTGGGAGGACGCTGAGGGCATTGTGGTCCTGCCATAAATTCCACAGCCCTACAATTGGGATAAGAAGCTCTGAGTGGGAGGTGGGAGATACACAACATTGATACCCCGTTGCACATCTTGAATATCTGCCTCGCTTTCAGAAGAAGAACCGGCCGTCCACAGCATGATGCCACCCCAGCCAAAAAAATCCAGGAAAACCTTCCCAAAATGGACCCCGGGGAACGCATCCAGGAAACACCACGGCGACAGGCCTTACCCTGCCAAGCCGCTGCTGAGGGCGGCCGAGGCCAGCCTGCCCCATGACGCTGGCAGCTCCTCCATCATCAAGGAGAGACGTGCCCTGGGCAACGCGGCTGGAAGTCCCCGCTCGCTGGCGGGGCCCCCCCACCCAGCCAGCGCCTTCACACCCCCATCTACATTTGTCACCATGGCCATGCCAGGGACTTCCCAAGGTGAAGAGGACAGGGCTGGTCCAGCGACTAGAGGTAAATGTGGCTGTAAATTTGGACATTGGCTTTTAGCTTTCTCCTGCCTCATTCTCAATGGCAGGTTGGGATGGGGACCTTCAATGCTGCCAGGAGACCTCTGCTTCACTCCTGGGCTCTGTGTGCTTTCTGCTGGGGGTTCAAAGGTTAGAAATGAATTTTTTTGGTTCTTTCCACCTGGGAGGTCTCCTCTAGGAGGGCTGTCTAAAGGAACAGGTGACAGCATATGATATCTGCGCTGGGGGGCTAGTAGTTCCTTCCTCACAAGCCAAAAACTAATCCAGCCTGCCTGAATAACTGTGAAATACCCCAAAGCCTTGTGTTTCCATTAGCCAGATCTTCTCAGATTTGCCTGTTTCTCTGCTGTTCTAGTCACTACTACATACATTAAATGCATTTATAAAAATACACTAGTGCATCATCTACCTACTGACTAACAATAGTGTCCAGAGACACGTTGGCTCCTCTGACCTTGCTCACTGTGTCTTTTGTGACGGGAACAGAAAGAGCCCTTGAGATACCACCTTTTTCTAATAACAAATTCCCTATTGTTCAGTCCTGGAAAGCATGTCTGGATCATTCCTGTTTATGTAAAGGGAATAAGGTGTTGCCATGCAATCTGGCAGAGATGCTTAGGTAATCTGCCCTGGAAACAAAGGGATTCAGGACCTTTTCAACAGCTGGTTTGTTCAGCTTGTCTCCCATCCCTGCCTGTAGATTATGTTGCCCTGGCAATGAAGAGGAAGTCAGATGGCATCTTGTCCCAATGCCAGCAACACGTCTGTCTGAACAGGTAACACCTGAAAGCGCAGTGAGGGTGCTGAATGTTGGGAGTTTGTGTGGGTACGTACCGCAGGACAGCTGAGTCCCTTGTGCTCTGCAGTCCTGATCCCTTGGTAGGTCAAATGGGAAGACCCCCAGATCTGTGTGCCAGGGCTGGGTCTGCATGGAAAGGGGGGTGCACAGGAGGTTGCCCACGTGAGGAACCATTGATAGTTCCTCCCAAACCATTTTATTGCTGCTGTAAACGAAAACAGAATTGACTTTGCTTTGAGTTCCAACCTTTGAATTAAAGATGATTCTCATCAGGAATGAATATGAATACGAGTATGAAGTTTCTTGTGGTAGTGCTTTTTAGCTTGCTGCTTTCTTCCAGCTGTGAAGAGCGAAAACTTGACGCTTTGCAAGAGACAGATGATTTCGAGAGAGTTCAGAAAAATTTCGGTCCTGGTGAAACGGAAAGGTAATTAGCAAAAGGCGGCATTTGTTCTCAACTGTATTTTCCTCCTCGCTACGAGAAAGAATAGTGAGACCTCAGCTGGGTGAAAAAATGGTGCAATTTTAGAACCAAGAGCTGCTGAATCTCTGTATAATCAGAGCCAGGTGTTTCTTTCTGATTGTAGGGCTTGGAGTTAGGGATGTAAGAAGGCTCTAAAACACTGCAGAAACTGTAAAGCTCTTGCCTCTAACAATCAAAATGACATCTATCATGTCTGAACATGGTTGTGTGTTGCTTGCTTTATTGACCATTGCTTTGATGACAAGTATCCAGTGATGAAGTAGCTGCTAGGGACAGTTTTACTGCACAGAACTGGTGCCAAAAAATCATGTTTGAGTACTTGCATTGTCATTTCCTGCATGTCTGTTGTTTCATACCACAAATACATGCCTCCTGGGACTCACAGGACAGGGCTTATATCTTTCCTTAAAACTGAAAAGAAAAATAAGCATCAAAGACCCCATGCATGCATGACAAGGTGGGGTTTGAGGGTTAAACTCTGAACATTTCTGAGGTATTGAAAAGTCCAGACCACATCATTCCTCTCTCCTGCCTTGCTCCTCACCCGGACGTAGCTGGATGGGCTGACACTGGCAGAGAAGTTGTCCTGCCCCTGCTTGCAAGAGATACATAGTCACTGCTTGGGTGGAAGTGCTACATCCTTTAGCAATAATGGTGAGACTGGTGTCTTCTTGCCTCTACACATGTTGTAATCTGGGTTTTATTTTTTCAGGGCAGAGAAAATAGAGCAGTTGGAGAGGATGGTGTTGGACCT
Organism: Xenus cinereus; assembly: GCA_025774025.1. NCBI lineage: Eukaryota > Metazoa > Chordata > Aves > Charadriiformes > Scolopacidae > Xenus > Xenus cinereus. Next base: position 3,945,518 of record JAOXJK010000005.1, on the reverse strand, counting down.
CCAACAGGATGTCCTCTCTCTGAAGAAGAAGGTGCAAAGGCTGGAATCTCTGTCCTTCCAGGAGGAGCTCCACCGGCAACCCTGTGAGGTGGTGGAGCTCTTCAATGGCTACACCAAGGAACAGCTCAAAGAGACCATTCGGTTTGACCAGAAGATCAGCACTGCCTGCAAGACACTGCTTTACAAGCTCTTCACATCCGACTACATCCAGAGCCACTCCATCACAGGGCGGAGGGGCAATACTTTCCGAGAGGCAAAGCCCATGATGGATGAACGTTGTATCAAAATCATTAGGGTGCTGTTGAAACAGAAGTTTGGAGATCACCTCAGTGACACAGTGATCACGGAGAAGATACAAAACGTGCAGAAAGCCCTGAGGCAGAAGTTTAAGACAGAATGTCTCTGATGCAGGGGGGACTTGGTGTCTCTTCCTACCACGCTCATCAGTGTTCCTGAGCAGCCCTTCCAGAAAAGACGAGTCCAACCTGCTGCTGTTCAGCTGATTTCCCCCCAAGGAGCCAACCCAAGTGAACCGCGCACTAAACAACACAAACCTTTCACTGCCAAACCTCTGCCTGCATTAATTGAGCGGGAAGCTTGCCCAGCTTGGCAGGGTTTTTGCACATCTGCTAGCACTTTACAAGTTCCTTTCCATCCAGTCTCTGTGCAAGCCTCACTGCAGGGTGCAAGTAGTGATCTCCAGGCCTTTTTGATGGACATGCTCAAAAGCTTGAAGGTTTCTGTAAGGTCCAAATAGGGGTCAGTAGGTCATCTTTGTCCAACCTTGTGGAGGGTTAGGGATAAAAACTGGCTCTGGGGTAGGGGAGTGTAACCCCAAATAGAGCCGGGACTCCAGAGATGGACTTTGTGCCAACCCCACATGGCTTTTCTTCGCATGCCTGTGGTTGCCTCCTGCAGCCTGTGGGACAGTATTTGTTCTCTTTGCTCCCAGTGAATGTCCTTTCAAAACCAGATTATTTCCATGGACAATTCCTGTACGTTTTTACAACATAAGACTGGGGGATGGAGGGCAAAATATGGCCTGCTTGTAGCTACACCTTTCCTTCAAAGATCAGACATATTATGAGCACAGTCACTACCATTCAAATACAATAATTATGTCTTAGTTAAGAAATTCCATGTACAACCAGGCATTTTGCTGTGTGAGAAGTTATAGAGAAGGGCTAGATCAACATATCTTCCTAAATAGCTCAGAGCTGGAGTTTGGGTGCATTAGAAGTGTTTTTAATGTTAAAAGAGTAAGATGCTGACACCAGTTGACCTAACAGAAGTGCTGCAAAATACCAAACATTCCCTGTTAGAGAGGCTTCTCAGAGAAGAAATTGGTTTTCTAAGTTAAATTTTTAAATTATTCAGGAAAGGATATGTCAGTTGTTTTGCAATAATCAAAACATTTGGTTTAATTTATATGTTTTGTTCTGTTTTCAAGTATTTAATTTCTTTACAGCTACATGAGAAATAATAATGCAAAATAAATGTATTGAAAAACAAGGAGCTGTTTTGAAAGCAAAAAAAAAAAGGAAATGTGTTATTTTCAGAATTTTGCTCCCCCCTCTGCCTTTTTTTCTAGTTGAAAAACAAAATCATTAAAGTAGAGTTAATACTATGAAGCATTTTGGTTTTGGTGGGAGATATGCTTGCCAATATTTTTGGCACTATTTTCATCAGCTGTGTTTAACAGTCATGCTAAATTGCTGTAGCCAATAACTAAAGATATTCCTTCTGTTTTCCAAGTGCAAATGCTTTTCCTAACTCTCTATTATGTAAACATGTCAGTGTTTCTTATTTCTATGGACCTTGACTTGAGCAGCAGCTGGAGCAGGTTCGCTGTGGTCACTTAGAGCCAAAAGCGCAGCCAGTCCTTGAAAATACGCTCAAACCGAGCAGAACTGCCCCCAAACCCTCCTTAATGCAGAAACACCCCTTAAAACACAGCTGCCTTGCCAGAAACATGTTACTTTCCTGCTGCAGACAAGACCTGAGGTTGGTATTGCTGCTCAGGGAAATACCCCAGGAGATGCTTTTAATGATGGCTTATCAAAGAGAAGATTGAAGAGTCACAAATAGCCTTATTCTGTCGGCACTTGCTTTGGCATCAGCCCTTGGGGCTTTTGAGCATCTTCCCTGCAGATTCTGCTTCTCATTTCCCCTGCAACATTGCAGCCAGGAGGGATGGAGAGGATGGGTACCTCAGACCCACCCCAGCGAGGGACCACCATCACCTCCTGCGTGACCAGGGCTGAGTCCAAGCCATCTCCCTCGGCACTCATTTTCTCTTTAATCTTCCCTCCTGGTGCTTCATCAGATCCCTCACCAAGCTGCAGCCTTGAAAGGCAGCTCACAAATGTTATTTATTAAAATATCTGCTGCTGCTGTCCTCCCCCACTGAGCCCCCTCCGACGAGCTGCAGATCATTACTGCAAAAAGAGGGAGAAAAAAGACGGCGAGGTAGGACATGCTGCGGGGAGCCACGGGTCCTGAAACAAGTTGTCTCTAATCAGCTCTTCTGGAAGCAGATGAGCCGGGTGACCTTTCTGCTTTGAAAAGCCCTTTGGTGGCTCCCTCGGAGCTAAACTTCACAGCCTAACGTGTTTGCCCATATTCAGGGGGTGCTCCCGGGAAGCGGGGCTGGTGGATGCTCCCCATCTCCGTGCACAGCACAGCCACGGCACTAACGAGCTGCCGCTCAAATGGACCCTTCTCGGCAATAAAAGTTGTCCTTAGCTACTCTCAAAGGCTTTGATATGGTGGAGAGGGCTGAAGAAAGGCAACGCAGGCGGCTTTTCGTTAAACTTCGTTTTTTTAAGGTATTTGTGAACCGGAGGCAGCGTTTCCAGGCTAATTGGGAGCACTCGCAGACACCGACGATCAAACGTCGCCGTGAGGATCCCATGTTCTCACCTCCCTGAACTCCAGCTCTGGCTAATCAGCCTCGAGAGGGAAGATCACACAGTGCTGAGATGTGGCATCCCTTCAGGGATGAAGGGGTCAGGGAAGATCGAGGAGGAGGAGGAGGAGGGTTTATGCCAGCACTTCACTTGGGGATGTTCAAAGCCTGTGTCTCTCTTAAAGTGACGAAGGGCAGCTCCACTGAATTGCATTAACCTCCCACTTTAAAAGAATTACTGGGAGAAGCGGGACAGGTCTTTGCTGAGATGAATCGCTCAGCTGAATCTGCAGCATCTTATTCAAAATGATGCTCCTGTTCAGCTTCTGGGCCCTCTGGGTGCAGGAGGATGTGGGCAGCAAAAACTAGGGTCAAAACTCAGGTTCCTGAGTTTTTCTTCAAGGAAGTTTCACGCTTGGTTCAAAAGCAAGCAGAAATGGGACTTGTCAACCTTTGCAAATATAGGACAGGCCTGAAACATCCCATCCTCCTTCCTTTCAGCAGGAACCAGAGCAGCAACGCGGTCCTTGGTGGTTTGCATGATTGAAGCATGGATCTAGGAGGGGTTTGGGGCTCTCCGAGGGTCCTTGGTGCCCAGCCCCCCGAAACACTGCAATGGGGCACTGCCACCCACGGCATGGTTACACCTTGTTTCCTTAGGAACTGGATGAAAGTTCTGCGTGGCTGGCAGGTGGCAGGGCTGCCAGCAACACACAGGTTTTCAGGGAAAAATGGGAACCTTCCCAGCCTGCTGTGTATCAGCCTTTACGCTCCAGCTGGGCATGGAGAGGCTGGGCATGGGCATGAGGCTTCTGCAATTCCCGGTTGCAGAGGTGCTGCTGACGGGATTGCAGACTTGACGTGGGGGGAAAAAAAGCCCAGCCAAAACAAGAGGGAAATTCTCTGGTGTTTAACCCATTTATTTAATTTTTACCTCCTTGGCTCTGTCAGGAGGATTCCAGCGTCCAGCACAGGCAGATTTTAATTTACCTGTTTCTTGGCTCATAAGAAACACCCAGCGAAGCCTCTCAGTGACTGCACAGTGCACGTCCCCTAGAAACTCTGACATTAGTTTAATGACAACATGCAAACTGAGCACCGGTTAAAGGAATGATGTTGAAATGTACCGAAATCCCTTCTTGGGTTTTAATCAAGGCTTACGAAGCCTGGCTGCCTTTACATGAGTCCCAGGCAGCCACTGCTGAGGCCACCGATGCTCCGAGCTTGCTTGATGCGCTTGGAAAATTCTTCTGAGGCAGAATTAGTGGCTCAGTGGGTGGTGGAAGTGTCTCGTGCTCTTCGTCTGTGTTGAGATCTTCCATCTCCCAGCCAGCGGAATGGGGACGCAACCTATAGGTTGTATCAGCTGGGGTGGTAATGAAATATTAAAAGGACAAGCCTTGGTCTGTATGAGCTTGAAGCTGTGCACAATCTCCTACTGGCATTCAGCACGCGAATACTCATGAGAGGATTTTTTTTTTTGTTTTGGTAAATCTTTATCTTATTTAGCTTCAAAAAACCCAGTGTAACAGAGAAAAAGCACGTAGAGATGTGGCCCCAGAGCGCTGTGTGTGTGTTGTATTTGTACTTCTGGAATATTTTTGAGAAAAGTAATTTCTTTTTTTTATCATTTTACATTTTTCTTGAAAGCATACCTGCATGGTTTTTTTGAGAGTGCATAGACATACCTGGTAGGTGTGCAAATATATCAGATTTTATACCTTTAAGCAATCTTTCATGTCTCTGCTTCAGTCACATATTCATCACACATCGTTTTTACCTGTATTTCTCTGTCTGTGTTACATGATTACATTATTCCAACTCATATCTCTCTATATCTCCCCCACCTATTCAGAGTCCAATGGAACTGGGGAGATCATTATTAAAACACAGAAAGCATAGAAATAAAATTTACCATAGCACCGGTTCTCTGTGTGCTGAATACACCGAGGAAATAAAGGGGCCTTCCACTTCTAATAAAATCTGGATATGAATTGCCTCATAAGAGTTTAAATGAATTATGTTCAGAGGCCAAAAAAAGAGAAAAGAGAGAGTTGGGAGCCCTCTGACTGCAGGATGGCTGCTCTCATTGCCTTGAAGTGCAGCACATCGAAACGTGCCGTGAAAGCTTCAGAACCAGCTGTGATGTTCTGCTCGGAAAGTGAGCTTCAGGACTTGGGTCGCAGGTCCACAGGGAATTATTAATATTAATATTAATTAATTAATTATTATTAATTATTAATTAATATTAATATTAATTGCATTGAGGTTGCCGGAGCTCTTCCCGCTACCTCTTGAGAGCTCAACCTTCGCTTTAGTTCTTGCCCAAGTCCCTTGATGGTGGAGGAAGGACTTTGCAGAGGGAGCAGTGGCTTCTCATCCCTGTGCTTGCCCCACTCCGATCTTCCCAGGATCCCAGAAAGGATTTGGGGTATGGACTAGGTTTCTCAGCTGCTTTGTCTTGGCACTGGAAGATGCAGGCTGGTGAGGAACATACCCCGGTTCATCTTCCTCGTAAAGCCCCAACACCCTCTTGTCAACAGCGTGTCCCAGGACATCTCACCCCTCGTGAGATGCAGTTTGAAGACATGCTTTCTTTTAATCCTATGTTTTATTAGGTGGGTTTTTTCATTTGGCACTGGGAGTTAGCAGGACCGAAGGGGACTGTGTGCCTAACTCAATAACAGAGAAATTAGCATCCCACAAAGCCTGGGACTGCATGGTGTTTATTGATTGTTTCTCTTAAGTATAAGCAGTGTAGCCCAGAGTGTCAGGTATCTGAGGGAAAAGGAGACTGCAGAACTGATGTACTCCTGGTAATGAATAATCGTTAAACTCCAAAGGAGTTTATTATTATTACCATTAATTCTAGTTGTATCGTGCCCAGAGACATGGAAGGTGGAGATGGATGAGTTTGTGACCTACATATTACAGGCTAGATTTTATCCTGGTAATATGAGAAAATCGATCATTTCTTAAGTGAGAAGACTGATAAAATCATGGACTTCAGAGGAGCAACATCATTGCTATTATACGTTCAACAAGTTCAGTGGAACGGGGCTGGAGAAGGGTCAAATCCCTCTGCTGTATATCTTAAATTGTTTGCCCTCTCTTTCCAGGAGGCAGGAGGGAAGGATTTCCCCTTTGTGCTAATCTCTCCTGCACACATCGGACATCTCCCCATCCCATCTGTTGTCCTCCTGAGGTTCTTCATCCCTTGAAGTCAGAAGAAATTGCCAAAAGTGAAGGAAAGCCATCAAAAGATGCCTCCAGCCATAGCACAGGTGGGGCAACAGCCAGAGGTTTAATGTCGTTCCTTTAAAGTCGTTTGGACCAAGAGTAAAATACTGTCATGGTGTGGGAACCCCACTCTTCTTCACACTCTCAAAATAACTCAAACGTGTTCCTTTGTAACTCACTGTGTTATGGAAATGCCCTGAACAAGAGGGCTCCTTCCTCTCCTGGAACACAAAAAGCAAAATAAGCTATAAAATACCCACAAAAAATGTCTGCTGTAATTTGCCCAGACCAAAAGGGAGGTGTAAATGGTGCTCTGCGGGTTTTTTTGTGTCTTTGTGCAGTGTATTTCTTAATTCTCTCTCGAGCTGAATCATGAGGAACTTGGGTTTGCTTTCTACAGATGTACTGCCTTTCTGGTTGGAGACGTTTCTGTATTTCTTGGCTGAGAGTGGAAGAAACAGATATCAATGTAGTCATGACCCTTCCAATGAGACTGTTAGGGTGAAAAATGGAATCAGTCAGTTTAACAGGTTGTTTTGGTAGAGGAATTTTACCGCTTATTGTAGTCTTGCTGTTAATTCAACTAGTTCCTATTTATACAATACACACTGCTGGTTTAGTGTATGCTCTGAAGAGGGGGCTGGGAACAGGTATTTTCAGGAGAGAAAGTCGTTCCTGAGAGACCCAGGGGCAGACCTGCTTTCTGGTGAATGATTTGAGAGCTGAGACTGTCTGTTCTGTATCTTTTCTGCATTTCCTGCGGGCTGTGACTCCCTCTCTTGTGCTCGCACAACTTTGAGGGCTGCGTTTACAAGGTCACTCGAGAGCCAGCAATAGAAACCAGACTAAGGTGGGCATTTCCAAAGCACTGAAACAGGGTCACCTGCAAAGCCCATTTATCTTGTCTATATTGGATTTTGTGTTTTCAAACACTTTTGAAAACCCTGTGGTTTTGAGAGCTGAGTCCACAATGCTAATACAAGAAAATGATCCTTTGCAGATTCTGATGTTCAGATTCACCCACTTTTATCAGGAACTTGAAGCGGGCTCAGATCTGGCCCCACGTTAATTAAGTGAACATAGAGAGTAAGGAGGGATGGAGAAGAAACAATCAATAGGGAAAAACCTTGTTTGCAGACAGCTCCGGGGGTGAAGGTTTATTTCCACGGTCTCTGCAGATGAAGACTGATGTTCAGAGATGCTCAGGAGTGACATGGAGATGCCTCTGATCCAAGCAGCTACCGATGAACTGTATTTTGCAGCTCCTGGATGGTCCAGCTTTCCCATGGTCTGGTGCAAAGTCAATGGCAGCAACATTAAATATCTTCTGTTGGTAGAGTTTAACTGGGTGTGATCCCTGGACCAAGAGAGCTATTCAAAGTCATATCTACACACTGTTCTGTAGGAAAAATAACCCACTAACCCTGCCTGCCCCTGCAAAACTGAGTCATAAATCTGGAGTAATCTTTGATGACAAATGGCCTGGAAAGTGGGAAAAGAGGAAGCTCACGTTCTCTTGTGAGAAGAAAGATAAGTTAATTCTCAATTAGGAAAGACAGCAAACGGAGGCGCTTCCAGCTGCATGGACATTATCCTGACATTGCCTGTTAAAGTTAAATGCCTAATAATGACAGTTACCATGAATTAGCTACAGAATATGTTTTATTGTGTTTCATGGTCCCTAGGGCTGACATGCCAGAAACTTTTGAAGAGAATAAAAGCATAGAAGGGGAGGCCTCTGTACAGGCTCGTTTTGAATTTGTAATGCTTGGTTATTAAGCATCACACAGACAAAAAATCACACATTATATCCATATGGTACAAATTCATCTTCAGCATGATCTGTCTTAATGAATAACTACACGGACAAGTGGATGGGTCCCCAAATGACAGATGGAAACATACCTGAGAACAAGCATTGTTTTTTCATTTTCTAGGCTGAAAACTGGGATGATGTTTTTGGTAAGCCGCTAAACTGTGAGCTCTTCCCACCCATTTCACCAGATGCCAGTGCAAGGTCTGATTTTCATTGCTGAAGTCAGTATGAGTTTTGATCAATACCTTCAACCATCAGAAGTACAGATCCAAGGAAAAAAAAAAGTTATCAGAACCCAGCAGAATTCAATTTTCAGTCCCCAGATTTCAATTTCACAACAACAATCCATAGGAAAAATGCAAATATGATTTTTCCTACAGACAGAAATGAGAGACGGCACTGAGAGCTCTCGTGTTGTTTGATCACTTTAAAGACTTGCCTGCAGAAAATGAATTGGTGAAATTCTGCTTGAAATGTGCTGGCTGCATTTACAGGCAAAAGGAGATGAGATGAGTAAACCTTCCTCAGCTTGGAATAGCCTCCCCCAGACCTTCATGGTTATCCACTTAAATACAAGGGTGAGATTTCTTTTCTGGCTCATCTGTGAATTCACCCTGTGTACTTGTTTAGCGATCCACTTCACCGTGGAAAAAAGAATCAAAGAGGTTTCAGCTCTTTCCCCCACCCCAGCCTTTTCTGTCTTGTAATGTTAATGAGTGATAATGCTTCATGATTTTTTTCACAGGCTATTGCTGCTGAAAATTGCTTTGGTGCATTGGGACTCTTATTAACTGGGTATATCAAGAGCTTTCTGCAAAGCAGAGGAATAAAGACCAAGGAAGTGTTGTGGCTAGAAATCCTATAATGGTCTGACCTTTATCTTGTCTCAGAATCAACTTTTAAAGAGTGGGTCCTGTCGCCCCTCACCAGGCATTTAGGGATGAGCAGCACAGCTCCCTCCCTCTCTTGCCCAGTGCACTGTAACTCACATGGCCAAAAGGCAGCACTTTCCACCCAAATGGAGGAGGCACTGGGAACTGACAGCTTTTGCTTTTCATGATTAATAAAGCTTAGATCCATAAAATAAAAGCCTGATGAATGTATTCCCTGGGGTGCAATTACTTGTGCAGAGAGGCTGGGGCAGCTCTGTGGCTCCATCCCCACAACCTCCTCACTGCCTCTGTGAGCGTGTCGGGCTCTGGGTTGGGGAGGCATCTCTGGGATTTGGGTAACCCATATTTCTTGTGAGATGGTGCTAGCTGAGGCATTAATGCAGCCATGAGAAACGGGAAGGACTCTCTGATGTACCGAACGGTTTGTTTGGGATGAGTCTGCGACAGAGCAAACCCCAACCTCTCCTCAAGGCTCCAGTAAAGAAGATGGTTTGTGCGTTGCAGCTTTGTCCCCAGCACGTGCATCACCATGGTAGGGACCTGACAGCCAGAGCCTGTGCAGGGGAACGAGGGAAGATAATTTCTTCAATCCTCCCATCTTTCAATACAAAACCATCAAGTCCTCCACCCTCTCCTGCCCTCCACAGCATCAGCACGTGAGTACGTACATACAGACATCGGGATTTCTTTCCCAAACCTTTGGCTTCTTTCACTTACTTCAAGTCCCCAGCTTTTGCAGTCCCATGGGGTACTCGAGACAGGAGTGGCTCCACAAGTGACACTCCACGACCAGATTCAAACCCGTTGGGGCAACCGGTGTCCCATAAGGACTGTTGAAGCAGCGAGAAACAGAGGTGGCGTCAGCGAGTGCTGAATTTTTGCCTTCCCATTTTGGCACAGAGAAAACACTTTTGGCCTCTTCTGTCCTTCAGCATTTCCCGAGGGGGCTGGACGCAGGTGTTTCACAGCACTGCAAAAACAAAACGAGAGCTATCTAATACGTGGGTGAGGTGTAGCATCTTCACTGTCGATGTCCATTTGGAAGGACACTCCATAGCAGCTTTATCCCAAGCTTGCGGAGGCACTGGCAAGGGATTTCTAGCCTGACAGTGTATTATTTCTGAAAAGACAGCATCTCTGGATATTAAATAGCCTTTTAGGGGGCAGGAGCAGCTGCAAGATGTTTTTGTAGGCCAAAGGTGCAGCTCCGGCAGCACTAAATCTGAAAAGTCAACAAGCAGATTAAACAGTATGGTTTAGCTCTTAGGGCAGAGATATCCAGCCTGAGGTTTGCCACTGAAATTGGTTATGGGAGGCCATAATTGAAAGGAAATAGGATATTTCTAAATCTCACAAGGCTTGGAAGCTGTGCAGGACCACAGACTGGGTGATGGTGTGCATATGTTGGTGTGTGCGTGTCCGTCCCACGATGAACCACTTAACCTTTCCTGTAAGCATCCAGAGATCATCATGTTCAATATTACCACGGTCATTAGCACTTGCTTGCATCAAAATGTAAACCAAGCTTATTAATTATTTATTACACTGTCTTTCCTTTGCCCATTTGTCCGTGTGGAGAAGGGTGAATGTGCATCTGGCTTGGGTTTTTGGTTACTGGTTTTTTATTATCTCCTGCAACATCCTACAGGTGACCAGGATTTACATCCCCTACTTGGAGAAACTGTGCTCTGAAGTGTCTGTCCTCCATCACCTTCTGCCAGATTTGGAGTCTGACCTCGGTCAGCACCATCTAAGGTTCAGTTCACCCTCTGAATATTGAAATACTCTCACCAAGGTTTGGGGGTTTCTGTGGAAAGTCCCAGCCCTGCTGTGCAGGACGTGTTTAACGAAGCAGATTCCAGCACTTCTTGCCTGGGGTGGTTTTGGGTGGCACATAGCCCTGCACACTGCAGTGGCCTGTGTTGAGGGGGATGGATTTCTAGATGAGAAAGCAGAGCTATGAACCGAAGAGACAGAGCTGAAATCAGACCCCCAGTGGCTAATTGAGCTGCTGGCTGCCAGCTGGACAGGAGATCAATGGAGACACACACCACAATAACTCTATAAAGAATGGAGACATGTGTTGCACGTGCAAATATGATTGGAAACGCCACTGTTCTTCAGGAAAAGGGCAGGGCAACAGCGAACGCTCTCCCTTTTCATCTACCCAGAATAGAATAGATTTCGCTCAAGGTGCCAACCTTTATTTCTCAGAAACAATTTTACTTCTTCTTCCTTCCCTGGACATAAATGCATCTGTTTTCTTTTGTTATTCAGAAAAAAATGAGGAAACAAACCCTCACATATTCCCACTGTTCAACTTTGATAAAACTATAGCTTAGAAAACTCTACATATTAATAGCGTGAATCACTTAAGTGAGGTACATTATGTTTTCAATTTCCATGATGCTTTTAGTGTAGGCAACTTATCAGGGGCTGCCGTTTAATCTGTTGTAGCAATCTTGAGCATTAAAGCCAGGTTATTTCACCAAGGGATGTATTCCTTTCACTGGGGAGGTTAATATCACCCATGATTATATTTGACATTTGGGCCTGGCATATTATTTTTCATACCGTGTCTGAACGTAACTACCCACTCTTTGCATGATCAGTGTTTGAAGTGGGTACATTTCAAATATCTGCACACATCCATAAGTGTCATCCTAACAGCCTCATCGCTGTAAATAAGAAAAGACAATTTAATGAACAAAATGGGGAGGGTGAATTCAGGAAATGAAATTTTCTGTAGTGGGTAAGCAAGCAAAGGATAAATATCGCTGTTGTGCTTGCCTCCTGAAGAAACTACAAAAGGGGAGCGGGTGCTGTGCTCCTTGGAGGAGCATCTCCAGAGCATCATCACTCGAAAGCATGTGAACAAACACTCCTGAAACACAGCTGATATGCAGCCAGGCCTCCCAGCTTCTTGCAGAGGTTCCTTTCATAATACGACCCACAACATGGCTTAGAGATCTGCTCTCACCAAGACACAAGGAAGTATTTGAAGAGACAGGTCCAGAAGCTGATGTCCCTGAGCAACATTTTACCTCCTTCAAAGCCAATGGACTCCAGCTGGCTGTCAGCTTGAGTATGAGCCTAAAAGGACCCTTCAGAGCTGAAGATGAGAAAACTCACCTTGAACTTCAGTGCTCACTTGATGAAGGTGGTAATTCTCAGTTAGCCTTTCATTTAGCAGTCAAGGGAGCCTGTGTCATGGACATCAATGACTCCTCCGTGTCTCCACATGAACAGATCTGCCAACTTCAGCTGCTAATTCTCTGATTGAACCCCACGTGCTCTCTTTTAGTTTTGGTAAGAACAGGCTATTGCAGGTGAAGCTTTAGATGCTGTTCTTGAACTTGAATAACTCAGGGAACTTCCTGCCACAAGATCTCAGCAAGACCTAGAGCTGAGCAAGATCTAGATGAAACCAGGGCCTTTTTACTTAAAATGTTAGCTCTCCGGTTCCATTGCTGTCATTAGCTAACTGTTTGCAATGGGTGGAAGCCAGCAGGGCCTTGATGCAGCCTTTGGATGTTTTTTTGTGGGTTTTTTTTGTTTGTTTTTTTTTTTAAATCACTGCTGTCTTATTTCTGGCTTTGTTTGTTCAGCCTCAGTGCCTTAGTTGTGTCTTAATGAACTATGAAAACAGAGCAGTGGACTGAAAAGGAAGAATAGGACATGAGGAGACAGCAGTTCAGGAGAGGAAAAGAGTAAGTGGAATTAAATTACCACCAATTTCTGAGGCACGACAATGCATTAGTGGATTTCGTGCAGGATTCAAACAACTGATCTTGAAAAAATTCTTTTCCCAAAATTCCATGTCATCAAACGTCATTTCCACAGTCCTCTCCTTTGATTTATTTTCAAAGCTAGCTGATAATGCTCCCATAATCTCTCCTGCCTTTGTCTTTTATCTGTTCCTAACACTGTAACTAGAGTGGAGGAAAGACCCCAAATAGCAACGGCAGCAACTCTACCCTTCATTTAAGGCAGTGCAGGTAATTTGAGACAAATGGGACTGTGCAAAACTCTAATATCAGACCTGAGCAGCCAACAAAAAAAAGAATACTCAGTTTCCAGGCTCTCTGAACATTACCTGGGTAAAGACACCTATGCACGGGATCAGAGCCAACTGCTCTTTGCTATCTAGCATAGCCCAGTGATCCTCGGGGAGATCGTTGGATAACAGAGGGTCTCCTGCAAGTGGAAGCTCTACTTGACAAATCTGAGTAGAGCTAATCAAAATGTAGAGCTTCATCAAAAAGAAGACAATTGGATTAATTGTAAAACTCCCTATACTTGACGGGGCTAGGATTTCAGCCTGAAATTCCCTTATTGCTCTTAGATATATATTACTACAGTTACAGAGTCATATAAAATGGGGCTGGGAGATGACATCAAGCTATCTCAGAAATTCACTCCTCTGACTACCTATACATGTTCTATCATTTCCTATCTTGTTTTCATAAATCTCATAAACTCGGAGACTTCACTGTTCCTCATGCAATTGGCTCCGTTGCTTCAGTGTCCTTACTACTGGGGAAGTGTCTTCAATAGCTACTACCTAACTCCTACCTGGCATGGGTTAGGGGAGCCCCAGAGGTGAGTTCAGGATACAGATAACCTTGCCTATCATTTCAGAAGGGGTCAAGTGGAATAATTTATGTTTTATAAGACATACCTTTGGGCTACTTAATGGGTTTCTATGCATGAGCCCAAAATTTTTAAATACACCTGTTTTCACCTGTGACACAGTGTTGCTTAAACAGAACTGCTCATGGAGGAGACCAGTTCCAGTCAGGTGAACCCCCACTGGTAAAATGCACCTCTGGACCTCCTCTCCCTTCCTCATCATCCCCAAACACATGCATCTGCATTCAGGCCCGGTTCCAATGGGGACTGCTGTACTCATATTGTGGGTTTTTTATGACTGCAATTTTGCTTAACATTGCCCCTGAAGAGCTCTGTAGTGTTTTTCAGAGCTCCAAGTACAAGAGCTCCTTGAATCTTTCCCCTAAGTGTTCCTATTGCTGTCGGGAAAGAATATTAGAAGAGTGTGGTCCTGACTTCCACTCTCTCATTTGGAGTCTGTGAATCATGTTTTACAGCATCCCACTCCCATTACCGCCAGCTCTGCTTTCCTGGGCTTCGTTCTGCAGCAGCTCGTACAGCGGGAGGACTAATGAGTTTTGGTGTCCCCTGGGTTTGTATCCTTTATCCCGTACCTCTCCCCTTTTACTCCAGTAACCTGTATCCTGCCCTCATCCGTCCCGTCTGGATGAGACGGGGCAGCGGGAGGGCTGCTCTCTGGCTGCACGGATGCAGACTGGTCCACCAGCATATGCTGACTGGCCAGCAGCACGTTGCCAACAGAATACTTTTCACAAAACTTTTATTTGAGACCCTTCCTTCCTTTCTTCAAGCCATCCTTCCAGCCATAACTGAATGATTTTTGAAAATTTATCAGTGAACTGAACACAAGAAGTAGCCAGATCAACCAGCACAGTTGCAAAAACCTCATCGCCTTTGGAAACCAGGATAAAAATCCAGTTGCAAGGATTTTGAAAGTGCAGGGAGGGGATTCACCAGCAAATTATGGCACAGATAATTCCTACCAGGGGATGCTTGTGAATGCTGTTTGATTAGGGCTCGTCAGCATTGTGGGGTGGAACAGCTGGGCTTGTTAATGAAAATGGCTTTTATATCAACATGCAACTATTTTGCAAGGCAGGATTATTTTAAACAAAACAGTTATTTGTGAAGAAAAGAAAAGATTTTTCTAATATCACAACGTCTGATTGTGATATTAGGGAGTGAAATGTCATTTCGAATGGACTTTTCGGAAGGAAACTGTCTATTTATAGGCCTACTTCATAAAAAAGAGATCAGAACAATTGTCTGAATTGAAGAGAAGCTCATTCATTATTTCTCTCCCGTCCTTCTGCCAGGGCAAACAGCTGCTCTCGGGCTCCGCTCAGCGTGGATCTCTCTGCAGACCAGCAGTGCCATTGCACCGGTGGGAGGCTACACAGATGGAAAGCTGCCATCGCTCCCCTCGTTAAGGACAGTCTCCAGGAGAGAACGAGCCCTCCAGCCTCAAAGACAAGGATGGGACTTTCCTAGTAGGTGGCAAAACCATCAGCTTGATGAGGCCACTATTTCATTTCAAACTTACTTGGTTGGAGGAGGAAACTCTTGGGGTGGTAGTAAATTAAGAACACCTGAGAGTCTCTAGTGATGGTGACATCCCTGGGTTTCTGTGCTCGAGCTGAGGGGTTGGGGTTTCCATCTAGGGGGGTCCAACACAGGAGCTTTCCCCCCGTTCATCTCCGAGTGGTGCCACCAGCAAACCCTGCCGTGCTCCGTGCTCCTGCTGCAAGGGTGGGCTGTGGTCCTCTCAGACCTGTGCTGAGCCCTGCGCTGAAGAAGCACATCTTCCTCCTCCTCAGGCATCCTGCCCCGCTCCAGCTGCCGGGCTCAAAGCAGGTGGTGGTTTTTCTAAGTGCTTTACTGAGCTTTGCAATAGTCATGGGCTGAGTTACTGAGATGCTGAGCTCTGCTTGACTGAGCCTTCCATATTCTGGGAAATGAGATAAACGTTGGCACAGGCTTTGCTAATTAGCACACGGTAAATGAGCTGGCGTCCCATGCAACAGGCACTGGTGATGTGCTAACAACACTGGCTGGTTTTGCCTGGTGACAAGTGGGATCAGGGCAGGGATAACTGGGATCAATTTTATTGAATATCTCTCCATCATAAAACCTGTCCGGCAGGGAGGGGACACGGTGATGAAGTGGGACATCACGAAGTCAACTTTGCTTCTAAATAGAGCACCCCAACCTCGTTCCCAGGCCAAGAAGCTGCAGGATATTTTTATCATGGACACGTGCAACAGGAACTTTCAGGCTGTGGCATAGACGTGGCTTTTTTTCTCCCAAGCTGTCCCCGCAACCACCCCAGAATCCTGATTGCTTCCACCTCGACCAGAGAGATTTGTGCCTGCAGCTCAGCTGCTGGGGCTGGAGAGCGTTTGGCGTCATCCCCACAACTCATCTTGCAGCACGAGTGAAGCCAAAAAGTCTACTTAAAACATAATGGAGGAGAATGGTCCTGACAATTCACTTAATGCCAGGACTGGGAGATGAAAATCCAGCAGAAAGTGTTATACAGGCGGTACTTACTAGGTAGAAAAATAGTGTAATGATGGCACTTTCTTTGAGAATTAATTTGAGCCCATTTAATTGCCCAGGGAGAGCTGAGGGTGAGCGTGTGCTTAGATCTTCACACTGGCTTTTATTTTTGACTGTTCAAACCCAGCACCACTTTGAACTGTTTTTTGTACAAATAAGAGGGAAAACAACAGTAAGTCCTTTATCGTGAAGAACAGAAACATCATTCTTCTTTCAGACTTCTTTGTAAGTCGTCGTATATTATGGCTGCAAAAGCAAACACTAGTCCACCTGTATGCCCACTAAATCATATTAAGCCCCAATAAAATATAGTGCTCTCCCCACGGACACAAAGTTCTTGTTGAGAAGCCCGAGGGTACCATGAATTGACCAAAGAAGTGAAGAACTTCTTGTTTTTTTAAAAAAATCATTCTTGTTTTGAAATCCAGCAAATGGAAGCCCTGTCACTCCCTGCTCAGAGCCATCTGCTTCCTATTGCCGGTAACGAAGGCCAGGCTTATTAGCTCCAGCCTCCAATTTTACTGTTCGTTATTTGCTGGCTAATCAGAGCTACTTCACTTGGGAAAATAACTGTTTCCACGTGTGAGCCTGGCCACAACGCGCTTTGCTCCAGCTGCTTGACTGCTCTGCAGGCACGACCACATCTGTGTGCCAGATGCAAACAGCTGTGAAGCCTGCGCTGCACAAGTGCAAGGGTTTTCCTTTTTGGAAAAAACCTGATGGTCTGGGTGTCTGGTCATCTGCTACGTGAGATGTTCCCTGTGTGGGGTTCCTGGGGCCGTGCCGAGGAAGGTGGGTTGAACAACCCTATGGATGCAGTGGGTTGAGGTGAGCTGTTCCCCAAGGTGAGAGATGGGGTTGCTTGGGGTGAGAGAGGCAAAGCCCAGGGTGGGGGTTTCCTATGGGGAGAAGAGTGTGAGCAACACACACATCTGGCTTTCTCTCTCAGCATCTGGCCCTGTAGCTCCATCTGAAAGTTTGCTGGGGTCTGGTAAGCAGATGAGGAAGATGGAGAAAGGTAGGTGGAGGTTCCCAAGGGAGTGGTGCCTCGGGAAGAACTTGCCTGTGCTCAAAAATGCAAGTAGCTTCCTCAGCCTCGCAGGGAGGTGATGGGCTTTGCTTTAACCATAGTTGCAAATCCAGGGTAGAACCAAGGTCCTGCATGTTTGCTGCTAGGCACCAAAACTTCAGTTGTGCAGACTGGTATCTCCTCATCCCACCTTCACCGAACAAAGGGGAATGGCCCAAAGTCCTCAGGACATCTGTGGTAGCAGCAGTGAGGAGAAACAGAGCCTTGAATCCTCTTCCCAAAGCGGGGCTGGTCTCTGGGCTCCTGCCTCCATCACCTTCTTCTCTGAAGGGCTGGATGGTTCCCCACCCTCCCAAGGCTGACCCCAAGGGGGAGGTCACCATTTCAAACTCTCCCTTCTCCTCTCCTCTTACTTCTGACCTCCACTTCTTCCCCAAATGCTGGGGCAGAACATTAGGATTAGAGATTTCTCCAGGAGAAGAAGAATGTTTTATAGGTGTAATTTTCACCATTTAAAGTCACGCTGCTGCAGGATCAATAATTACCAAGAAGCAAAAGTGATTATGATCTTCTGACACACTCTGGCTTTGTTCAGCTGAAGGAAAGCAGAGGTATTTGTTTGCTTGTTTGTTTGTTTTAAGGTCTCACGTCTCTGGGAAGGGACCAGAGCAGCTTGTCTGTGTCTCTCAGTGTTTCTCTCCCCTTGCGTAAGTACCTCGTAATGACTGCATATGAACAACAACTGCTGGAGGATTTTGTAGCTGCATTCAATCATCAACAGTAATTATTACAGCCTCTATTACTTCTATTTAGATGGAAAACTAAAAACAACCTGGTGCTAGAACTCAGACTGTGTCCCCTTTTTTCCTTCAGAGCCTAAGGCAATGAGGACAAATTTGTCCCAAGATCTCTCTGGGTGGTGGTGGGGCTTGAAAAGGAAATAAATACTCAAGGCTTGCATAGGAGCCACCAAAAATGCCAGTTGGTACTTTTTTTTTTTTTTAACTGAGGCTTTGAGATGAGAGGCAGCTGAGGTGGAGTTTTGGAGACCGGGGCTCTTTTCAAGGCACATTGGGGGAGGTTGTGCGGTGCTGCCTGCCTCAGTTTCCCCTTTGGGAGAAAGAGTGCTGCTACAAAGCTAGTTCACGCGAAGTAAGGGGTGAGGCACATCAGTCTCAGGAAACTTATTTTTGGGTGATGCCAGCTTTCTTTTACATGATGGAGCACTTATTGAGTGTATCAGACAAAGCAGGAGAGCCCTTGGAGGCATCACACCCAGCCAGAAGGGCAGACATCATTTATTTTTTAATTTTTTTTTCCCCTCTTGTGTCACTCCTAATCCTGCCAAGTCCTAGGAAGGGATAGAAGCAGATAAAACTTTCTGTGCATGCAGTGAATAGACGTTATTAGAGCAAGCTGGAAACGGTACCTCCTCGCGTGTCAATATTTGACTGGAGGTGACGTGGGGGCGGCATCGATTGCGCTTCAGCTTTGATGCATTGTCACTTCAAAGCACAAAACTCCCCGAATAGTTCAGGCTCCGCGCAGATGTTGGCAGGTGATTATAAATCCATGCAGAGACGGGGAAAAACCAGTCTTTGGGGAGAGCTTCAAAGCTGAAGCTGAGAATATTGCAAATGTTATGAAATATTTCAAAGTCTGTCAAACGGGAGCTCTGCTTTTAGATTAGGTTAAGGAACGTGTGGGCTAATTTTGTAAGACTCTCCAGCACTTCTTGTGGATTATGGATTCTCTTTTAATCTTTAAATAGCTGCACTTTTCTTTTAGTTTTCAATAAAAAAAAAAACCAAAACCCCAAAACCCAACCCACCTTTAAGAAACCTGACAAAAGCAAGTGTTTCTCCATACACCTAGTTTGAAGGCAACTCCTAAATGGCTGCAGTTAGTGAATTATACACAGCCTTTTACTAACACAAATGGGCAAATAGGTCTAAGGAGGGGTTCCCAGCTTGGATCCTGCACCGCTCCCTGCACAGGGAAGGAAGCAGCGCCAGGGGATGGCTTCAGGGGATGGCACAGCCTGCTCCCTGCTCTCCCACTCCCCATCACCTCCCGTTTTTCTCCTCTTGCTTTTCTTTTCACCTTCATCTTTTCAGCTCAACGTTCTCCCAGGCAGGAGAGGGATGCTCCTGCAGGAATACTGTGCTCGTGTGGGATTGCAGGAGATGGAGCCAGTCATGGGTGGAAAGGAGCGGAGGGTGTTTGCAAATTTGGCAGCTTAGGAGAATTAATTCTTCTTAAAAATTAAATTTGAATGGGAGATTTTGATTCTTGCAAAACAACCAGATCCCTGCTTGCACACTCCCAGTCCCCAGATAGTTTCAGACAAGGTTTTTGGACCAGGATGAATCTTTAAAGGGGTGAGCTGAGGGGTTTAGATGTCCTGGAGAAGAGGAACAAAACCCAGGAAGATACTGTTGACCTATTGCTGCTTTCAGGATCATCTGCTGAGATACTTACCTGCGAAAAAAAGAAAGGAGTTTGTCTAAGTTCATTTTGCAATTTGTTTTAAGTCCTTGAAAGCATTTGTTAAAGGCAGAGGTAGTGCAACAGCAGCTCATGCCAAACCGTTGGGTTTTTTAAACTCTCCTCTTATGATTTTATTTTTAATCTGTGATTTAGCCAGTCAGTGAGTGACTGTCCTGTATTCCAGCTGTGCTAACTCATCTCTCCTGGTGGAATTAAAATGATTAAAATGTACCTTCAAGAAAAGGTACATTTTTAAATTGCATACAAAGAAGTTGGGCAGGAAATAATGGTCTTTGCTTACAAAGACTTTTGTGACTTCCAAAATTCACACTCCAAAGAGAGTGAAAAGGAAAATCTCATAAATTATTAAATTACAACCCAACTTCAAATCTTTGCTCTTTTTAAAAAATGTCACTTTAATTATAATCTAAAAAAAAAAGAAAAGGACCCCCAAACACTCCCCCCTCCTTCAAACCAAGAAAAATGCCTTTTAAAACACCAACTTTGGATGAGGGAACCAACAGGCAGCATGATGCTTCCTATACTGCCTCCATAAAGAAGGGAGTGATGGCACTTTAGTAACACCTTTCTTCTTGCTACTTGGAAAATTGGATTTTGTCCGAGATGCCACGGCGCATTGCAATGAGGAGGGAAGGCTGGGAGCCAGCTCTGCAGCTGGTGGGGGAGCAGCAGGCAATACA
Source organism: Xenus cinereus (assembly GCA_025774025.1). Classification (NCBI taxonomy): domain Eukaryota; kingdom Metazoa; phylum Chordata; class Aves; order Charadriiformes; family Scolopacidae; genus Xenus; species Xenus cinereus. Next base: position 3,925,249 of record JAOXJK010000005.1, on the reverse strand, counting down.
TCTTACGGTAGCAAACACAGGATCAACATTTTCCACCTGTACTTTTTTCTTTTTTTTTTTTTTAAAGGAAACTAATTTTTTTTTTTGATTTTACAAAATCTTGTTGGGGCGGCTTTCTTTGGAGATTTGGGGTTTTTATTAGAAATGTCAGGCTTATTTTGCTTGGCGTGATCCCTCTCCAGTGTAAATGTGGACATTCCCACAGTGAAATGGGCCCAGGTGATGCTGAGGAGCCAGGAATTGGGTGAGGACCAGGCGGCGAGCCCTGCCTGTGGTGGAGAGGGCAGCGTGCTTGCTGCCAGTTTTCAGTAGCAAGAAAAACTTGCTTGAGTTTTCCAGTTCAATTCTTCCTTTGTACGGAAGTTGCCAGGAATATGTTAACGTCACTTGGGCATCCAGGCACAATTTAACCAATGCAGCGTTTTATTATTAATAATAGACTGGAAGACTTGAACAATCCTCGGGTGTCTCTTTACTAACCCAAAACTGCTGGTCTGTACATACGACTGCAAAATCCTTTGTGTAAAGGGGAAACAGAAAATGAGTTTTAAACCTATGAGTCCTTCCATATCCCACCAGCCTGCTGGAAGAATACAAAATCCGAGCTCTCTCCCAGGCAATTAACAACTGAGATAAGCCCAGACTAATTGGGACTCTGACAAATGAGGCATAGCCCAGGGAAGAAGGAAGACGAGGGGATGCTGCCTGTCCTTCTGTGCGGCTTTGGGTGAATTTCTGGACACCTTGAGGTCGCTGTGACCGAGGTCTGTTTTTCATACAGCCTTTCAGCTGGTCTCCTGGGAGACCCCCAGCCTTGGCAAACAGACGAGGGAGGATTTCTCCTTTCACTGGCGGTTTGCTGGGGTGGTTTGTCTCCCTCCCTGTTAGGAGTGGGCGTTGAATTTACAATGTGAATTTTCTGGCAGTGGGTTCCAGCTGCTGATTTTTTTTTTTAATACCTTTCTTTGCTAAATGAAAAAAATGCTAGCGGGACATCACAGCGGGAGAAATAGGCTCTGATGTTTACCTGTGACACCAAATTCCTTCCTCTTCCCTGTGCTTGTTGAAGATCATCACCACACTCGTTGGCCTTGCAGGAGCAGCATAGACCTTAGAGAGGAGCCTGGACCTTCTTCATCTTCAGCAGAGCTTCTCCCTTATTTATCATAGAATTATAGAATGCTTTAGGGTTGGAAGGAACTTTAAAGATCTTCTCGTTCCGATCTTGGCTGGGACTCGCCCACCTTCTGACCGTACCCACCTTCACCACAAGATATTCCAAGTGCCCTATTTCTTGCCGTGAGTCACACCTGTAAACATCACTTTTTTTAAACTGCCTCTGCCCTCCAGCCAGATGCAGCGTCCGTCTAATTTTAGTCCTATGAGTCACACCACAGATTTTTGACAGGGAAATATTTATTGCCTATTAGCCCCAGTAGAAGCCCACTCCACACATCCCAAGGACCCACACGGCTGCTCCTGCTCCAGCTTCATTAGTGATGTCAGTGTAAATACACAAACAGCTTTGGACTTGCAGGGAAAGATTTTTAGCAGCGTGCATGACCACAGCCAGCAGCTCCACTAATTAAAGCGTAGTGAAGGACCGGCTGCTAATGGAGTGCCAAGTGAAACACTTCTCTAGTGGGTTTTTTTTTCCTTCTCCTTTTCCCTTCTGTATACAGAAAAAAAAAAAGTGAGTGGGCTTCTTGAACCTCCTCATTGTAAGCTAATGTGTTACTTGCTTAAAAACCTGTCAAAATCAAGAGGAGAGAACAATAATTTTGATGTTCAACTACGTGATTTTTTTCCTTTAAACCAAAGCATTGTTTCAAATGATTTCAACCATCAAAGCTTATTTAGCAGAGATTAACATTCAAAAAGAGTTTAAGAAAAGATAAAGAACCATTTAGGGTTTTTTAATTTCAGTTGTCTTTGTGAGAGTTAGTGAGGATGAAATAGAAAAGTACATTCAGGTACGAGTGGTGGTAGAGAGCAGAATTGGAATTTGAGCCTAAAAATCAACACGTACTTATATAGTGTTGATACGTTGTTTTGCAGGAATCCTTTATTTATGATACCTAAGGAGCCCAGGACATTAGAGAGATGATGAAAGAGAGAAATATGCTGCTTTATAGCAGCTCTAGAACTGGGGAAGTAGATACTGTTTCTTTTGAAGGCGGTTTGCAGCATGGGAACTTCAGTCTGGTCTCCTCATTGGTTTCCAAACCTGATCTCGTAGGCAACTTTGGGATATTTAGGCATCTAAAGGTCACAAGCCAGAGTCATTGCGTAGGAGTGGATGAAAAAGCTCATTCAGGATTTCATTTTGCAATGGTTGCTGGATTTCTTTTCAGTTAGAAAAAAATATTTCTCTCAGCAGTGAGTCTTGCACTTTTCCTGGGTTTCCAAAATGAGTTCATGAGCCTGCAATAAGGAAAACTGCGTGAATCACTAAAATATAATATTTGCTGATGAGCCTCCGTTGTGAAGCTCGCTTGCAGGCTGCGAGATGCACAGAAACTCTGAAACAACATTTTCTCCTGATGACTGGTTGCAAACAGAGGGATAATCAGGCTCAGCCTTATTGCTTTCCCTGCCTGCAGCTCCGAGACGTGGGAACGAGGTCCTCGGAAAGAGCCTCTTAAATCTGATTCACAACCAACAGGTTGAGGAGACCTGCAACAGGCTGGTTGACGAAATGGCATTTCCTCAGCCCCTGAAAGCCCCTCCAGGAGGTTTTACAGCTCTTCCCTAGGGATTTCCAACAACAAGAGCTGTCCTTGTCTCATCTTAGCTAAAAGCAATCAACGCTAATGCTTGTATTTCTGTTTAAATTTCCTGCTGTTGGTGCAACCAAGGACACGCTTCAGCAATGTACGGTGGCTCTGCTCCTCAAACACCCTTGGGTGGGATCCTGGGAGGAGATGCAGAAAACCAGTTGTGGTCCTCTCTGCGTCTGTGCAGCTAAGGAGCTTGTGGCTAAAATAAAAACCTCTGCATGGATTCAGATGTTAAGATGCACAGGAGTTATGGCAACATTCAGAGGGTAAGGGAAGAATGTAAATGCACTGGTGTTTATGCAATTATGCTAACAAGGATACGCAGAATGCAAATTTGCAGGGGGTAATATTAACACAGTGTGTATTCATGCCACAGAGAAACCCCAGCAAGCATTTCCTTCCTCTTTAAAATTAAAGCCTTATAAAGGGGTAAAGGGCAGGAGATTCATTGCCCAAGTTTGCCGTGTTCTGCCACAAGAAACTCAGCAGGAGGATGGGACTCAGCCTCCTCTTCCTCGTCTGGCCATAAGCACAGACACCTGCACTGTAGGGGTTGGGAAAAGAGATAAGGCTGGGTCAGGCACAGGCAATTAATTAATTAACTCTCCTCTCCCTCCTCCTCCGGAGCCTATATGTGGGAGGGAGCAGAATAGTTTCTGGGTTGAGGTGATGGTAAATCTGGTTACTTTGTAGAGATTTTGGGCAGGGCTCATTTCAGTGAATACAAGTGAGGCTTGGGTGGACAGCGGGGTTTTATTACTGCTTTTCTACCTTGAAGCATTGCCTTTAAGCCACCAGGAAGGTCTTTAAAAGCCTCTGTGGGAGAATAGGGAACGCAAAACCTCTTCTCTGAGCAGTGGCAGGAGGTTATTGTGCAATCAGGTAATGCTTTAAAGGGTTACTTGGTGTTAAAAGTCAATATTCTGTGCAATTTTCTGCTGGGGAAGAAGCATTTTATGGGCTGTAGCTACAGACTACTACAGACAAAGCCCTGCGTTTGCATCTGGAGTTGGGAAGGTTTATGTTTTCTTCTCTACCCCTGTCTCCTACAAAACGAAAAAGAAAATTGAATAGGGACTAGTCCACCCTAGTCCTGGTGGTGACAAGTGAAAGTCCCTGTTTTTCATTAGGGTTTCTCTGGAGTTAATTGTGATTGGCTAATCCAAGTGCTCTTGGAAGGAGCAGTAATTTGGGTCTACGTAGCCCATTAGCACAATACTTGTTACTGATGTTGTTAGAAGGCAGTGTCTTTAGAAAGATGATCTTGGTTTTCATTCTGTTGATGCTGGCCAGTGTTCGATAATTTCCCAGGGGACTGTCCAGACGTGGAGATCCCTGAAAAAATAGGTCTTCATCTGAGAGGAGCTTGACTTTTCATCAAACGAAAAAAGGCCTTAAGGTGAGTGTTCCCACTTCTAGCAAAATGCTATGCTGCCTCTTTGAATTTTGTGTCAAGGTACAACCCCTGGGGGTTGTGTGTGTGTAATTCCCCTGAAAATAATCTGGAAAAATGTTTCATACAGAAGTTCATAGCAAAGTATTCATTATTTTCTTCAGTGCTAAAATTTTTGTTTCTTAAAATCTAATTTGATGGGTGTGTTCATTGTTTCAGCAGTGAAAAAGCTTAATTCTCTTAAATTCCTTCATTTCTCTAAAGAATTCCTTTGTGCATTTTCCAACAGCCCCTACTTTACAAGCCTTTCTGAGCATCTCAGTGAATAGGTCAGAGCCCCTTACAAGCTGTAAAGCAGGTGATGGAGATTACAAGGACAGCTTCACCCATCACCAAAACACACTTAGCTCAGGGAAGGAACGCAGCATCCCTTTGGCCACGCGCCATCAGGATCCCGCCGGCTACATGGGACCGCAGACTGGCAAACATTGATGCAAACAGGGATTTGGGGTGAGGGGAGATGTGAGCAAGGTGGGAGGCAAATGAGTGGACTGGAAGCTGGTGGGAGCCCAGGTACAAATGTTGCCATGGAGTCCGTAAGGAATCCAGTGATTCCACCTATTCGCTATGGAAACCAGCAGCTGGACTGGGAGGATGCATGGGGTGGCTGTATCCGAAACTGGCACCGTGTTGAAACTGCAGATCCTGGCTCCCCGTGAGCCCAGCACAGAGACCTGAAGGAGCATCCTGTGCAGGGAAAATTAATTAATCCACCAGAGTGAAATCCCCATTGTAAAATAGTCTTTTCCACCTGGGTATATTGACAGTTGGAGCCTGCAGGGTCCGTGAGCAGCCTGAGGATGACAACCAACAAGAAACGGGGGAGTAAAATGAGGCAAGAAAAAACCAGTAGTGTTTTCTTGATAAAACTTAGTGCAGATGCTGCATGGGAGTCAAGAGAAATAAACCAAGCAAATATAAGGTGCCATGGGAGGGAAGGGAGAAGTGAGCATTTTTCTAATCCCTGAATTTGACAGCCAGTTTATATGAAATAAGCTCTGAAGGCTTTTTGCTTCCCCAAGGTATTTTCTTTCTAAATAGATCTATAGATACACTAATTAGCCAAAAGAGAAGCACAGGAGTTAATCCTTAATCATGTAAATGTGTTGTTTAAATTAATTAATGCACGTGGCACTTGTGCTCTAGTGATAGGCACCCTAAGGAAAGACAGACACGAATGAGAATAATCATATTTAACAGTTTACTCCCATTTATTCCTCTAAACATTAATGGTGCCAAACCTTCCCATAATCTTTCTCCATAATTCATTGTTGCTTGGCAGTGCCGTGTTATAAATTAGCTGGAATCATAGGCTGGAAATGATAGTTTTGAAAAAAAAAAAAAAATTAAAAAAAAATAATATGTTTACTTGATGACTCAGTGAAAGGATGTAAACAAGGGAGAAAGCGAAGCACTATTTTCAGTTTTGGCTGCTTTGGGAATCTCTGTTGTATGGATGGGTGCGGGCTGGAGCGAGGCATCGATGATTTGGGTGCTGGTAGGGCTTTGCCATTTTACGTGCTCAGCCATGCAGGGGGATTGCGAGAGCAAACGGAGAGACTGGGAAGAAAACAAGTCACCAAAGAGGATATTTTCAGCCATTAAAAAATTCTTCCCTTAATAAGGGCTTTATTGACCTTCTTAATACATCTCCCCAAGCCGTGATCCCAGCCTCGTGTGAGCATGGTAAAAGAAAGATCCAATTTCTGCTGTTTTTTCACCAAATGTTAGCGTTTCAGCTCAGACATTCACCGCGAAGGCTAATAAACAGGACGTGTGTTTATATAAACCTGAGGGGACTGTAATGTCCTTTCCATGTCGTTTCTGAGAACTGGAAGCACCACGTCAGAGTTAAAAGCTACTTTGTTAAGGAAAAGGCACAGAAGGAGTGTGGAGCAAGGCGGGTGAGGCTGTCGGTGGGGTGGTGAGGCGATGTGGGGATGAGCCCTTCCGAGCAACCAGCACGGAAAGGGGCTCGCAGGAAAATTCCAGCTCCTTGGAGCAAGCTGGGGTTTCTATTGGCAAGATAAAAATACCCACAAATGGTGCGACGGAGGCATCTGTGGTGCTAGCAATCACCTCTTAGCCTGGGTGAAGGCTGCTTTTATTAAAAGGCATGGCCCTGTCGGGTTTGTTTGAGGTCTCTTTGGAAGGGTGGGATGTTTGCAGAGATTGTTCTTGCCTGTTTTTTCAGGAGGTTTTTACTGGCCAGCAGCAAAATTGCCTTTATGCAGCCCATCGCCTTGGGGTTTGGAGCTCCGAGGCGAAGGATGATGCCCAGGGCAGAGGATGCACAAGTTGTGCAGAGCAAAGCCCTTAGGGTGATGGTGGGTCCTGCAGTGCTCGTGGTCCACAAAGACCTTTGTGCTTGTCCTGATGTAGCAACAGCGTTCTCCACCACGAAACAACTCCTGGACTGAAGGTACTTCTCCAGCATAAATGCAATTATTTGAAAGAGTTGAAGAAGTGATTAGAAAAGAGGCAGGAGTTGATTGAACAGCAGATGCCAGCATGTGGCTGTGAAAGTGGAATTTTTTTTGTCCGTGCTATCCCACATAGCTGGTGGACAGGGCTGAGGGCTGCTGAGGAGGCACGTGGCAGTGGTAGCCCAGGGAAGCTCAATTTTGTGGCTTTTGGGATACCTTTGCTTTTGGCTGCAGTATACCTGACTGCAAGGTACCGCACCGCTCAAGAACTGATCAATACAGCTCTTAAATAACATTTTGGGGAAAACTCTTCGGAAACACGCTGCCCAGGGTTTGGGGGCAATGCTGGGGACAAATGCACTTGGACCTCTTTGGTCCCAGGGGCCAAATACATCTATTATAAATCACAATTTGATTTTTTTCAACCTGTTTTCCTTTCCTGGGCTGTACTGTGACTTCCTCGAGGGCTTTCTCCTTCTCCTAGAAAGCAGGTAAAAAAAAAAAAAAAAGGCAGCTCTTCACAAACCAGTCAGGGTTTCACAGCATTTCTCAGACTGATGAAGAAGAAAGGTTTACAATAACGGATCGTGAGCTTTGCTCTGGCTCCGCAGCATCACGGTGTGAACCCCGGCCAGAACCTGCGCTGGCTGAGCTGCTGCGGCTGCTTTGCCACCGTCCCCCGTGGTGATGCTCACTGCAATTAGGAGTTGATTTTTCCCAATTCATTGCCAGGGAGAGGGAAGAATCATCTGAGTTTTCTGTGACTTTTTTTTTTTTTTTCCCCTCTGGTTGCTACGGTAACTGTTTTGTCAGGCCGCCGGTTTGGGTGTTTGAGTGAGGGAAGGTTTAATTTTACCTCAGCAAATTAGCCTGTTCCTCCATGTGTGATTTCCTCCGGTGGAAAATTCCTGCTGTAGCTTCCTACTGCTTCAGAGAACACCCTCGGCAAAGATCGCATCTCTCCGATTTCAATTCGGAGCCCGAAACCTTTCATTTGTCCATTTACTGGACTGACTGCGATTCATTTCTCTCTTTTGAAGACCCATCTCCAAGCTTGTGCTCTGAGGGTTATTTAAAAGCACAGACAGCTCTGAAATGAGTCTTTAGTGATAAAAAAGACTTAAGATGTACCGAAAGTAAGTGGATCGCACGGGAGAAAATCACGAGCGTGAAGTCCAAGGACATCAGTGAAAAACTGTATCTGCAGGAATGTGCTACTTTACCCAAACTGAACCAAACTTGTATCTGAGCAGTGGTCAACCTCACTGGCAGTACAGGACTGCAAGGGACTCGCAGCCTTAATTACTTTGCAGCTCTTCCTAAACTGATCAAGAACAATATCAAAATAAGCTGCCTTTTTTTTTTTCTGGTGTGTGCTTCCTCCTTTCAGGCTTTTTTTGGAGTTTAATTGCTCTGAAGTTTAGAAACTTATGGTTAGTCTCCTTCTGAAATGCCTTCATGGCCTGTTTATCGCCATTTGTTTAATGGAGCTGCCCCGCTGCAGTTCAAGGGAGGACAGGAAGAAACTGCCTGTTTATAAACAGCTTGGGAAGGAATCTGAAAATCTAATATTAGATGCTGAAAGTACAGGATTTCACTCCTTGGTCTTTTCTTTACACACGTACCCCATGAAGAGCCCTCCCCACTGCAATCCCTCGGAGCCCCGGTACTTCCCAGCCACCTGCCCACTTCTCCAGTTTTATCCAAGAGAAGTGTTCAGAGGAAAAAGTCATGAAGGTATGAGGAAGAGGAGAAGGGCACTTTTATACACTGGGCAGCAAAGCTGAAAGTCAGGAATTCTGTTTTAACAGGCCAGTGCGTGCTCAGCCTCAAGACTAAAATCCCCACCTCAGCCCTAGAGAACTATTATAATCTATTACAGCGACTCTTGCCTGCTTGGGAATTTACATTTTCTTTCCCACTTTACAATTCCCTTGAGTGAGTTGAGAACACACTAACTCTTTCCCAACAAAACTTTCTTAGCAATCTCAGTGCAGGCAAAAAAGTAGAGTTTTCACCTTTTCTTTCCCCCACCTTCGCCAAAAGCCCCAAGAACTGTTTCTCCTGCTTTCCGAGCAGCCTCATGCCTAATTTACACCCAGTTTCCAACCGGGAAAAGCTAAAGAAGCAAAGCCCAGGAGCCCCCTTGCCACCAGCGGCGTTCCCCAGCTCGGTGCATCCTCTCGCTTGGCGTTGCGGTGGCTGCCGATGAGCGATGGAGCTCTGCCACCTTGTGGGACTGTAACCCTGTCACTTCACCCGCCTGGCACTCGGCGGGTGATGTACCCAAAGGGTTCCTTTCTTTACCTGATACCTTATAGAAAGTTTCCCCACCAAAAAAAAAATACAACGCATTGGAAAACATCGCTAGAAATCCTTTGATTGTGGCTCAACCATCACGGGGAATACATTTGACGCTGAAAAGGTACAATTTCAGTGCAACCTCTTGGAGGAAATGTGATGTTTGTATTGAGTCCGGTGCTCTTCTCTGATGGCTTTTTAGTACTCTCCATGTTCCTCTGCAGGCTCCCAGGGGATGTGGGGGGAAAAGGCGAGGTCTGCAGATCAGGAATGGAGGGTACGTGGCGTCTTGGGGCGCTTGCTGGTTTGGGGAGGTACCTGCTGGCCAGACGAACCCCACAATGTTTCGGCGCTGCAGGTAGGGGGTTCCTGTGTGCTGACCTGGAGCTCACAGCACCCGTTGTCTCCTTGTATCTCCCTCTGCTTTTTCTCCAATGGCAGATGCAAAACTGGAGGTATCTCCTGCTGCAAAACAATGCCCTTCTCAGGGATGCAGCCAGCAACAAGTGCTGCCCAGTGTGATCCTGCTCCGGAGATGCTGAAATGAGAGTAGGGTGAAGATGAGGGAGAAGGACGGGGTTCTGCACTGGATGTGAGGATTAGAAGAGAAAGGGGACAGGGAATCCTGTCTTTGGGATTTATATTGTGGGGAATGGGGGGACTGGGAAGGACCCTGGTGTGAGCTGTGGTGACTCTGCTACTGGAGGGGGCTGGAAGATGGTTTTATCCCCCGTCCCACAGCACTACAGAGGGTGCTATCACCTAGTGAGGTTTTGGCCACCGTACGGCCCCCAGCATCACCCCCCTTCCCAGCCCACATCACTCCCCTGCAAGCAACAATTAGCATAAATATCCAAATTGTCTTTTTGAGCCTTGCAAAGGCAAATAAAGGGGAAAGAACTAGCAGGGCTGCTGAGATTCGCTAATTGGCGCTTCCTTCCCTTGCCTGTCTGCTCACTTACGGACCGACAGCGCTTTGAACACCAATATAATTGAATTGTCAAGTGGCAGGAGACACTTCGGTGGCCGTGCCCGGCTCTGCCGTCATTCTCTGATGTGTTTAGCTACGGGAGTGTGCTGCTGGCTCTGAGCTCCACAGACGTGGCAGGTTTTGTTGGTCACTGCTAGGACCGAGCATGACTGTCACAGCCCTGCAAGGGACAGGCTGCCGCTCACCCAAGTCCCCAAGGAGTGAATTTGTCAGAGCTGGGTTAACCATGCGTGGCAAGCGATGCCGGTGCAATGGAGTTTCATTTCAAGGTTCGAGTCACTATCGTGTATTTTGATCTGATGCTTAATGGGTGGGTCCCAACTCCCTCTTGAAACTCCAAAATCTCCTGCTGATGGAAGATGGAGGGACCCCGGGCAGGAGATGGAGGTACAGAATCAGGACGTTAGGCTCGCTGGTGGCTCCTGTTTGGTTTGTCTTATGATTTGATGTACTGATTCCTTTTGACAAGCTTGTTTTGCACTCAACATCTGCTAAAATGTCTCTAAGAGCGCCGAAGACAGTTTTGCCTCACAAATGGCACTGCATCACACGTTCAGGCAGGACTGTGAGTTCTTCCTTCGCATCACCTCTAGCTTTCTCCAGCAGAATTTAGGCAAGTGCTTAAATTTACACGTGCACTTCCTTAATCAGGGCCAGAGAGGCTGATGTTTTCAGTGAGTGTGCAGAATACGCCACCCTCTGCCTTCGCAGGCTGATCAAGAGGGGAGAGCTGGAGCTGCCTGTGTCCACCTCACTCGGGTGGATTTTCAGAAGTCCTCAAATTCCAGGAATCCCTCAGAAGCCCCTCAGGCTTTGAAGATTCCTTCATCCCACATGCAGGATGCTTTTGAGGATCTGTCAGGAATTTTTATGAATCTGATCTATTGGGCAGCAAATAAATACTCTGTGGCAATTACTCTGAGATAAAACTTTATTTTTGCAGCAGCTTATCTGCCCTGGGAGTGACAGATATTCTCCCATTTCTTCAAGTTTACCATCTGGGAAACTTTTCAGCAATAAATAGTCATGAGCTGCTATTCTGGATGCATATGGTTGGTTTCAGAACCGTGTGACAGGTTAAAAATAAATATAAATAACTCTTCATATCAAAGAACATGTTTCTGATCTCTGCTGCCTTCCGCCTACAGGACTTGCAGGAGAATAAACTCCTACAGGCTTGATTTGCTTTAAAAAAATATAGTTGCTAGATTTGGAAGAAAGAAATGTGCTCTGATTTTGTTCAGGTGGTTGCTATTGTTTGCTCTGCTCTTTTGGAAAGGGATGAGTCACCACCTGTAATCGGTATGTTCTCATAAAATGTTCCAATTTGACTAAAAAGTCAACAAAATTAATTTCCAGCCAACTATAGATAATTTGTGGTATCAAGTCTCATTTGTGACAATACAGAATATAAAAACAATCCCCCCCGCCCTTCCCCCAGAACCAGAAGGAGTTGTAATTCATAAAGGAAATCAAGCAAACAAGAGAGCTTGAGCTAACACCACCAAACTGTAGGATAATCTGCAGGATTATCCTCTAGGTATTGATCTCAAGAAAAAGAGGAGCAGCTGCAGAATCCTCTCAGGGCAAAATAATTGTGTCTGAATGCTTGTTTGCTAACTGATCTGTATCCAGAGCAAAGGAATTATTTTGGCCTTTGGCGGGGGGGGGAAATGTCAGACGTGATAAGTTAGTTTGCTGCTGGGATGATGTTGGGAAAGCCTGGCAGCAGGCTGAGCTCTGACTACCTGTGCGTCACTGAAAACCAGCTAATTTCCTTGCAAAAGAAGCAACTTTTTTTAGCCCTTGGAAAAACCATACTGTCCTGTTCCCTTCTTAGCTGTTTCTTGGATGGAACTGATTCCATTCTGCAAAATCCTTGGAAAAACCATACTGTTCTGTTCCCCCCTTAGCTGTTTCTTGGAGGGAACTGATTTCACTCTGCAAAATCCTCCTGGCACTGCTGGGAACAATGGTGCTCACACCTCTCCGCTCCCTCATTCAGCTGTGGCAGGGAGGAAGGCGTCCTGTCCCCACGTGGGACATTGAGGTGACAGACAGTCTGTGGGAAGCACGGAGGATGCTCCAGGGTTGGGCTCAGCGGAGTCAGGGCAGAGTATAGATGTGGGTGATGCTGGCTGTTGGGCTAAACTGAGCTGAGATTTGGGCTGGACCTGGGAAATTGGTATTTTATGCTGCGTGTAAGCAAAGGGAGGAGGAGCAGAACAGGGGCAGCTGGAGGAAGGCTGCGCTCGGGCGCGCATCTGGGGGAGATGCTGTATGGTCCCTTTGTGCCGCCCAACAAACCTGGCTCTGTTGCGGCCCTGGGGCTGGAGGAAGACGGAGCAGGAAGGAATATTGCCTGTCCTGGAAGTGGGAGCACCACAAAGCCTGCATTGAGGGAAGGGGCTGAGCTGAGAGGGTCCTTTTTGTCCTTGGAAAACTTCCCGAGCAAGTCCGAGGTGCTTTGGATTTGTCTTTTCTTGCTAAGGGATCCATTCATGGAGCCTGACCTCATTTCCCCCGTAGCACACCCCAGCGTGTATTCTCTCCGCTTTATTAATCTGAGAGCGTTATCGCTCTCCCATTTGTTTGAACAAGTTCCCCACGGATCTTTCCCAGGCGGGGGCTCTACTGCTCTCTTTCCTCACGCATCCCCAAAATAAACCAGCTCAAAATTAACTTTGGAGCCATTTATTACTGTTCTTTTCAAAACCCCCTTGGAACAGAAGTGCAGGTTGGACCCCTTCAGCCCTGCAGCACTACTCCTGTTGCCTGTGGCTGGTTTTATTGCAGTCCTTACCTGGGTGGCAGCTTCCCTGGGAAGACAGGGACCCTTCCAAGCCACTGCTTGCTCCAGCTCCTGCTGCATCCCTGGTCACCTGAGGTCTGTGTGACCCTTTGTCATCGCTGCTTGGCCTTTCAGTGTGGTTTGGATCCCCCTCTCCTGAAATGCCTCTGGGCAGGGGACCCTCTCCATCCAGCCCACCCCCCAGGGGGCACAAGGAAGGAGGAACAGCAGACATAAATCAAAAAACTCTCCAGGGAGGTGCAGAGGAAGCCAAAGATGAACAGAATTTTTTGACTCTAAGCCATGAAGTTACTCAGCCATCCTCCTCCTCTCTCCTTTCCTGCTGCGAAAGCTCTGCATGATGCGCGAGGAGACGCAGATGTAGAGATTCATCCGTTTGCCATCAGCTAGTCCTGGAAGAGGATTTGTACGAGACTAAAAATGTCAGTGTTCCTGGAGGAGGAACAGGGTTAAAATCCCATCTGGAGTTTATAGAGCGGCTTTCAGAATTCAGGTGGTGGCACCGAGAGGGAAATGTCCCCTCATGCAATTGCATCTGACCAGGAGAGCAGGGCAGGGGAGCTGGAGACCAACCTGGCTCAAAAACAGTGTATGAGAATGAGCTTACAGCTCTGGGGCAGTTTTAGGCAGGAAAGAGGAAAGGCAGGTATCTTCCTGGCCACCTAGCTCTGGATTTATGTGTGGGGCTTGTCTCTGGCACATTGGCATGGCAGAGCTTTCTTTCACCAGGTTTTTGGGGAAAACTTCTGCTGGGGACACAGAAGAAGACACTGGAGTGCTACAGTGTGGTGATGGGAACCACAGTCACTGGGGTTTGTGGTCTTTATCACTAGGGGGAAGGAATTTTTGCAGCGACAAGTTAATGCTGGAAAATCCAGCTCAGAGAAGCACAGAGGAGGCTGCTTGAAGGTGTTTCACTGTCCTCTAACTTCAGCCAGAGGAGAAACCACCGAACAGGATGTACTTTGCAGCACGGCAAGCTTGAGGCCAGCTTTGGGCCTCTTTTAAGAGCAAAGCTTTTGGAGTGGGGACCAAATCATGTCCCAGGACCTCATCAGCTCTCACATGAATGAAGTTATTTCTATCCTTTCCGTCGGGCTGCTGCTGAGAGCATCCCTGTGCCGGACGCCGTGTCCCTTACATCAATAGATGGCAGCAACTTCCCGGGTGCTGCCGGAGGAGCCTTTGCTCAGAAGAGCTGCAACAGTTATCTGGAGTTCAGCCTTTCTCTTCCCTGCCTTTCCCCCTGTTTCTCAGCCCAGCCTCCTGCCCCAATCCAAACTGTAGATGGCAGCAGGAAAAAGATTTTCCTATTTCTTTGTGACTTCTGCTCTGCATAGTATTTTGCTGCTGCTGCTGGCTGCTGGCTGAAGGGACCCATTGGCTCTGGGGTTTCTGGCCAGCTCTGTCTTGACTTCAGGCCAGTTTACAGGCTTTGCTGAATGGGGTCAAGAGAGTTTTGCTGTGTGTTCTCCAGCTCCGAGTGATCTGTGTGGTGCGTGCCTGGGAGACACCTGTGAGGGAATGGAGGGAGATGCTCCCACCAAACTTCACATCAGAGCAGTCCACTAGTTTTGGTACAAACTGGTGCATCACTGTCAGGAGATGGGGCTCCAGGAGACAAGAGTCTAAGCAATAGTTGTGCTGCCAGAGAGGTTTTGGCATCTCCATCCTTGGAGATTTTAAGAACTCGACTGGATCAGGCTCTGACATCCTGAGTTAACTTTGAACTTAGCCCTGGTTGGAGCAGGAGGTTGGATCAGGGATAGTCAGAGGTTTTCTGTCCTTGTCAGCCTGATCCCCAGCTCTCTGGTCTGTGTGTGCTAATCATACTCATCTGGGTTAATTTAATGTATTTTTCTCTGTGTTGTAACCAATTGCACGGAGTCTGTTACCCCTTCTTGAGCTGGGAAAGATGAGTCTTCAGAAGCACTATCCAGGCTGTTTGACACCTTGCAAGTAACTGTCAGTGTGTCCTAGATGTGTCAGCAGGACCCTGAGGTCACGTCCCTGTGTGTCTCCCAGGTACGGCCATGCCAAGGCGTCCTAAAGTGCTTTTTGAGTCTCTGTTTGGTGAACTGGTTTAGAGCTTCACTCTTGGTTGCTGTCATGGGAGTTTAGCAAGCTGGTGTCCTAAGGAACATGGGTCATTTGAAACATATACCCCGCAGTGGAGGACAAAATTTTGATGTAGTACGTGCTGGATATGAAGAAAAATCAAGGTTAAGGTGAATCATAGAAAAAGCTGCCTCAAAATGAGAGCTATTAGCTACTAGAGTAACTCGTGGGGACATAATATTTAGGCTATTTAGTGTGGCATAAATTACACGGGGAATTCTCGTGCTTTAACTCAGTAGTTGCTTGATTTAAATCTGCTTCTCTCCTCGGCTTCCCATAATTACAGTGTGGCTTATCAGCCACGTCCCCAGCCACCTGCAGTGCCTGTTCCCGGTGAAAGCGACTCCCAGATGTTCGACACCTCTCGGCGCCGGGTCCCAGCATCTATGGGGTCTCTGTCACCGCCCGTCCCCGCTCCCACCCCGCCAGCGGCTCTTGAACCGCCCGGTTGCTTTTCACGCTCCGGCTCTCTTTGTGGAGCTGGGAAAGGATCCAGAGCAGCTGTGTTAGGGCCTGTCAATCTCAAATTGCAAAGTCATAAGGAGGGAAAATAATCATCGTAATAATAATAATAAAGTCATCAACTTGTCTTACCCTCCAACAGAAAAAAGGTTTTGGTTGGAGGTTTGCATTAGTTATAATTTTCTCCGAGCTGATTTCTCCCTGTGATGCCACTATACAGCCTATAAACGACACTCAGGCAGAAATCTCCTCTGACATTCATCTCTGTTTACAGAGCTCATCCAAAAACAAGAGGCCTTTTCTTTACTTTATTCAGCATCGCCACGACTCGGTTGCCAAGGCATCAGCCTTTGATTCCTGCAGTTTGGCTCTAACCACTGATGCCCGACACCTCCTCGTCACCTCCCAGCACCGACCCCGCAGCCGAGCAGCACCGTGTCCCCGTGGTGGGACATCCACCTCCACCACCCAGCCTTGGTGGGCTCCTTCCCGAGCCTCACGTAAGGACCCACCTTCAAGCTTGATTTGTCAAGGGCAAAAAAGCAGGTGGACAAGACTCTGGCAAAATGATGTTTTGTCGGAGCTTGTGCATAGAAGGCTGCTCAACCAAAATCACCGTCATTCTCCTGGTTGAATTGAAAGGATGGGTCAATAAGACCCTGAAACGGGGGTGATGCAGCTGTTGATGTGTTGGGGCAAAGCTGAAGGTTGTTTCTAGCTCTCCTGTCTATTCACTGTCTCTCCTACACCACCACCTTCACCAGCTGATGCACGTCTGTCCTCAAATACCCAGGGGTTTTCTGATGAGATCTTTTCTATCTGCAAAACTCACCACCTTGAGTCAATCACTCACAGGAGGACTGAGCTGATCTTGGGCAAGAGGTCTATTAGCAGCCCCTCCCAAGACCCCATCTATGTGTTGCTGCTAAAGCCGCCAACGTTTATTAATATCTCTGAATCCAAGTCGGATTGATGGAAAAAGATGTTTCTCCTTTTCTGGTTTTCCACTAAAAAAAAGAAACATCATCTAAGCTGCACAGCACACGAAGGGAAAGGAGCGAAGTGAGTTGGGAAGGGGACAGACAGTGCATCTTGATGCCTTTAGTCACTCAGATGAAGTTCATTTCTCCTTGTCTGTACAAGGCTGGACTCTTTGCATTTTCATGGTAAATTTGTTTACCGAGCCGTTGTTGAAATTCTGGAAGCAGAGAAAATGCATTTGCTCCATAACCTTTCCGGATCTGACAAGTCCTATAAAATCTATTAAAGCCTTTAATGAAATCCCCGCTCAGAGCCAGCTCCCATGAATGAATGTGGAATCGGAATTTAAATTAAAATGTTGTTTTTGTAGTCTGTGGGCTTTAGCCTTGACAGAAATTAAAGGGACAGTTCACATTTTGGGGTGTGTTGCTGTCTCCCTTTAGTTTTGTACCACCACAAAATGCCTCTCTCCTTGCAGAGGATGGGTATTTGAATCTCTTTTCCTCTCGCTGAGGCTGTGGCCAGTTGGGAGCACTCAGCTGCAAGCACAAAACCTGGTATACTGGATAATTTCAATTAGAAAAGAGTAAATTGGTTAATAGGCAGCACTGTCCTTTAAATAGGATGCAGAACTCTAGTTAACAAATGGAAGGGTGTTGGGTCCAGTCTCCCTCTTCAAGGTGCACAGAGCCAGCCAGGCACAGTGTGCTCTCGCGGTGGTAACCATCCTTGCCCATGGTCAAGGGCATCCTCAAACACTTTTCTGTCCCTCTGCCATCACCCGGGGACACGCTGTGGCTTGGCCTCTGAGTCTTGGTGCTATGGAGATACTTCCAAGCAAGCCTCGGTAAGGAGACTGGTATAAATCCATTGGATGTGCTTGGCTTTGCATACCCAAGGATTTAATTTCCATATGTAAATACAGGTCTGCATGTGCAGGGGGTGTGCAAGCAATTAATTATTTTTGATCTTTTCCACACTGAGCAAAGCAAAATATCCCACGGTGAAACTCGTACATCTGAGCCTCAAAAATAAAAGGCCGGTCAGGGCTTTTTGATGGCCTTCTGAGCTTCAACCCTCTACCAGGTTAAATCAGCATGGTTCAGGGATGGGCCAGGGTTACGCGTGTCTCTGATGCCTCCTTCCCCCAGTGAAAATTTGCCAGGATTTGCTGGGTTTGGCTTCCAATGGAGCGATGCCACCAGCTATTCCCACTGTCTCTTTGGGTGCATTTTTTCCACCAAGAAGTGACAAAGTCTGCATTTGTTTCCTTGTGCAGGTTTGGCATAATTTGGTTTTACGTATTTGCTCACAAAGTCACCAGCTCTTGCCATCCCCTGAGAGGAATCAGCTCTTTGCCTGGGAGAAGGAAACCATCCATCGTCCTTTCTTAGAAGCCAAAAGCTGCTCCAGCTCCGGAACCCCCCCAGCTGCAGCCGCTCATCCAGGGCTGGGAGCTGACGAGAGGAGGCTGCAAAAGGTACCCGACTTGCTCTGTTTTGGGGATTTGAGCTTTCAGTTGCTCTTTTCACAGCTTGCAACTCCTTCTGTGTGTGTTTCTTCTTTTGCAAGGGTGTTTTTTACCCGGAGGGACCCTTGGCACCTGTGCTTCAATCTGGCTTTGTGCCATGCCATGGGCTCCCCTTGCCCCGTGGCAGGCGGAGGAGTCACACGCTACATCCAAAGGCATTTTGAGGGTTCTCTGTGGCCCTGACCTGGGGTCAAAGGCTATTCAGCTGCTTCTTTCTTTCCTTTTCATGAGGGGCTGCTTCCAGAAATGCATCCCCACCTCCCTGAACCCGCACCGTTCAATGTTGGGCTACAGGGGCTCAGTGCAGGATGGAAACTATCATGAACGAGGCATTACAAGAAGGGTTGCAGATCACAAATAACTGCATAATAAACGCATGTAAACAGCCATTTGGTTCATGGCTGATAAACTTTCATGGTCCGTTTTATCACTGTGTGTGCAGAGGAGGAGGGCTCAGGATGCTGCTGGTGGGCTGTGGACCAGAGCTGACCCCTCTGCCCTGCCAGAGGTTCGGGTCCGATCCCAAACCACACGCTTGTTTGGTGTGTGCTCCAGTTCCTCCAGGCTGGGAGGAGAGATCTGCCTCCAAATTGTGGCACAAGATCAAGGAAAAGGGTGATTTCTGACATGGGTCATCTCGCAGAGAGAGGTTTCACTCTGCAGGATGCTCAGCACATGAGGAATAGAGGAGGCAGCTCCTCTCCCAAGGGGGAGAAAGTAACTGATGTTGTATTAAAAGCTCTCTGGGGCAGGAGAGCAGCAGTGGGCTGAGGACACAGGGGTTTTTCCCAGCTTCATAGAACTCCTTGCTCCTGCAGCAAGACCAAGTTGGAAAGACTCCCTCCAGAAGGGAGGATCTTGGAAGCAAGGAGAAGACAAGAGTCTGTTTTCAGCGCAGGAGAACAGGGGAACTCATTAGTGCAATGTGAAGTAAAACAGAAAATGCTTAAATTTGTTGGCAAAATGGCAGGAGGAGGGAAGGAAATGCTCTTTCCATGTCAACGCGTTTCTGGAAGGATGGTGAAAAGTTTGTTTTGGTGGCCGTCAAGCCTTAGCATTTTTCTCCTCTTTCTTTTTTCTTTAACTCAGGTTATCACAAAGCAATCTATGCTGTTTCTAAGAAAAATATCATTAAGTTTCATTTTGAAATGTCAAAACAAAATGTTTTGGCATTTCTGAAGTGAAACATTTCATTAAAAATGCTACATCTGAGTGTTTTGACATTTTTTAAATCCACTCTCTTCCTCCCCTTTCCTCAACCTAAATTTGTTAATATTTTTAGACCCTGTAAAACTTAATTTTCCAGCAAACATAGTAGTAGTTAAAAAAAAAAAGGCAACAAACCAACAATATAAAATTGTTGCCTTGTGTATTTTGAAAGCTACGAGCAATGGGAAACCCAGGCAGCTGAGGTTGCCACTGTCTTACAACCTCAGTTGTCCTTTCCACGGTGCAAAAAGGATGTGTAATCATGTAATTTTGTAGTAAGAGCTTTATTCGTTTTTTATTCATTTACAATCTTAGTGGTAAGAATATCTCAAATGCAAAAATTGACCTGGTGGCACGGAGGAAAGCTGGAGCAGGTCGGGAGCTGGGCGATGATGCTGGTGTCCCCTTGCCTTCCTCCTGCTCCCTTGCTGCATCCCTGCCTCAAACGCCGGCTGCATTGGAGCACCCAGGAATTGTCTTGGTGCTTCGGCCAGGAGAGCTTGGGGAGGTTTGAAGGGGATGGGCGGCCCTGAGATACATCAGGGTTGGCTGCTTGCATGGTGCTGGGTGTTTCTCACCTGCCAGCAGCAGCCCCCCCTCCAGCCAGGGCAAACTACCAGTGCTCAGAGGCTGTTCAAATATCCGCCGACTCGAAAGCCATCAAAAGCTGCCTTTAAAGTGATGCTTTTTGTGCGGCGGAGGGAAGAGCTGGCGGGGCCACGTCGCTTGTGGCAGAGTGCGATAGTCGCCTACAAAGGCTCGAGGTGTTTGTCAAAGGGGACGGGGAAGGCTCTGAAGCCAAGAGATGCTTTCAAGAGGAGAGCGAGTGAGTGCGTGCTCCGCTCTGCGCCCCATCACTCGGAGATGAAAGGATGCGAGGCTCGGCTGTGTTGCATCCAGCGTGCGGTAATTGCACACCCTTCCCCTGCCAAAGCCTTAACACTGGCTAAATTCAAATGAAAAATGTAAGAAAAGATGGATTTGCTTTCAAATCACCTGATTTCAGGCGTTCGGGTCCCGACGAGCAGAGCCAATATGGGCTCAAAGTAGCACTGCCCGCTCAGGTGGTGTCTCTGGATAAGAGAGAAATTGAGTTTACCCTCTTGTCGCAGCACCTCCCAGTTATCTGCTGGCAGCCAAACCAGTACTCCCACCACGAGATCCAACCAGAGGAGAGGCTTAAACTGAGAAACACCAATTCTAGCTGGGGATGATGGAAAAAGGTAGTTTTGCTGCCGAAACAGAAAGGCGGGTAGAATCCTGCTGCAGTAGGAGGGAGTGTGCTGGGGCTGGCCAGGTCTTGGCTCTGTCTTTGCTGGTCCCTGCTTAGTTTGGTGCCGTTTCAAGGACTTGGATGAACCACACGAGGCTGAGCAGGTTCAATTTGTGAGCACTGGTTTCCTGGAAAAAAATATCTTGTGGCCTTACAGGTGTCTATCTGGAGGTTTTCCCAGAAAGACCCAGAAGCTGCCTGAGCCGTATAAAATATTGACAATAATCATAATCTGCCAAAAAAAGCCTTTTTTTTTTAAAAAAAAATCCAGATCAGCCAGTTATCTTCATGCAAAAAATCCCCTATGCTTGTGCTTGCTGGGAAAACGGCGGGTGGCTTGGTTTGCTTGAGGACTGTGCTCCCAGCCCTCAGCTCCTGTTTGAGCATCCCCCAGGCTGGCTGGGCAAGCAGACCACTGACCATGGACCTCCTGTCAATGTTGGCGATTAGATATAGGCAGGGGGGCAAAACTCTTTTTGATTTGGAAAAAAAAAATGCCTTTTTTTCTTTCCTTCTGTAGTTGAATGTTTAATTCTCACGTAGTGGGAGCAGATGTGGATCTCAAACCAGAGAGCTCCCTGAAAACACCCCACATTGCTGCATCAGGGAACATTGACGTGTTCAAGGCTGAGTTTTCCCGGTAGGCCCAAACTTATTTTTGCACAGAGATAACCAGTTTGCAGTAGCAGTGTCCACCTAAAACCCTTGCAGAGATGAGACACTGGTGGTTTTCGCAGGGGCGAGCTCAGGGAAAGATGCTGTTCAGGATGACCCAGAAGATTGGTTCATTCAAGGGGAAAAGTGGAAAAACTGCCTCTGGTCTCCTCATCCTTTGGGTAATTGCAGTTTTTTTGGACAAATACAGTCACTCTTCCAGCCTCTTTGGTTGCCTTCTCAGGGGTGTAATGGCTTCATCCTACATCACTCTGCCCCAGACCTCTGGATAGATGACCTTTAAAGTCCCTTCCAACCCAACCCATTCTTTGTCTGTGCTCATCCAGAGCCCGCAGTCTCCTCGGGGCCCTCCACTTCTCTTTTCTAAACAAACATTAAGGAAAAAGGGGCGGAAGGGAGGTGGTGGTTCAGGAACATAAAGTCCCACAAAGAAAATTATCTTCCTTTCACTTGAGTTTTTTTGAAAGCGGCTGGGTTGCAAAGGCGGTTCTGTTGATTGCAGTTTCAGTCCCTGATTATGCAGTAATGGAAGCATCAGGAATCATCAAGCTTCCTTCCTCAATTTGAGTTTGCCCTTCATCCCGTGGTTTCAGGCTAAGTCGAAAATGGTCATTTGGAAGAGGAAGGGGGGGAAAAAAGCACGATATTGTTTATCTCCCTTAAAGTCACAGCTCTATTTGCCGTTCCCGTTTTACCGCTCGGCCATTTGAAAGATCAATTAGCAACTGTCTCATACGTGAGCGATAAAACCTTTCACGGGGAAACTTTTCCCCAGGCTGAGAAGTACTTTTCTGTCCTTCTTACAGAAAGTGTAAAGGCCAGGTGGTTCCTCCAAGCAGGAGTTCCCAGGTAAAAAGATGACACAGGCTGTGAGGAGGCTTTGAGATGGGCTGTCAGACTGTGCTGAGGGTTGCTATTAGTGAACAAGAAATTAGAGTTTTCTGGGGAAAAGCCAGCAGGTTGTTGGGCTGGGGATGTACTGAACTCTCTCCTGATCAGAAGCTGTGAACAGAGGAGGAAAGCACCTCCTGCAACAGGAGGTTTTGGTGTTTGTGATGAACTTGGCCGTCCTCTCCCTTTCACTGTGCTCATCCTCTAATAGTTGGGATCCTTTCGGGGGGACTAAGCCGTTACAACAACTGCTTTATGCTTATTCTCCCTGAGGCAAAAGTACGGTCCTTATTTTAAAGTTCTATAGTATGCGTGCACATCTATATACGCACAGGGATTTATAGACATCTGTGTAGATAAGGCTGATGGGAAGTTCACAAAGCAGGGGCAAAATAACTGCAAAACCCAACTTTCAGGTATCACAGCTAAGCGAAGCCTGGGGTTTTGGGGTATTGGAGCTGCAAAGGGTAACCCTTCTGCCTTGGCACTTCATTCCTGGGGGAAAGGCAAAGCTCTGGCCATTCTAACGTGCCTGGGACACTGCTCCTGCTCTCCCTACTGCCCAGGGTGGCCGATGTGGTTGCACCTCTTGCAAGGGCTAAGCCTTTTCTTTTCTCTCCTTCTTTTTTTTTTTTTTTAAAAAAAAACTCCAATCTGTTTGCACTTCTCCCCCCTTTCCCGTCGCCATCCCTTAGGCCTTCTGGGGAAAGAAAGAAACAGCCTCTCTGTTTTTAATCAACCTAATTAGTGTATCTTTAATACAATTAGAGGGAAATTTTACCGCTCCCCCCCTTCTCCGTGTATCAATTAAAGCCCCACAGTTGCAGAGTAAATTTCTAATCCATTTAGGACCGTCTCCCCCGGCTTCGCATCCCCCTCCTCCTCCTTTTCCTCCTCCTCCTCCTCCTCCCGCCTGGCAGAGTGTTGCTTCCTCCTCCGTTTTCTTTAGGAGTCTGTTCAAACAGTACATTGTAAGGAGTAAATAAATTACTCTCTGCCCCCTTGCCCTCTCCTCCGCGGCAGCCGGCCCCGTTCCAGGCAGCTGCCCTGATTGTACGGGCAGGCGCAGGGGGGGAAAGGGGCTCGCACAAAGCCAGGGCTGCGGGGCTGCACGCTCCGGGTCAGGGGGGGTCGCGTTGTTCATCCCTCTTTTCTTCTATTCTTCATCCCCTCTTCTGCATCTTGCTTTGTTTTTTTTTTTTTTTTATTTTTTTTTTTATTTTTTTTTTTGCTTTATTTTTATTTTCCAGGACTAAGGGTGTTTGGGCTGGTTAGGGATTAGTGTCTATTCTTGTGGCAGGTAGGGATTTATTCCAGGAGACACCCCCCCCCAGGTGGGTTTTTCTCCCCTTGGGGGTCTGAGCAAGGTGGGTTACGGCCTCGCAGCTCCTGCCCCGGGATGCTGCGTGGGGGACCTGGGGGGTCCCGCTGTGCCTGGCTGCCCCTGTGATTCCCATGCGGAAAAAAAGCTTCCCTAAACCCAGAGGGAAGAGCCCTGTCCTGTGCCAGCACCTACAGACCATCCAGGCTCAGCACCAGTGGGCCCAGTCCTGCCCAGTAGCTCAGGGGGTGGGAGGCACCGGCTGGTGGAGCAGTGTCTAAATAGCAAGAGCATTTTCTTGAGGTTTGGGGTTGGTTTTTTTTTTTTCTTGTAGTAAAAACAGACGGCTGCTGGATCTCCAAAAGCTGATCGAACGCCAGAAAATGAGACCTGCTTAATTAGTGCACATTCGTTCACAAACTCCTGAGAAGTGTTGAGGGCTCTGGGCTGGGATGTCCGAAGTGGGGCATCCTGGAGGCATTGAAGCTGGGAGAGAACTGGGAAGGAAGAGGCAGGACCCGACTTTCTTCACCTCTTTTTGCACGTGGGTGTAAGAGTTTGCTGGCAGAGGCGCAGAGTGAAGCTGTGGGGCTGGGGACTTACCCTGTGCAATGCCTGGCCAGCATCCCAGCACGGGGTGATGCTCCGGGAACACCACTGCAACTGGGGACCGAGCTGCGCTCCAGAAAGTCCTGCTGGCAGCTCGTTATGTCAGGGCAAACACAATTAATAGCTTTGCTGCTGCCTTTGCGAGGTAGACGGGCGAGACTTCCCCTCTCTGCCTTTCTCCCTGGCTGGCCCACGACTACAAGGTCCTGCCTTTATGGATCACCGAGTCCCTGCGCTTTCTTAATGAACCTGCGTTTAATGCTTGACTTCTCTGTGTCATGTTTAATTACAGCAGCTGTAACTTCCTCGTTGGTTGGCTTGAAATAATATCTAAGTGCTTCTGAGCTTTAGAGCCTTGTTATTCTTCTATAATTAGAGTTTTAAGGCTGGTGTGAGCCATCCCTATAAAATAGGCGGCCATTTGCCATGCATGCTTATTGCAAGGCTTCAGGTTTCCCAAAGATGGGAAAGAGATGCTGTTATTTAAAATCTTGCAGGTTTAGGTGGAAGGAAAGGTGGGCCCAGGGTGCAAGAGGTGGCAGCTGCGCTCTGTGGATTGATGGCGGTGGAGCATCTCGCTGAGCGTTTCAAAACTCAAGTATCACCAAGGAATGAATATCAAAAAGCGCTTTGCTTCCTTTTGCTTAAAGTTGAGTTTGCTTCCTTTCGTCTCTGAGTACGCTGCTGTTCCCATGACAAGGGTTGGGATTGGGAGGAGTTGAGGATTTTGCTGCCTCTTCACGTCCCCTCTGCTTTGGTGTGTGGCTGGTGACCCTCTGGGAAAGGGAGACAAAAGCAAGACAGGGACAGGGATGAGCATCAAATGATCTTAGAAACCTGAGGTGACACCGTGCCTCCCTGGGAGACCATGGGCGAGACAGCAGCCAACTTGTAAAACAAGTGGCCTTTTAGGACCTGCCAACTCGGGAGAGAAGGGGGCTTTGAGGGGGTAGAGATCGTCCCATTTATACCACATCTGCACTCCCGGCGGAGGGGCCGCGAATGTTCCCCCGCTCAATCTCCCCCTCTATATTCACTGCCTTTTCAAGAAAGGTTTTTATTCTGCCAAAGTGAAGGGATTGATGTCTTTTTCTTAACTTTATGTTCGGGTACCTGTGTTGTCTGGGCAGCTGCGGCAGGAGCTCGAGCACGTGGACCATCTGGAGGGGTTTGTGCTGCCTGTGGAGAGAGGGCTGAGTGACTTTCCAGCTCTGTCCTTGCTCTGCCTAGGAGGTCTCGGGGGGGACATGGGGACTTCTTAGCTCAGGAATAGCTCCAGTCCATGTGAGTGTGGTGGGTTCTCTGGCAATGGCATTGCAGAGCTAGTGCCACCACCAGAGGCAAGGTGAAAAGAAGAGCAACAACATTTCTAGTTTTTATTTAACTCATGCACTTCTTGAATTCCTGCAGCTGGAGGGTGTCTTTGCCCCAAACCAGGCAGAAAAAGCCACAGCCTGAGGTGGATGTTGAGCCACCCCTGGGGTATGGTCTCATATAGTGAGACTGGAGCCCCAGGATAACCCAGATCCTATGGCATGGGACAAAAACCTGGGACAAGAGTGAGCTGGAGACATCAGGGTAGTGCTGGGCTCACAAGGGATGGTGCACCTGGAGACAGGACACCCCATGGGCCAAAATACAGTATCTCCTCAGTGTGGCTTTGGATCATCCCCTCGTCCCTCTGGTAAGCAGCTCCTTAGAAGAAAAGGGCAACCTGCTGATCCATCCCATCAAAACAGGCAAGAACAAACCACCCTGCTACATCCATTTATGCTGTAAAAGCTTCCCTGAAGCATCTGTCATGGGCCACGTTTGGAAGCAAGGTCCCAAATCCAGCAGAGCTGGAGCCCGAGCTGAGCCCATGACATGGGACCTGGCACTCATGGACATGGAGAAGCTCATCTCCTCGTAAGATCCCCACCGTACTACTTGTGCCGAGCGTTAAGAGGGCTTTTTCCAGCGGGAAGGGGATGGCGAGGAGTGACAGTCTCTGAATTGCAATTTGAAACGTTTACAGCCCAGTCAATCCTAATTCATTATTAGCTGTAATTGTTTCAAAGAAAGTGTCCACTGTTATGTAAAATGCAGTCCCAGATGCTTCTAATGGTTCAGGCTCTCTGATTGCTGTAATTTGCAAAGCTTTTGCCTTTTTTTTTTTTCCTCCCCTCCTCCCTCTGTAGTTATGATGTGCCTTTCATGAGCCAGCGAGGAAGAAAAGAGAGAAAAGCTTGCCATTAGAGGAAAATAATAATAATGTTGTACCTGAAAGGCCATTAGCGAGTCTCATATGAAAGTATGCATCTGGTCTGTGCCCAGCCTGGCCTGGATACTCCCCGGCACCCGGACACTGCTTGGGGACACCTGGGGACAGGGACACACGGGGCCCAGGGATGGCTCTGCTCACAGGGAGAAGGGCTCCAACCCGGCTGTGCAGCCCAAAGCGCTGCTGCACTAATCCAGGCATCAGGATATGTAAATAACTAGCGCACTTCGCAATTAATTTTTGCAATTAGACGCAGGCTCAGCACAGATGAGAAATCAGCTGGGGTGGAGCAGCTTTTGGTCGGCAAATTTAATGGGGGGGTATTTGTGTGTGTGATTTTGCTGGTAAGAGAGGTTTTGTGTCTCCTTTGACATGAAGCAAACACCCATTTCCCACTTCCATCCTCTGATGGTGCTTTGTATAAAGGCAGAACTGCAGGGATGTCTCTCGCCGGGACACCCAAGCTGTGTCCTACGGGGCATTTCAAAGCTCTTCTTGCTTGCCGTCTTTTGCCTCCGCCTCTGTTTTCAGCTCAGGTGTCTGTTTTAGCCTGTCTGTGTCAATCCTGTCACCAGGAGCTTCTTAAGTCCGTAATATCAACCTAATTTAAAGAAGGCTTTACTTGATGAGACAGGTTTCAGCCCCTGCTGTGTGCAGAGGAGAGAAATGAAGGTTGGTTTGGTGTTTCCATCACACCCTGCGCAAGGCTGAGCTCTCTTGGGATGAGGCAGAGTCCTTGGTCTGAGTTTGCCTGGATGAACTGTGCTAGATGTATGATGGGGATCAGACAAAGATGCGCTTCTAGTGCTTTTTGGGTTTAGTTTCTTTGTTTTTGAGAAAAAAAAATTACCCAAAACTCATTGTGAAAGAGCCTAGAGGACACAAAAGCTGAGATTAAGAAAAGTGTCCCCTGTGTCCGGCAGATGCCGTGTCCGTAAATTATTTTGGGGTGATATACTCAATGAATTGCACTGGGATTTCCCTCTCTCCGAGGCCAGGCTGGGGAGGGGGACAGGACGGGGATGGGGGACAGGCAGCAAGACGGAGGAGCAAAGGCCAGGAGGAGCCATCCAGGGTGGTGGGAAGGGAGGGCTGCCCTTTCACCTCCGCTCTCCCCCAAAACTATTTGCCGCGCGACCCGGCCTCGCCGCTTCCCACCAGCCAGCCCTGTCCTGGCCCCCTCCCCAGGACCCGCTCCCCCGAGACAGGCTTTGTCTGGGGAAGATTGAGAGAGCTGATGGAGCGGGGCGGCCGCCTTACCCTTCACCTCCGAGGAGGGTGGTCCTCAGGGGTCATTGCCGGGGGCACGCAGGGCAGTGCGCGATGGCATTGTCTGCTCGGGAGCTTCAGGAGGGGCTTCTGATGGGGGAGAAGGGCACGTAGCATCCATCCGCCTCCCTTGCATTTCACAGCACCCATCCCAACACCTTGCATCTTGCAGCCCCCATTCCAGCCCCTTGCATTTCTCCCCCCATCCCAGAGCTGGAGATTTCCCGGTGTTGGGAATAGAGGGGATAAATCTTATTCATAGAAAGGTTAACTCACGGGTTAACTCAGGGGCTGTGTGTCCAGCTCTGGCAAATAGCAATATGCTTTGAATATTCCAATAGCTTGGAAGTGTCAATTAGGCTCTCGAGACATTGTTTGTTCGTTAATTCTCGAACGTTGTTCGTTGTTCTAATTACTCTGACCTGATGCTCTGGGGGTGCTGAGGTGGACTAATCAAAAATGTACATCCTTCAAAACAAAGTTAGGGCTCGATATTGAGGGAAAATGCCGTTTCCACAGCCAAGCCTGCGTTGTTTGGGGATTTACAGCGGCATCACACTCTCCATCCCTGCAGAGGGACGGGGAGGAGGGAGCGAGTGGCTGGGCTGTCCAGGTGTCTTGCACGCTACCGGAGGAGCCAGTGGGATTGAGATTGCTTTATTCCCCCCGTGTCCGTGGCTGCGTGGGGCTGGCAGCCCCGGCTCCTGCAGGATGTGTTAATGCAGGTCGCGGCGTGGCCGGACTCGCCGGTCCCGGCGGGAGCGGGGACGGATGCGGTGACAGCAGAGAGACAGCTTGCCAGCGTCAGACAGGGCTGTGCAGGGAGATGGGGCCGATGTGGTTGGAGAGCTTTGCTTTGCAGGAAATGATGATTTTGGAGGGTGAGGTGAAACACTCTGAACTCCCCAAATCAGAGCTAGAAAATGGATACCGCAGTCGTGAGCACAATGGTCACATAGGAACCAAAGCAGCCTTTCTTGTTTGATTTTTTTTTTTTTTTCCTCCATCTCAATTAAGTCTCTTTATTATTTCATCACGGAAATTGTTTGTGCCTTTAACGAACAGGAGGAACATTTGCAAATGCCTTTTTGTCTGAAGGCAAAGCTGCTTGGTGCTACTGAACTTCAAGGGATCATTCCCTGTTTCCGCTCCTCTCCCTTTCTCTGCTGAGGCAGAACGTAGCATAACTTAAAAGTCAGTGATTCAGACTGCAATTATAACCTAAAAGCACAAATAAAAGATAAGCTGGCATCCTACTGTTCCCCATTTGCATCTGTGTCACATGGGATGAAGGGAAAAATAAAATCTGCTTTTATAAAGTGTTGAGCCAGAGAATCTCGTCCAGCAGAAAGAGGAAAATAAACAGATCCCCTGAGGCACCGGCTGTTTGAGTTGCAAATGACAACTCGGTTGGAAGAGGGTACCAGAGAGGCAGGAGGAGTTTGCACGAGGGTTGGCCACCCCGGCACCACGGACCCCAATGCGGGGGGTTTCCCATTGCTCCCCCAATATTTGCCACAATTCCCAATGGTGAGGAGGTGTGGTGGGGGCTGCCCAGTTGCAGGAGGGTTTTGTGGGGCTGTGGGGCTGCCATGGTCCCCCATACCCCCCATGTCCCATGTCCCCCATGGGACAACCATCCCACACAGCTCCTCGGGACCAGCGCCTCTAATGTTATCCTCTATTTTGGGGAGCAAGGGCTGATTTTAGCATCAGCAGAGATTTCTACTGCTTTTGTGTTGGTTAAACTGAAAAAAATCACCTCCCAGGGTGTTTCAGGTTTCTCTGTTTGCAGAGATGGTTGGGAACTCACTGGGGTCCTGTAAACACTTCTTGCTGAAAGTAAACAGGTTTTTGAGACAATGGGCTTTTTTTTTTTTTTTTTCAGAATGTTGATGTGCTTCTAAGAGAAAAAAAGAATCCAAGAAAGGGGCAGAAGAAGGAGGATGTTGGCTGAGATACTGAAGAAAATCTAAGGTATCCATCCTATTTGGGAGCAGGGGGGGCTGCGCCGTGTGCCTTTTGGGCTGGAGGGGAATTGAAATGCTGCAACCAAAGCTCAGCTGCAAGAATTTGTCTTCCAGCCTGGGAGCAGATCGTTTCCCAGCCAGGCGCTGAGCTGGACACAGGGAGCCACATCGATACAGAAAATGCTCTAGGCTGGTCTCCTTAACTTGGCTCTGTCCTTTGCCACCTCCTGTTTCCCCAGAGACCAACCCTGATGCTTTATAAAAGCAGGTTTTATTTTTCCCTGCCGCTCTCCAAGACCCTTTAGTGCTGTGTGTGCTCACGGCAGACCGTTTCTGTGGTGTGAGCTCTTTCCCTAAAATCCTGCAATGCTTTATTGGGTGTTTCCATGTGCCCAAGCCCCGTGGTGTGGCCGGAGGGGCTCCTGCCAGCCTTTCCGGCCCCGGGAAGCGGAGCAGCTGTGCCGGGGATGCTCGGAACAAAGTCCTTCTCCCGGTGCCGGCAGCCTGCGATTTGCATACAGATGCGTAGGAAATCCCGGCGGGTCCTGGCACCGAGGGGGAAGGGGACCACTGGTGCGGGCAAAAAGGTGAGACTGGCCAATGTGTGGCCCCTGAAATCTCCCCAATATCGTGCCAGGCTTGGGGAGCCCCTTCCCCCATGGGATCAGGAGCAGCCTCCAGCCCAACAAGCCTGGAGCGTGCAGGATGTTCCTCGTGATGCAGCAGCATCCTGCCCTGTCTGTCTGTCCATCCTTTCTCTCGTTCCTCCTCATCCCGTTTTCATCAGCCTATTCTACACTTTCACCCTCCTGCTGTCTCTTGTTGTAGATCCAGGGTAGTGCTTTAAAAAAGCGTTTTGATCCTGTTCATTTGCTGCCCAACAGCTCTGGGTGCTCCGCACTGTCTCACCCAGAGCACGTCCCCACCCAAGTGTGCAAATGGTGCAAAACCCCATTCCCACCATCCCTGCACCTCGAGTCCCTGTCCCGTGGCAATGACGGGCATTCACCAAAACCAGTGGTTTTTGCGGGCTAAGGAAGGTTAAACAAACCACCCATCAGCAAACGGGTTAAAACTACAGTCTGTGATGCCCTCACCCCTGGGCAGCAGAGGAACTCCAACTGGAGACTGCCGCGGTCCATAAACAGTCTGTTTGCTTTATTTTAAAGAAAAGTTATCCATCAAATCTGTTTGAATAGGAAATAAATGCAGGGGAAGCTGTGAGCGGCCGTGGAGGGTCCTTGGGCAGAAGGAGAGGATGAATTTGTCAAACCCGCTGTTTGTACAGCTGGATCCCTGAGTGTTTTGCAGCACCGAGAAAGCCAAGGTTGCATACGAATGAAACGCTGAATTTGTTGCCCACTTCTTGCCTGCCCTTCCCTGGATGCTGATGGCTCTGTGTTGCCTTTGCTGTTGGACTCCAAACCACACTTGACGTGAGGCTGGCGATGGAGGGATTGCAACGGAGGGACACAGGGCAACGCAAGACATCACACATTGACTTCCCAAATTTTGCAAGGAACGGGGAGAGGTAAAACACCAGAGCCACAAATGTTGCATCTCAACGAGGATGCTCAGCAACCCCCTCTCCTACCAACGTGCAATTAAAGAGAACAAAAACCCAACGCTGTGGAGGTGCTGGAAATGAGACAGCTTCCTCGCCGTCCTTGCAGCTCCCGTTATCGAATACCCTCCGTGGCATCCCAAATGCATGACCTCGGCAAACGGCAAATTGAGTCTGTTTATCACGTGGCTCCTTAAGAGGTGCTTGCCTGGTGAATGGCCTTGGCATACATTAAGTGAATAAACCAGCCCATTGTTCGGCTCCTTCAGCCGCTCTGCTCAGTTGACCCATTCAATAACTGTTTGTTTGCACAGATTTCCCTGTACAAGTGCAACAAGCTGAACCCTGGATCTGAGCAGATGTGTTTGGAGTAGGCTCTCTCTCCTCGCTTCCTTCCCATCAAGGTGTATTGTTGCGTCTTTTGAGAGCTCAGGCTCTCACCAGCGTGACTCATTCCGGCAAAATTTCTGTGCTGCTTTCAGGGACCCCTCGAGGGTTTCCAGGCATGATTTACCCCTTCTGTGGCCATGTTTGGAGCTTCAAATTCATCCAAAACTTCCTCCTATGGGGTGTCCTTATGTTTTATCACTGCCTATCCGCGCGTGAGAAAACAGGGAGCGCAATGGGACAAGGGAAAGGTGCATAACTGCTGTTTGAAGCCAGAATTGAATCAGATGTGTCAGCATCTCCTCTCGGAGGTTGCTTGGCTCTGGGGAAGGTGCCCTGAAGCCCTCTGGGACTGTGTCTATCGCGGACATCCTTTGCTTTGACCTCGCAGCACTGTGTCCCAGCCCTTCCCTGCAGCCTGGAGCTCTGCCAGAGGAGTTAAGAGGTAGGAAAGCCCCAACCTGCCCTTCTGGGATGCTGGGAGACCAAACTGTCCACGCGGCTTGAACTTCTAATTGGCAAAAAAGAGAAACGATATCAAATCCTGTAGTTAAACCCTTGTGCAAGGGCAGATCCCTGCAAGTGCCTTTGTTTCGGGAGGCCTGTTTTTCAGATGCAGAATCTAGAGGATTTTCACAAAGATAGCACTTCTCCATTGGAAAACCATTGATAGTTTTCCCCCTAAATCATCTGATAGAACTCACTGCTGGTAGCTCATGTCTTCTACCCAGAAGTACCAAAGTGCTGTGTAAATGCCATGAGTTCAGGCTGATCAGGCACGATCTTTCCTTGATGTAGAGACAGAATGGCTCAAAAATTCACAGAAAAATAGTCTCCAGCAGTAAAAGTGAAGGGATGTCCTCGTGTATTTAAAAACCATGGGTAACTTTGGGTATGGAGTAAGGGCACATCCCACAAAACAAAGAAACGGTGGCAAGCTCTGGAGCGGTGATGCTGCCGCCTGAAATCAAAGTCAGCTCAAGGTTAGCTAAAAATACAGCAGGCACGTTCTGCGGGACTGTGGATGCCAAGACCCAATAAGCTATTAAAAGTTCTGGAGATTTTAAATCCTTTTTTTCCATTGATGTATCACATGAATCACAAATACCCTCAAACGAGCCATTTGTGCGTCTCCCTCCAGACGGAGCTGACAGGGGGATAAACCAAACGCATGCAAATATTATTTCAGGGCAGGCTGAGATTGGATGGGGTGAAAGAGAAAAGTTAAACATAGAAGCATATTTATTTCTGCATAATTTTGTCAGCTTTCTGCTGGCAGCGAGAGACTAAACTTCGGAGGAGCCTGACCTCCGGATTATCCGAGGGAAGACATGTGCTCGCTGTTTCGGAGTCACCATCTGTGCGGGAGATTTCGGGGAGCAGAGACGCGTGGCAGGGAGACGGCTGCATCAGCCCTGGACCACCAGGACCCTCAATTCCTGAGCATCCTCCCAGCCCTGCCCGTGCATTTATCACTGCAACGATTTTCTAGTTGTCGGGCGGGGGGCTCTTCAGCTTTTCTATTTCTTCCCCACCAACCCTCCAGCCCTGCTCTGGGGGACTTTCCCCCCCTCCTGCAATCGGCCCCGGCGGGTCCATTTGCTTTTGTCTCCCATTAATTGCTTGCTACTTTTCACTGCCTGCTCCTCCCCCTTTTAAAGATAAATTTTAAAGCCCAAGCGGGGTGGAGAATGGCTGAGCCCGCTGTTATTTTTGACATTCGCCCCAGTGACAGCTGGACCTTGCAAGGCTGGGGCCGTTCGCACACAAAGCCTATTAGCTGTGCCCACTCACTTAATGAGGCCTGAAGTCTGGAAGGAAAATTTCCTCCCCCGAAGTGTGGCAGAGCCCTTTGTCATTGTAAACAGGCGCTGCTCGCCCAGCCTGGCCTTGCCTTTCTCCTTCCTGCCACCGTGGCTTTTCTATTTACTCAGGAGACAAAAGCGGAGCCGTGTCAGCACGCCGGGAAGAGAATGCACCCAGCTACTGGGGTTCACACGCATGCAGGGACACGCGCGCCCGCCTCTGCCACCCACCCGCCTCGGCCAAGGCTCCTCGGTGTCACCGACACCAAGGGGACACCCAGGCACGGGCTGTGGGATCGGGAGGGAGGGGAGCACCTGGGATTTGCAGAGCCATAGGGACCGCTCCCTATAGGAACAGGCTGTACAGGTCAGAACGGCAGTGGGAAGAAGAGCGGGATGCTTCCTCCAAAATCCTTCACCCGACCATAGTGATTTGGGGCTCCAGAAATTCCTGCATTAGCCACAAAGTCGGTTTTGAGGGATGTCTTCATCCATAAATTTCTCTAGTAATTTTTTGAATGTGCATCTTTTCTTTTTTTCTCATGCAAGGAGCGTCCTTCCCAGCTCTACAAATAGTTCGCAAAGGAATATCTCCTTCTGCCTCTCTTGAACTTGCAGCCTGCCTGGCTTTGTGGCATTGTAAGCCCCAACATGTCCCATTTTATGCCTATTTACAAGGGGAGTCACTACCCAATAGAATAAAACCGTAAGTGCCTATAAAGCATTTTAGAAATAGAAACACTCTTGGTGTAACATTTATTGAGGCTATTAGCAATGTGCAAGCAAAGAGCAAGGAAAAAACCCAGCTGCTTTCCCCGAGCAAGGCCACCTCACAGATCGTCCTTCCTTCGGCTGAGGGTGACCAGTCACTTGACATAGACCCTGTCACCAAGGGTGAGCAAAGTTACCGGGATGAAAGCTTTGGGATATAGGTCTTGATTGGAATAAGAAGGTGAAATCTCCAGGTCTCATCATTTGCAGCATAACCTTCAGCGTCAGCCAGGTGTAAATCAGAGCTGGAAGATCTGCCTGGTCTTCATCCAGGCTGGGAAAGAGCTGAGAGGTACGAGCTGTCCCTTCTTTGTAGTGTCACTACCGAAGCCCAAAGAGCATTTAAATATCCTGCTTGGGGTGCGTGCGAGGGCAGGCTGAGGCTGCTGCAGACATCGCAGCCTCCACGGAGCCAATTTGCTTTTGTGGTTCAAGTGAGTAGAGGATGACATGAGAGCTAGACCTCGGAGGATGTCCTCATGCCATTGCTTTCTTGGGCTGCCCCCGGTGAAAACTTCCAAAAGGCTTCAGAAAAGCAGCTCCCAACCCGCAGCGTCTCTGTATCTGCTGGCACCCCTTCCCCCGCTTCTTTTTTGCTCCTTCTTCTCCAGGGATTTGCTTGCTAGTTTTTAAATATTTGCATATTTCAGTGCTTTCTTTCTGTTGGTAACCAAAGCTGTTTGGTAAAAGCTGAGACATGCTCTAAATGTAAGTCAGGCAAAAAAATTACCTTTTTTGTGTGCTTTGCAATTATCACAGCAAAATGATTCCTTTCTTCCTTCCGTAGTCAGTAATTTATTTTTTTAACAGAAAAACTAAAACGTTACTTCAAGAACGCCGGGTTAATGCCGTTCTTGTTTTCCCTGTGAAGTTAAGCTGGCTTCGTGACTGAAGTGTTTGTCTTCAATTTATAAAATTGCTTGTGGGTATGTCCCACTTTGGGAAGACACAAGAGGCATTTACAAGCGAGAAAATCTCAGGTTCCAAATTGGTTGTTTAGTAACAAAGGGAGGGAAAAGACCAATCTTTATCCTGTGTTTTCAACTTGCCTTTGCCAGTGTTTCTAAAGCAGCTTTTCCCTGTTTGTTTCATAAATCCTAAGGCGTAAAGCCAACAGTCTCGGGAAACGCACAGTGAGTTTTGATCACCAGTCTCAGCATCTCCCTCTTGCTCCTCCGGTTCCCTGCGCTGACACCAGCCCACGAGCATGAGGACTCCTGCACCCACCTTGTGGTAGCCTCTTCTGAGCAATGTTTGGTCAAGGGATGATGGAGAGAGAGGTGGAAGATATAATGTCAATGAGAAGTAACCAAGTCTTTCCCCTCCCACAAGCCATGATGGCCCTTTTGGCTCATTTGAAGTTCAGCCTGTTCTGGGGATGAGGGAAAGGGATTTTTCTATCCTCACTTGGCTTTGCGTGACCTGCTGGGACTGCAGCAGCTTTGCTGGAGTTCCTTATTGACCTCCCCAGCTCCTGCTACCTTGGGCCAAGACCACTTCTTTGCGGCAGCATAGTCTAGCTGGTGGGTAGTCAGGTCTTGAAAGACAATGACAGTTTGGCAGGCCAAGTCTCCCAGTTTAATGAGCGTCCAGGGAAATGTGTGTAAATGCTGATTGTAGGGTAGGAAGGTGAAGGACTGGGCTGTAAGAGTGATTCTAAAGCATAGCTTTGCTGACTGACTGAGCAAGTTTCCCAGATACTCTGACAGCTCTTGCATGTCCAACACATGTGAAAGCCTCTCGGTCACATTTCTCTGTAAATCCTTGAAAATTTTCCCTAATGGCAATGGAGAGCCTTCCTGTTGCACACAATCACATTGTGTAAGGCTGCTCTGGAAACAAGGAGCCTGCTGTGGTCCCCTTTTCTTCTTGTGGTTCTGTGTAATTCGGGGATTTTGACATGGAGAAGGCTGCAGAAGCCCCTCTTCCCTCTGGTGTCAGCTTGTCTCTGTGCGAGGGGATTAGGACACGGCAAAGGAGCCGCAGGGATCGGGGAGGAGGTTGTGCCACAAACCAAGGTGGGGGCCAGGAGCCTTTCTCCATCGCTGTGGCCTTTTCGTCTCAGTGTCCTTCTAATATCTACTAATCGGCTTTTCATTTGTAGTCTCCCTTTTAACTCACCGGTGTTCATACCTCCGACATTAAGTTGGCAAGCTCGCGCCTGTGTAAAAGCTGTAAGTCAGGGCCGGGCAAATGGCTCCAGGAGTGCCTGCGAGCCTGGCGTGTGTCAAGGGGATTTGCATTTTGAAGACGGAGCTAATCCCTTTTCTATGGTCCGCACTCGTAGGCAGCTGCCCAGAAGCGTTTTGCCTGTCCTCTCCTCCACCCTCCCTATTGACGGGGATTTCAGAACAAAGAGGGCAGCGGGTCAGGGGTGGGAGCACCGACCTGGCGCGCAGGAGAGCTGGCTCCGGTCCTCTGCTCTCACACAGCCTCCCAAGGTGACCCTGGGTAAGTCTCACAGACTACATCTACACGGGCACCAGAGCAGGTTTATGTGTGCTAACGTCCAACCCATCCATGAAGCTGGTCTCCAGCCCGGCTCCGATGGCCAGCCCAGGTCAGGAAAGCTGCTGGGGGACACTGGAAATGAATAAATCCATAAACACCTTCCCAGCACTTCCAACCAGCCTTTTGAAATTTGAATTGCATCTACTCGCTACCGCTGGGGCTGTATTTTGAGAGCTCTGTGAAAATCTGGGTGTGTGTTTCTGCTCCTCTGGTCTGCAGAGCCTTCTAAAAAGCTGACACCAGGCGAGGGTTAGATTTCATATCATCTCGGCTTAAAGATGCACATGCTGCAGAAGTTGCTCTGAGGCCAGCAGCTGACAGGGGAGATGTCCAGAGTCCCTGGATGAGACCACGCTTTTCAAAGCCAACTGCAGGATGGAGATACTCAGCACTCACCGAAATAAATCGGAGGGTTAAATGTAAGTATTCAGTTGGCTTTGTCAAGTGAACAAAATTCTTGTGAATATCCCTTTTGCCACTATCTCATTAAGAATATTAACCTCAAGATTGAGAAGGTGGGAGAATTGAATGCCAAGAATTCTGGCTGGATTTGGCTTTTATGCTTCATTTACAGAGGCCAGGATGATCTTTCCAAAGTACGGGTGATTATTTGCACCAACCCTGTGCAATGACTGTCTCTTACGCAGTTGTGATGAGGGGTTTGGAAGCTGAGGAGGATTTTTTAGGCCATTTTCAGCCCCTTCTGTGTGACTCTAGTTACCTGCCAAGATGCCCTAAGGCTCAAAGAGGCCACAGCTCCTTGCTCACCTCTTGTGGAAGAAGGGAGACCTGCAACCCCAATCTGTGGTCTATAAATGCATCTCTTTCCAACAAATCAGCATTTTCCAGTGATGGGGGTGGGAAATATTTCCCTTAGAAAATCTCCCACCAACTTTACAGCAACAGACCACACCAAGTCCATCACTAGGTCACAG
This sequence comes from Xenus cinereus, assembly GCA_025774025.1. Classification (NCBI taxonomy): domain Eukaryota; kingdom Metazoa; phylum Chordata; class Aves; order Charadriiformes; family Scolopacidae; genus Xenus; species Xenus cinereus. The sequence goes on along the minus strand of JAOXJK010000005.1, from coordinate 3,887,941 downwards.
AGCTATCTGCAGGTGTCTGGTCTCTTACCTCTCCTCTCGGAGTGGGAGGACTTGCACCAAAGCAAGGGATCCTTATCTCCGTGACTGTCCTGGGGAAAAATGTCCAGTGCTGACAATCTTTAGTGTGATTATTTTATATCACAAGGTTTTCTGGGCAAGGGGATGCTGCCAGAACAAGGAAACCACCCAGCACAGCACGGGCAGGTGGGCTTTTGTTGGCCATGCAAGAATGCAGATTCCCCCCCAAGCGGGGAAGAAAATAGAGTTGGGTTGCATTTGAAATAAGACTTGTGCAAAAATTTGCATAATAGCATGTAAAAAAATGTGATGTGAAACTAAATATAGTGCAGTGCTATTTTACCAACCTCTGGTTAATCAAAGTTAACTGCATTATAATGTAACATGTGTTGTCTCGCTGCATATCAAATTTCCATTCTTCCAAACCATCGGCCTGTTTCTGAAAGGCAGCTCTACAAAGAAGTACAGGGGAAAACGAAATCCCAGCCACGCTACACCTCAAATCGTAAGTAAACTTGCTTTTATACTGATACAAAAGTTTTAATTCTTTCTTTTAAGTCTCACCGTGGCATTTGAAGCAAAGCTGGGTGGAAGGGTTGGGTGGAGGCAGGAGGAAACACCCATTTCCAATTCTCTGGAAAAAGCCAGATTTATCTGTCATGTCGGGAACAGAAATATAAATATTTACTTGAACCAAACCCACAATTCTCTATAGAAAGAAAGGAGGTTTCGAGGTAAAGCCTTTCAGCCTGCTCTATTTAATCTGCAATGTCTTGAGCCTTTCAGAGGAGCATTGTCACTATGTGAGCGTTAGCCAAGGCTTATCCTACAGGAAAGTTGGACAAGAAAGGATGACCAATTTTATCTTTGATTTTTTGTTTCTTTCTGTTTGTTTTTTTTTTAAATAAATTTGTCTTCTGATTATCAACTCTTTCCATTTCCTCCTCCTGCAATTTCTATCATGAACCATGATCTCTGTCCTACCAAGTTCTTGCTGTGGCTCCCAGGCCGTATCGGACATTTTTCTACGTTATCTTGATTTAAAAAGCCGAGGTTATATTGCAAAGCAGACCCCGGGCTGTTACCCTGTGTGAGCCTCGCTGGCCCGGTGAATCCCAAACTCTTGTTAATATTCATATTGTTGATAACGGCAGCGTTGGAGGCTCTGATGGGCTCAGTGGCGTTAGGTCCCATACAAACCCGTGTGGGAAAGACACGGGTCCCCGTGTGCCGGGCGAAGTTCTCCCCTTTTTGAGCCGAGAGTTGATCGACCGCCCTCACCCAGGGTTTTTTTTTACACCACGAGGGCTGCTGGCGTTCGGCACGTTCCTGGAAACACCCCACTCTCCCCATTCAAAGCCCCTGTGGGTTGAACTCCTCCACGGCTGCTGTTAATAGGTTAATGAGACCCTCGTCTGGCAGAGTTAGAGTGCCTGGCTTTCTAAGATAAAACTATCCAGCGACATTAGGAGGTTGGGCCTCTTTATGACTGAACGCCATTCATCCTGAGTACACAAGAGCTCGCAAATTTAATAAGCAGAATCCATTTCAGCCCCGTGGCCTGCCATGGCAACAGGAGAGAGGGGCTCCAGCCTCCGCTGCTCAGGCATCATTATCTCCAGGGCCATCTGCTCCAGAGAAGCACAATCCCAAACTCATTTAAATAGAGCCAGCCTGAAATATGTGACGATTTTCCCCAGTCTCCCCCTCCCCGCCGGCTCCCCCCCGCTCCCCGCGCGTGGCTACACCTCCACACACAAGCGGGAGGAGATGTAATATTCAAAGGGTGAGGAGAGGGTACGGGAGATAAGATTATAGTGATAATGAACTGAGGGAAGGCGAACAGGGGAGGGAGGAACTTTCCTCCTTTGGCTGCCGTTCCCTGAGAAAGCAAGAGGTTGCAATAAATTATAAATGTATTTTTCAAATCATCTTCTTGGAAGAAATAGTTCATAAACAATGATTCATCACCCTCCCCAGAACTCATCCTCTCTGGAACAATTAAGCGGTGAAGAAAACTAACCCAGCTAATTCATTTCTTTCCCTGCTTTCTGACTGACGGTGCGCCGTCCTCGTCATAAAAGCACACAATAAATTACCCTGTCCCCAAACGTGTTCTCCCCTCCCAATTGGGGACATTTTGGAAAGTAAATGGAAGGGGTTAGGGGGTTTAGGAGTTCAGTCCTTGTAAGCTCAGGTGATTTGCACCCCCCATTCATGTGCTGCCTCGTGTTTAGGGGCTCCCAAGCCAGGGTTTGGGATAAGGACCCATAGCAGCTCGCTGAGATGAGTGGCCTCAAGTGCATCCCCGAAGGGGACAGGAGGGGACATGGGCTTTGACAGAGGAATATAAACAAGAGCGTGCAAAGTCACACCGTGCCTCTGCTTCTGCACAAAGTCATTTTTAATGCATCCGTTTTATTCCGGAGGTAACTCACTGCTCGCAGGCGCGGCGGCCGTGGGAGCCGTAAGGAGCGGTGTGAGCCAAGGCGGGGGGACACCCGCGGGGGGGTTTCAGGAGTCATTGCCCCAACAGCATGTGAAGTTTGGGGAGCACTTCGGGCTGTAGCTGGGAGGAAATGCCCAAAAGCAAGCACCGGGGAGACATCTCGGTTGGCACCCGGCCTGGGAAGGGTGTTTCTCTACCCGGCCCCTCTGCCACAGCTCTGCACCGTGGGAGAGGTGTTGTGGCTGGAGAGGAAAGAAGTTACTGCAGGAATTTCTGAAAGACGTCATTTCTCATTTGTTTTCTGTCAGGGTCTTCTGACCTCCGCTCGCTGGGTCACAGGAGTAAATCTGTCATGGGCTAAAAGACGGGCTTCCTCTGCCGAGGTGGAGGCAGCACCCATCTGCTGAGCATCCCTGTCCCTCCGAGAGTCCGTATATGTGTCTAGAAACACTTGCCCTGGCTCTTCTTGTGTTCCTGGCTCTGCATCCATGCAGAGTGGATAACACCACATAGCACGAACACACGTGTAAGTGCACTGAAGTGCCGAGGCTGCGGACGGGATGCTGGGGATGGGATGCTGCGGATGGGATGCTGCGGATGGGATGCTGTGGATGGGATGCTGTGGATGAGATGCTGCGGACGGGATGCTGCGGACGGGATGCTGCGGATGGGATGCTGAGGATGGGATGCTGAGGATGGGATGCTGTGGATGGGATGCTGTGGACAGGATGCTGCGGATGGGATGCTTCAGCCCCATCAGCTTTTCCGGGCAGGGGTGCAGCGGGATGCTCGGCTCTGCCGGCTGCCCGTTCCTGCATTCACGGTGCCGAGGTCTCTTTCACCCGAAGCTCCTACCTGCCAAGTTTCCCAGCTCCTCTCCGAGGCACTTGGAGTTCGTGTGGATTATACGGAGCTAGGCTGCAGTAAGTCAATGAGGCTAAATGGGAGTATAAAAATGCATCTTGGCGGGGGGGGGGGGGGAGAAATTAAATCATATGTATTCATTACATTTATTTAGTGATGTTAATCCTCCCAGTGCCCATAACACCCTGTATATGGCGTCATCAGTCACCTGCAGCAGAGGCAGCCACCTCTGGGAGACAATGTGACAGATGGCCAGAAAGCCAGAGCAGCATCACCGAGGTGGGGACGTGGTGAATGCCTGCAAGGACGGACATCCCTGCCCTGGCCCCAGGTGGAGTTGAAGGAGGCAGGATGGAATTATACATCTTGGAAACTGGAAGTTTTCTACCATCAACTGCATCCTGAGGTATTTCAGTGTCTGCTTTTTGCAAGATTAAGGCTTGCTCGGGTGAGAAATTCATGTTTGCTGTTGGTGCACATCCCTGGCCAATGCAACCGCACGTTCCCAAGACATCTTGGGTGACCAAGGTGCCCAGTGTCCCCTCCTGGAGGCTGAAACTGCTTTAGTCACATCCCTTTGCACAGATATAACCCGTAAGTGTTCGCTAACTCAAGTTGTCAAGTCATTGATTAGGAACGCAAACTCAGCAAAGCCTGGGGTGATAAATAGCATATGACATATTAACTCACACAGAAAGCCTCTATTGCTTTGAAATCTTTTTAGGTTGATAAATTGGAGGATCTACCACAAAATCCATAATAATGTGTTTTTCTCTGTAGCTCAGTTAGAAATGATAAGGTACCAAGTGTTATCAGAGATGAATAAGCTTCAAAGTATTTGCAGAAGTATTTTAATTTATTAAATCTGCAGAACAGTTGAAAAATTCATAAGAACGATTTCCCTGAGAGTTTCTCAGCTTCATCCTTTCCTGGACTGGCTAACACCACACCAAGATCTGAACCTGACCAGGCCTTTGCATCCTCATCCTAGACAGAGATTTGGCCAACAGACAAACAGAAGCCCCTTATGAGGACACAAGTTAAGCTCCTGTTTTCTTCTTTAGAAGAAAAATTATTTTCTCTGAAGAAATTTCAGACTTTCTTATCTCCTCATGTAGGTTCTTGTCAGAAATGTCCCAGGAGCTGATATTCACAGTAACGTGCAGGTTCACTCCAGATGAAAGGAAAACTGTGTGTCTTCTCAGACAGACTGATGCCACGAACTCCATCTGATCCTCTGTGAAATCTCAGCCTGGAGTTTCGTGGACCTCCTTGCACCAGCCAGCCTAGACTCTCGCCTTAAGCGCATGCGTTCAATTATTTAGCAAGGAAAATGGGTTCCTGTAACTAATAAAATATCTGATTCAGCCCCTTAATCCCATTCTAACGTCTTTAAACCAGTGCCAACACAGGTGAGACCTCTGGGAGAGGAAAGCTAAATATTGCTCTCTGCCTCGTGGCTTGCTCTCGAACGTACATTTCATTCCATCTCTGTTGTTCGGAATTAATGTTGCAAGGAGAGCGGTGGAGAGCTTTTCTAGGAAAGCACGGCAAATGCCCAGCTCCAGCAGAAACCAGCCTACCACTGAGCAGATCCGCTGTAACACGAGGAATTCAGCCTGGATGGCAAAGCCTGGGCTTGTTTTGTGGTTATTTTTTTTATAAATGCTCAGCTGTTAGCGACATGAGAAAACCAACTCATGGGTCAAAGCTCGGGGAGCAAATCTTTCTGCTTTTTTTTTTCAGGTTTTAAGAGATAAAGCCCAGCAGGTGGGAAGGAAGAGATTGAACAGGGCAGTTTTTCATTCTTCCATAAGCAAATTCTTGGCCGCAATCTCTCCAGCTCCTGGTGCGGTGGCCTAACGAAACCAGACAGCACAGCCCGAAATCTTTCCTGCATAATTGTGTGCTTCACTGGACTGACACCGGGAATGAATTTAGCTCACCCGAGGCTCAGCTGGAGATGGGGTGGCTTTCAAGGAGCTTACGCTCTGTCCCGGTGCATCACCCATCATTGATTGATCACCTTCTCTGCAGACTCTGACAAGAGGTATGAAATTATCATTAAAGATGCCCCTCAGAAAGGCTCCAAGCCATTTTCTATCAGATTTACACTATACTGGGAGGAGCGCGGCAACCACCATCTCCCTTCCCACCCTGTCATCCAATTCTGCGGCTGATGGAGCTGGTTGGGGCTAACGGGATGTCCCAGAGGAAAACCTGTGCTGAGAACAAGGTCTGGGCAAGCCCGGGAGATCAGCAGAGACCAGAGATTTGGCTTTAGTCTGATACAACTCAGCTCTCAATTTTGATCACATTAGTAAGAGTTAAAACAAACAAACAAACAAACAAACAAAAAACCCCAGGAGATTTGACATATTCTGTCCAAAAAAAAACCCCATTTGGCTTGCTTGTAGTGAAGAAGCGCTGGGTTAAAAGTCCAGGAAAATTTGGGGCGGGCTATAGTTATAAATGTACTTAACATCCTTCCTGGTGTCTGTTTCACACGCAGCCTCGTTTTTCTTGCATATTTTCTATTTTTATTTTCTTTAATGGGTTTCAGCCGTGATATTTTTAAGAGCGCTTCTCCACACGGAGCAGCTGCCATTGCCGTGCTGTCAGCCCGGTTGCCATGGCTGATACGCAGGGCTCGTGCCAGAATTTTGTTGGTCAACAAGCCGCCGTCAGCGCCGTCGGGCAGCGTGTTTCCATAGCCATCCGCGGAGAGGGGCATCTTCAGGTGGTGTGATGCCGAATCGCCTTTTTAAAGGACTCAGCCTAAATGTACTCGCAGGTCTGCAGTCTTTAATGTGACTATTTAGCACCTTAACAGCTGAACTCTCTCCAAATTAGCCGGAAAAGCAAGCGTGACGATTTTTCACGCAGGGCCGGTAGAGCAGCTCGTTTGTGCTAATCAAAAGGGAGCCATCAGCTTGAAAATGTCCCCTCTTAATTTAATTCATGGGCTTCAAAAATAAGTTTCTTCAGATGCAGGTGCCTTGAGAACATCCGTTTTTAACTCATTTGAAGTAGTGAATTCCTCTCACCGGACTTAATTAGGGACAGGTATTAAAACAAATTGAGGAAGAAGATCTTAGAAGAAAAGTGGTTTTATTAGAAAAGGACTGTAGGGCTTTTTAATTAATGCCAGAACAGCTGTCCTTTAACTGTTTCTCTCTTATGAGCAGATTATCCCAGCGAAGGCTAAGAGGCCATGGAAAACAAGGAGCAAGTTCTGTTTAGAGCTTCTGGTCCCCGTCTGCACCACTGTCATCAGCAACCAGGGAGCATTTGTTTGGTCCTCCCTTGGATTGCAACATATTTCTGTTTTCTTACCATATAGACTCATCCCAGTTTGTTTCTAAGCGAATTGCTTTTTTGTTCATGTTGCATATTCCCTAAACAGTCGTATTAGTGGTGACAGCATGTCATCTTGATGGTGTTATGACAGTATGACGCCAAACTAGTATTAACATAACATTTCTTTTTAAATCTTGTCTGAAAACATATTGTCCTCCCTTGCCAGCACTTCTCTGTTTCTCTCACCCTTTACCATGGGTTCTGGGTTGCCTTTTTTGTTTCAACTCAGTTGTTGCAAGCGGGCTGATATGCAGCATATACAGAGGCATTTTCCTGATGATTCAGGTGATGAGATGAAGGGAGAGAAGAATGGATCTGTTTGCCCAAGGCTGTGCAGAAGCCTCTGCTGGGGGAAAGCCCCAAGCCCACGCTTCCCTGGACAGCATCCTCCTTCCTCTTGTGCTTCGCCTTGCTCAGATTTATTGAGTTTAGATTTATGAAGTTTAGGTTTCAAGATCCCCATCACTACCACGGAATTATTTCTATTTTTTCTACATTTTCTTCTACAGCCTCAATTAAAAGGTGGACTCTGATGTCTCCCAAATGGTGAAGTCAGCCTTAAATTCAGAAAGCTCGTGAAGAGAGGAGAGCTGTAACTCAGGGGGACGAGGATCTCTCTGTGTGCACGAGTGGGATGAGCAGATGCTCTTACTTCTTTGAATGTCCTGCTTTTCTGATGTGAGGTCTGCCGGATGCTTGCTCAGGGATTGAGCTGGTTTGGCTGAGAAATCAAAATTGTTTGCTAGGTGGCAGACATTTTTTAGAAAGAAAGTAAAATAGAGAAATAGAGTTTTGTTTTTTGTTTTTTGTTTTTTGTTTTTTTTTTCCTGAGAAATAGTTTTTTATGTTAAAAGTGAGCAATAGGAATGCAGAAATCACATCCAGTCCCTGTGACACGCAGGCAGCGAGACACACGCTCCTGGGCATCGGGGGGAGAACGAATTGCCAAGAAGGAGCTGCAGTCATCGAAACAGAGAAAAATCCAGCCGGCCTTTCCTGCGGCCCCCCCGCTGGAGGCAGAAGCCTGGCTGGCAGACACCGGCCCACCCAGAGCCCCCTCCCTCACTGGTGGAGGGCACTGGGAGAAGGTGACACGGAGAGCTGCAGCTCAGCACCGGGGGCTGCCGGGGAGCCCCGAGGCCGGGGGCGTTGCTCAGCTTCCCTGTGCCACTGAGCTAAGAAAAACCTGGGGGCATCTTTGCCCGACCCCTCTCACCTCCCTGGGAGGGGGGGAAATATGCCCTGGTCCAGATTGGCTTAGCGTGTCGCTGGCTGCAGGCTTCTCCTGGCTCCCAGCCCGTTAGTGATGAAGGGAGGATGGGAGGGGGGTCCTGTGATGCCATGAACAGTAAAGCTCCCTGACAGCCCACTGAAGGGGGTGAAACATCCCCTTTCCTCTCCAACAGCACGTGGATGAGCACGGACCCCATCCCCCTGGACAACTGCCCCCCCCCAGGCTCCTCCTGCCCCCTTGCCCCCAGCCCTTTCCTCACAGCAAACTTTTGCTCAGGTTTTAGTTTTGCCTATTTGCTTTCCCGGCACTCCTTCTGCTCCCTGACCTGACAAACGCTCCTTTTAGCAGAGTATTAATTATCATCGCAGTGCTGGGACTAGTAATTATCCCTCCCTTGTGCTTTCTGGGCTTCCCAGCAAGGCTTGTGATGAGGACAGGGTGAAGCGGCTCAGCTGGCGAGGGGCTGGTGGTGTGTCTCTCGGAACTCTGGTAATTGTCCTGTGCCAGAGAGAAGGGAACGAGGGGAAGAAGGAGGAAAGGGAGAAAATCACCTCTTTGGAGTCAACAGTGAGTCAGAGAACTTGGCTTGTAGCCTTTAACCAAGGGGTTTTCTTCCCAGTGGCTCCCAGAGTTTGTAACAGAGAATAATAAAAAAAAAAGAGGTAACCTTAGGCCATCTACCAGGAGATGGAGAAGCCCAGGAGGCCTGAGAGGACCATAACCATGTTTGCCACTACTTGTAACACAAAGCACAAGAAAAAATCCTGATAGAGACCTACTGAGGAGTATAGGGAGAAGATTGCAGGTGTGAGGACACACCTGCAAGTTCCTCTGCGAGTATTTGTATGGGGCATCTGCAGCAGGTTTTGCTTTTGATGGGGGATCACTCACGTTTCCTCACAGGGGGCTCATGTGGGCTGGCACAACCGGGCACGGCAGCACCCATTTTGTTCTCTCACTGATACTAACTGCCATGTTAGTGCCCAGTTTACAAGGTCTATCCAAAAAAAAAAAAAAATCATATTCGTTTAGTGCATTGCCTTTCACTGAGCATTTAAAATGAAAAACTCTGACGCTGCTGCTCTGAGATGCTCGTCACCGGCTGATGGGACGTGCCTTCGGAGATGATGGCCGTGGTGAGCCCAGTGAGGAGGCATGGTGTGGGATGGCAGAGCCAGAGAGCATCGAGGTGGGAGCCCAGCTGCCTTCCAAGGCACGGTGCTACCACTGCTGCTGGGAACGCGACAGCTCTCTGTCATGATTAGGGTGAAAAAAAAAAATAAAATACTCCTCTCTGGCCAAAACTGTGAATTTTTCTTCAGCAAAACGACAACACTCTGCTAGTGAAAATTGCCTTTCATTACAGCAGGGAGGGGAAAAGGAGATAAAAATGAAATAAGCTGTGCTTTTCTTCCCTTTATGTCCTTTTCACAAACCTGTAAGGATTCTTTCTGTCTTTCCCCCCCGCCTCTAGTTTCCTCCAGCAGTGAGAAGTTTTATTTCAATTTACTGTGTATTTGTCTGGGAATTTAGGGATCTCAGGAAAATCACAGCCTGAGTCTGGCAAACACTGCTAATAGACATAGTGAGAGGCAGGGTGTGCTCTGAGCACCTTTTACTTGAAATACTCTCTATTTGAGTGTCAGAAGGAAAATGGATGAAGAGACCTTCCCATGGCCACCCTCAAAAAATCAGTGGCAGGAGTAGAAATGAAATCCCGATCTCCCACCTCCCAGGTCCTTGTGAAAGACTCTCCATTTGGGGATTCTTTTTCCGGCATCAAGGAGTAATTGTAGCAGTGGAGCCCATCATTAATGGGAGCAGACAAAAATATGACCAGCAAGGTAGTGATCATCCCTGCAAATGTAGCTGCCCTGAGAAACTTAATCCTCAGCATTGCATCCCTGCATTTGCAGCAAGGGAATTTTGAGCATCTTCTCTGATAGAGTGGAGCCAGCTGGGCTTTTGGACTCCGGGCTAAGGAAGATGATGCCGAGCTCTGAGAATCTGCCAGCGATTCTCTACGTAACCTCGGTCAAATCACTTGCCACTTTGAAGAGGGTGGGAGAGGATTCGGTGGGAGAGGATTCGCAGCTAGCGAGGGTGGGCAGCCCCAGCTTTCCATGTGCTCGGGGGAGCACCAAACCGAGCTGCTGAGAGTGCCAGCACGGCGTCAGCCTCCTGCCACCGCTGCTCTGGGGCAGCCCTGGATACCATCAGTCTGCACCGACTGTCGCTTTCCTGGCTGTTCCCTCTCCAGCTCAGCAAAGACAGTCCAAGTACGGTCCCAAATCACCACGTGCCTCAATTTCCCCATTCATTCAACGAGACTAATCATCGCTTTCAGTTTTGCATTGTCGGCGTTGCAGCGCCATGGAGAACCCGACAGAAAAGGGCTTTCTCAGCGAAGGTGAGCAACACCCTGGAGCTCAGCGGCTTCCCTGGTCGGGCATCCCCCAGCCACGGTGGCTCTGCTGATTTGGGGCACGCACACGTCCCTCCCGCACACCAGATAACGAACTGGCTCGGGAAACCGCATCCCTCCTCCATCTCGCATGAAGGCAGATTGCTCACGGGCGGAGGAAATCTCCTGGAGAGTGAACCTTGTCAGCAAAAATGCAAATATTTGGAGACAAAGTGTTCATTACAGCAGAACTTGATTTCAGGGTCAACCCTTTTTGCAGCAAATTGTTAGCCAGCTAAAATGTTTATTGTCACCACACTCTGGCAGTTTTGACAGTACCTATCAAGTTGAGCTTGACAATATCTGCATACGGCTTCTCCGGCTTTCCCTCGCACGGCGATGAGAGAGGTGCTGGCAGAAGAGATCGAAGAAAACAGGCAACAGATAATTGGAATGATCCCCTTCTTTGTGGAAAAAAAAAAAAAAATCAAAACAGGGCTGCTGTGGCCCAGGGGAGCTGTTTAAGAGGAGGAAAGTATAACACAGGCTGTTGGTGATGCGGTGGTGGGGTGCACGGTGAAACGCCCAGGGTGGATTTTCATTTCTTTTTTCAGATGTAAAACTGCACACATGGAATAAGCTCCCCCCGATCTGGCAGTGCATCAGCAGAAATCACAGCCTACAAAAGGACAGTGTTTCCTTTGGTCTTTTTCTCCCTAAGCCACGCAGCTTCCCGGGGAACCATCCACATATCAGTGGAGTTTTGCTGATTTTTCTCCGTTCTCATTTGGGCTCTCTTCAGCTCCGGCGTTGAATCTGCTCCCCTTAATTCCTGCACGGGTCTAAGGCCAGCGGCACCTGGGAAGAAGATCACACTGTTGACAAGCCCGGAGCCCAACGGGATAAACTCCCACATCTCTGAGATGCTCTGAGACCAGAGGATGGAGGGAGCCAAGGCCAGCTCTGCCTCACTGCTGAAGGGGAGAAACGGGGAGGCAGCAGCAGGACTTAGAGAAGAAAACAAGATGGGGATGAAAACCCTAAGAAAGGGTGGAAAAGGGAGCTGCAGCCACAGTGCCTGCTGCTGCACGTTTTGGGGCTCCCTTTGCTAGAAAAAAGACGGCAGCTTCCAGCTGAAGGATGGACTAATTTTACTCTGCTTTTTGCAACCCAGTGTCTTTCCCTTTGCCCCAGCTAACGCATGGGGAAGGTGGGCCAGTCTGGAGCTGCTGTGAATGGGTTTCGTTTCCTCACTTGCTGGAGCTGAGTGAAGGCTGTTTCATCTCAACAGGCTGCTCCCAACACCCCTTAATTTGAGATCTCCTGCATGCAGGAGGCAATGGAGTTGAGTGACCTTGCTGAATTGCAGCCGCTGCAGCTGCAGAACAGGGGAGGAAAAGAAAAGAGGGGAGGAGGAAGAGGCACTTTGCTGTCTCCCATTAAAGCCCCAAGAGGCTGAAGATGAGAGAGCGAAAGTTTCAAATTGCCAGAACGTAATTCTGAAAGTCATTTTCCAAGCGCAGAGCTCTCCGCAATGTCACCTCTCATCTTCCAAGGTGGGGATTGAAGGGACAATAAAACACAGAATATTCTGCAAAGACAGAGCTGCTAATTCAAAGACGGAAGAGGTGCCAGTCCCCAAACAGGCTGTCTCACACCCCCTTCTGCCGGGAGATCTGTGCAGGCAGATGTAGCTGTACAGGGGGACCGGTTCCAGCTCCTTTCCTGAGCTGCATCCAGCCCGGATGAGTGATCCAGCAGAGCTCAGCGTGGCTTATCCAGGTCCTTCTGAGAGCAAGGACCTCATAAAAAGCCCACCTATTCAGCAGTTACACTTTTAATTTGACTGAAACTCCTGAATCCAATTCCATCCAATGATGATGATAACGATTATTACTATCACTGGTTTCTTAGCCCTCCCTGACACCAGCAGAAGGCCGTGGTGGATGTGCAGAAGAAAAGGTGCGCTTTGATATTCACATGTCCCTGTCCCAACCCAGCAAAGCTGTTCCTCCCCGCTCCCTCTTCCAGTTTTCTGCCTTCAAAGAAATCTGGATTAAGGAGTTAGATGTATTCAACAAAGAGCTCAGCCCGGGATCTGGCACCAAAGAGTGAATTAGCCACATTCTTTGCCGACCTTTATTCCAATTGCATCCCCTCTTATGTTTATAAAATAAAAAATTACCCAAATATACAGGCATGCCCTGCTGAGATAAATTGCATTCAACTGTCCTTCAGTTAATATCAGCTTTGTTCCAGGCTCCTTATTACTGGCACCACCTGTCCCTCCAAGAACAGGCTTTTACCCTTTCCCTTTCCCAAATTACCCGTACTGAGGCGTGGGTGGGCTCGCCCTCTCTCTGCAGATGCCCGTATTTACCCACTTGGGTCAGGGTGCTGAGTTTTCGTGTTGACAATCATATTTTTGCCAAGCAATCTCTCCTCTCGCCCACTTTCAGCAACGGCTCTTGTCCCTCTCTGCCGGCCAGGGCCAACCCGCAGAAAGAGCTGGCCTTGTTTCTATCTGGGGTAACGAGCAGAGTTCCGTGGGTCACACAATCTAGAGAAGGCACTTTGCCCTCCAAGCCAACAGGGTAACACAGTTCAGTGCTATCATACATATTAATCACAATCCTGGTTAGTTTTCTATTATTATTATTATTATTATTATTATTATTATTATTATTATTTCCTGGTAACTATTTCCCTGCTTTTCCATCTGGGAGGCCAGTGAGAGTGTTCCTCGTTGGCCTGTAGCCAGTTTTCTCCAGCTGGGATCAGTTCAGTCCAACGTTGCCATCTGTCCTTTGAGGCAGAGGGACATCCTCTTCCATTTCGGATCTCTCCCAGAAGCGATTCCCTCTTTCCCTTCCCCCATGCATCCTGGACTCGACCAAAGCATCCGACAAGCCGCGTGTGGCCATCGTTAGACTCGTTAGGCTCTAAAAAGGCTCGGCCATGCAAGAAGTCCAGTGGCCTGACCACTGGGCTGCCCAGCCCCTTGCCAGTCCACGGAGTGCCCACGCGGCTGTGGGCATGTCCCCCTGCCCAGCCCCAGGGTGAGTTGGGGGGACTCTCACTCTGAAAGCAGATACAGTGTCTTTTTGGGGTTCCCTGCCATAGTGGAGGTGGATGGGGCTCCCCGGGGATGCTTTGCTTGAAGGGAAGGGGGGGGATTCTACCCCCCCACTCCAAACCCCATCGGGATGTGCACGTTGTCGCTTCATGTCTCTCCTAATTAAAAGCAGAAATGAGGCGCTGAGCCCCCGACCGCTGGGGAGGATAGGACCCTTTCCCCAGCTTCTCCCCCCTCCTGCCCCTCTGGAGGGG
>JAOXJK010000005.1:3847335-3866672 GCA_025774025.1 Xenus cinereus | reverse complement strand
CAGAGTCGCTTGTCCCCTGCGCCGTCCGGAGCAAGTGGCCGTGAATCCCCCCCCCCCCCACCCCCCCTTCACAGGGTCGCCGCCGGCCCGTGGCATCCCTCGGGGGTGTGGGAGGGGGCAGCGGGGGCACCTCGGACGGTAGGAAAGCCCCCCCCCTCCATCCTAGAAGCCCCTGCGAGGGGGTACCCCGGGGCTGGCCCGGCTGGAGGGGTGTCCCGCTGCGGGACGGTGCGTGAGGTCGCTGCCAAGGGTGGCGTCGGTGACTTGGAGGCGCGGGTGCCCCCTCCCCTTTGGGCAAACCCCAAAGGTTGGGAGCGGGGAAGAAGCCCCTTCCTTTGAAGAGTTTAAACTCCCCCCCACCCGTGTCCGGTCCCGTCGTCTCCGGGCTCATCCTTGTCCCCAAAGCAGGGGGGACACGGAGCAAGGGGAGAGCAGCCCGGGGGGCAAGGCGGCCCCCCTACCCCCCTGGCAGTCAGATGGCGAGGGCAGGGCTGACTTTGCAAGACGTAGCTCGGCGTCAGAGCAGCTGCCATTTTAGCAGACAGCGCTAAACTCCCCCCCCTTTCACCCCCCCCCCGGGAGCCTCGGCTTTGGGGTGCTGCCTCCAGACTTGGTTTCTTGACGGGGCACGCCGCTCTTCTTGGGCTTGGGGGGGTGGGAGCAAGTGCACCCTAAAGTCAGCAATACACCCTAAACAGGCTGAATTAAGGAGCTCAGGAATATCAACTCTTCTCCCTCCCTCCAGTCCCACCGTGGTTCTGCATCGGGTCTTGAGGAGAGCGGGTGGGTTTGTACTCCTGAGCCCCAAAAATCAGTGGGTGCAAAGCGCGATGGTCCCTAGCTCCCTATCCCGGTGAGGGGCAGAGCCTGGGGGTGCTTATTTTGCAAGGGGCGCTGGCATCCGCTCCACTCGAAGGTTTCGGGGGACCCTTTGTTCTCCCCCCACACCCCCCCCCGAGAGCTGAGTGAGGAGGGGAAGCGGCAGGTTTACAGTAAAGGCTGGAGCTTGTGGGGGAAATCGCCACGGCTGGGCTGGGCTTCCCAGAAGACATGAAATCAGCCCTGGGAAGGGGAGGGGAAGGGGGGGGGGGAATCATGGCGTTACCGCGGGGAAATCCGTTGGGTGAGTTTAATGGCAAAGTGGGGGGCAAGCCCCAGTCTCCCCTTTGCTTTGTGTGTGTGTGTGTGTGTGTGTACGCGGCACTTTGTAAATGGAAGGGCTTATTTTTCCAGCTGTATAGCGTGCGGCTCGGTTGCTAGAGCTCCCCTTAATGACAAAGGAGAGCTCCCGTCAGCACTTTATGGCTCTTTCCCTTTTTCCTACGCGGGAGCTGAGAGCGGAGGATCCGCGCTGTGAACTTAGAGGAGCTGGGAAAGGTGTCACTCTTCGTCCCCCGGCAAATCCCCGCTTCGAGGGATTTGTTGTAGGAAGGCAGTTTGCTCCCTGGCTGCGCAGAGAAGGGTGCTGACACCCAGGAGGCCCCACACCCCAGGTTTCTTTGGGGTTTTTTTTGGGAGATAGCCCTAAAGCGGCTGTGTGAAAGCGACCGGCGGGCCGGGATGAACTCCTGCCCATCCTCTTGCTTCCCAGGTATTTCTAAAGGTTTGACAGGGCAGGAGTTGCTGTCGGGAAACTTTCTTCTTTCCACCTTTCTCCTGGGTTTTGCTGGTTTCTGCAAAGAATAACTCCGCCACCTATGTACCACCACTGGTCTCCCAGGGTGTGTGATGCAGAGCCCCCAGTTATCTCTGACTAAGGCTGGTTTGTGTGAAACCTCTGCTCTTAAAATATCCTGTATTGCTTCTAAGGCTGTTTACCTTTACAAACTAGAAGCTTGACCCATCACTGAGCCCTTAGAGGGGAGATCATGGTTTGAATAGGGAAGCGTGGTGATGATAAGCACACGCTGTGGAAAGTTTCTGGGATGGGAGAAATGCCCTGAAACACCTTGATCCTAGAGTGAAATGAATTTACATGAGATTTCTGCTCTGGGTTCAGGGAGCCAGGTCGTGAGTAATGGGGAAGAGCAGGGCTGGGGGCCTCCTGTCTGCTTCCTTCAGAGATGGGAGGGAAATCTGTCACGCCTCACCCCCTGCAAATATTTTTCACCAAGGAGAAAAGGGGTTTGTGTGTGTATATTTGGAGGAAAAAAGTTTCCCCTTTTGGCAGGTTAATGCGTGGAAGAGAATTTCTGAAAGTGCCGCGTTTGCCCTTGGGGAGCTTGGGAGCCGCTTTGCTGGGAGCGGCTGTGCGGTGGCTTGGTTCTTTGGGACAGGACTGAGACCCAGAAGGTGAAGAGCAGTTTCCAAGGGTCTCCCACCCCGTGCAGGTTCACTGCTTGTGAGCAGCAGCGCAGGAGGGCATCCCTCAGCTTCTCGGAGCTGCTTTGCTGCGTCGTCTTGTGTGTGTGTGAGGTTATTTCTGCCCTGGGAATGGCTGGAGGTGGGCACCGAGGTGAGGACACCTCAAAGGTGTGGACGTGTGTTGACCACTAGTATTTGAAGAATGTAAGTACTAAAAAAAAAATAATCACCTGAATAGAGCAACTCCTTAAAAACTTGAAACATTTCGTGGATTTTCTGTGAACTCTTTTATAGAAGGCACGAGTTGGAGTTTTAAGGAAATATGGCTAAATGCACGACGTAAAACTATTGTTTTTCTCTTTTTGAGCTTATTCATCCCTACAATACTGCTGTGAGGCTTTGCTGTGGTTTTGCAGGTGGGGATGGGGAGGCAGAGAAGGTTTCTGGGCCAGAAAGACTCCGACTAACAGCCTGGGATCTTGGTGTGACATCTCGGGCCTTTTCAGCAGGAGTTTGCCCCTTGGGGGACTGTATTTTGAACATCACTGGCGGCTTTGTAAAGCCATGCCTCCGTCCGATGCCAGTATGAAACTGGTCCAGCAGTGCCCTGGAGGGACCCAGCACTGGGAGCTGTGGCCGCTTTCGGGCAGACCCAAAAGGGCAAAGGCACACGTGGCTCTGGCTTGTTTCCAGACGAGCGTGGGGAGAGGAGACGGGCTGTGAGCGCAGCCCTGGCTCCATCCCGCCTCCCTGCTCTTTACTGATCCCATCGGAGCATCCCGGCACATCGATTGCCACGCGCGCCTCCGTACGTGACTCGGGTGCCGGTGTGGTTTCCAGCAGGGAGGAAATGAAGCTAGCAGTGAAGGCTTGGCCAGGGAAGGGTGGTCTGGTGTGAAAGGAGGTGGGGAAGGGAAACAGGGAATTTCCAGGCACAGTTTAGTTGAGGAAAGGGTGGCCAAGATCACCTTGTCCTACCACCAGGCAGTTCCCAGCAAGTGTCAGTCTTAAGGCAGAATAATGAAGCGACACAGTCTGTAATGCTCTGTTTTTCATTTTGGTTTGGTTTAAAAAAAAAAGATAAAAAACATATAATTTTCACCTGAATTAAAATACTTTTGATCTTTGTCTTTCATTGAACTTTTTGCTTCAGAGAGAATAGATTAATAAACACTTTCAAATGGAAAAACATAGTTTGGAAAGGTCCCGCTTTTATCTTTAACGCAGAGCTTTAATGCTAACCTGGGCACGGGCTGGCTGTCCCTCAGTTCCTTTTGTCTTGCTTTTTTTATCTTAACAACAATAAATTTGCTTTTAGTGTGATCATGCTGGCCTTTACTGGTCACTTTTTATTCTTTCCTTTTTTATTTTGAAGTCAGCATGTTAAAAAAAAATAATTGCAATGTTATTTTAATCAGACCAAATGAAAGAACAAATCAGAGCGAGAATTTTAATCTGCCCCAAGCAAAACTGCCTTGTACATCTGTCATGTTGGGATTAGTGGAACTCTTTAAAGAAGCTGAAGACTTTTTAAATAAAGTATTAAACATTTGTGACCTGATTTCCATTCTTACAATATTCTCATTAATAAGAGTGCAGGCTGAAAGACATCTGTTAGGTCCTATTTGTTTTAAGAATATTAAAGAATAATAAGAATAATGGGGGTGGGGAGAAAATCTAAATGTAACATTTAGAGCCAAATCTCCAGGCTGCGGTTTTCCAAAGTGATTCTGGGTCTAACTTGAGTCAGGGGAAATGCAAGTCTTGGTAAAGCCTGTCAAGTTGGATGCTCCATTGTTGGTCCTGCTTGGCCAGTTTAGGCTGTTAGGGCTTGGGTGAGGCTTCCCTGCGGACGGTGAGATTTGCCTGGTGCTCCGTCCCTGGAGAAGAGGCAACTCTACCTTCCTGAGATAATACCTATTCTGAAATGAAAAAGAAGCAGAGATTCAGCCTTAAATCACACACAAATACAACTCGTGTGTGTGCAGCACCTGCACGCACCCAGTGCTGCCTTGGACCAGCTGGAAAACAGTAGGAAGGGAGTGAAAAATCCTTCTTGGGTTCTCAGCTTGTGTTTAGTTTGATGCTAAGGAGGCAGTTAAAGTAAATGGCCCAGCTTGGACCCCTAAGGAAAAAAAAAAAAAGCCAGGCATGTGTTCGGTAAACTACTCGCTGAAAGAAGCCTTCACTATTAACATGGGTATATGGTTTAAGAGAAGGTTGCTGTCGACTGCAATCTTTGCATCTTGTTTATGCTTGCTGGGTAAAATATTAACTAAAGCATCTGAACATAAAGTTCTGGTGTGAAAGAATATCAGCAGGGGAGAGCCATATGGTGCCAGCCTGCTAACAAAATACCAAACGCTGGAGATTCCTTTTTGCAGAAGACTGAAAACTCTCGTTCCCATACATAATACATGAGTTCACGCCTTTGATTACTCTAAACATTAGTCCAAGCGGTACAGGCGTCTCTTTGGAGCTAACACAACTTAGGGCGCGCAGTTCTCTTCCCCCCTCTTCCTTTACATAAAAGAAATCGATGTCGAGCTGTTAAGATACAAATATCCAATATGCTGTAAGACAATATGTTTCCGAAACTGCTGCGTAAGCTGCCTTTCCTCTAATTAAATATAAACTGCAGTAGAGACTCGGGTTTCTTCGTTCCTTTGCTTGAAACCATTTGGCAAGCGCCTGGCTCTCCCTAGGACAGCGTTTTGGGGAAGCCTCTCGTTCCTCGTGGGTGCGATCAGAGCTTTCTGATCGATGCCGAGGACCGTAATCGTCCCTCTGAGCAGCAGCTCGTGGGCGTCTCTACCTGAATGCTCTCTGCGAGCCAAGGAGTCAGGTGTATTCAACAGCAACCGATTCAAACCCCGCATTAGGAGGATCCCCCGGTGAATATTATTATAAGGTACGAGAGATGGCTCTGGGGGAGCTTTCATGCACACGGTATTTAAAAACCAAGGTATTGCTGGCAGAATCTGTAGGTGACACTCTGAGCACTTTCGAATTTATTTTTTTTTCTTAAGCGATCCCTGGAAACCAACAATTTCATGTTGAATGGCTCTGCCTTGTGCTTGTCACTGGGCACCCTGAGAGCAACTTGTTAAGTTTTGTGATGAGTACCCAATTACCTGTGTGTAGAAACACCCACGTTGTGCAGAAAAAACTCCCCAGCAGCAGCCTTTGGTTAACCTGCATCTCAGAGCCAGAGTCTTCCCCTTTCCTTGGTGCTCTCCAGCCCGGGAGAGGCAGCTCTTGGGGGTAGAAGGGGATGCCTGTCTGGCAGCTGGGGGTTTGGGGCCAAAGCTCGCATTTGAGTCACCTGTTTCAGCTCTTGGGCATCCAAGCCCTCTTGGGAGAACATCGGGTTTAGCACCTAAATGCAGAATTGGGCTTTCCTCTTTGGGCACTGGCTTTTCCCATTCTGGCTGTATAGGCAACGTGGGGCGATGGGATGGAAATGAAGTGAAAGCCCTGTTGGTTGAACATCTGGTGATGGTTTTGGGGCAGGGAGGGGTCCGGTCTGTGAAATCACATCCCAAGGGGAGGTGGCTGCTGGGGCGAGTGAAGGTGTCAGAGAGAACTTTGAGAAAGAGTCTTTGAGAGAAGTTGCCTGACTTCAGCCAAGCAGTTTGGAAAACCATCTTATAATGGGGCTTGAAGCCTAAGAAAGAGCCTTCCTGGGGGACACGTGTCCAGTCCTCACTCTGTACCCAAAACACCTGTGCAGGAATGAGAGAAAATAAATTAATTCCTTTCCCTGGTAAAGGCAGCAAATCTTTATTTGTAAGAAAACAAAAGCCTTGGATGGGAGGTATTCTGGGTGAAGTTATCTTGGACAAAGTTAGCTCAACTCGAGTGGCTCTGCAGAGAGGAAAGAAAGCTTGTGCCTCTGGAAGCTGATGTGGCTACGAGAGCATCTGGAGTCCCAGCTTCTCCTGCTGATGTTTCTTTTCCGTAATTCCGAAGCTTTGCATCTAGTGAGCTTCTGGCAAGCAGAGTTAAAGGTTTGTTTGTTACCCTCAATGTTTTGATGTAATTAATCAGCGGGACTAGCTGCTTTTGCCCAGAGAAATGCTCTCTCCAAGAACACAAGTGACAGGAGAGGATTAATAGCCTTCTGGAGAGAGCTGCTCTGGTTTTTTATTTAAAAAAAGGAAAAAAAAATAAATGCCTGCAGGCCATGTTGTTGCTTTAAAAAAAAAAAAAAGACAGTCTAAACAGTTAACTTTGCCTGCAGTGTCTCAGAGGACCATGGAGTTGTCAGCTCCTCTCAGGCATCCCCAAGAAAGTTTCGGCTCCTTCCTGTTGTGGAGCCACTTCCCTGGCTGCCGGGGAGGTGGATTGCTGCCTGCCCAAAGAGCAGCTCAGGCAAGGAAGAGAGCAAGGACACCCCAGCAGAAAGGGGAGGATTGGGAAAAGAAGGGTTTGGAAAAGAGAGGAACTTCCCCGTTGGAGGATGTGAGCTAATCCTTAGCTGCGGGGTCTGGGGTTTCCCTGCCCCCGGCTCGGCATTGGGGTAAAAGCGATGCAGCGCGGGGGGCTCAGAGGGGCTGGAAGGGGGGATGAAAGCTGCTCCCAGAGCACTGCCCGTGGGCACTCAGCTGCTGCACCATCCCTCCTCCTCCTCGTTGTCCCCACTTCGTATTCACGAGCAAGCCCAGGCTGCCGTAGGAAAGACAGAAAGGTATCACTCGCCTCTATTTAATTTCAATTACACGGGGTCTGCAGGAGCGCTAAGAGCGGTGCCAGCAGGGCTATAAACTTAACATATTTGATGATTTTCTTTCTTTTCAAGCAAGTGGTGCACAGCAGCCGCCCCATTCAGCGGCGATAATCCTGGGGGGCCGTGACATTACGGCTGGCAGAGCCGTGCGCTGCGGCGGAGGCTCCTTTTTAATAAAGGCATTTGAAGGGTCAGATTAATCGCCTCGTTTCGTGGCGGGCAGCGTGGCACCCTCTGCCTGCCCCTGGCCCGGGAGGCTTGACGTGGAAATGGGTTTTGGTTTGAGCATGCCGAGCCCGTGCCATGAGAAGGGATGCTGGTGGGGGATGCGGGGGGCTGAGAGCCAGCGGGCACTGTGCAGCGCTCCCTCTTACCCCTGGGGAGTTGTTGCTGCACAATGATCTCACCTCCTTTTAAGCCTTATTGCCTCTGTCTATCTGCCTCCGTATGACACACGCTTACGTGTCAACTTTTCACTTCTTATATGGCAGCAGAGAGGAAAGGCTTAATATCATAAAGACAAGCTGGCAGCTGGGAGGTAGCCCACTTAGTCATCTAACTTTGCGTCAGAGGCGCTGCCAGCCTCTTCCCTGGCTCTTCCAGGCAGCTTCTCCCTCCTCTGCCTGACCTGGTGTCACACACGGCAGAAATCCCCATCCGGAAAATCAACATCGTTTGCTCAAGCGGGTGGTGGACGCCAGCCCTGGGCTGAGGGCAAAAAGGTTTGCGTCCCTCAACCACCTTGGTGTGCCCAGCTTGGGGCAGCAGCTTTTTTTTTTCTTTTTTTTTTTTTCTTCCCCCAGAACTCATGGGGCCAAGGAGAATGTCCCAGAGCAGATTCAAATTCACTTGGGCTGTGACAGTCAACACTGGGGCATCTCAGCAGGTTTGGAGCCCAGGAGGAACTAAAGAGTCGTTGACAGCTAAATCTATAGATGACTAAAATGATAGAGGAAACATCAGTTAATCTCACTCTGTCCCTACCCGCTTGAGAATCTTTATTTGCTGCTCAGAAACAGGTCCTGAGCCGAACGATGCCTTGTCCTGTCCCGGGAAGGCTGTGGTTGGCTTTTCTCACGTGCTATTTCTGTATGCAAATAACTTAATTTATTACCTTTGCTTTATACATTTGGCTTCCTCTGAGTGTGCAGCCTTGTATCCCCCTCTGCAAGCACAACGCTCAGGCTCGCTCTTCCTCTTCCCTCTTGATTTCCAAACTGTTGATGGAGCAGCTTGGACGCAGGGTGTCAAATACCCGAGCTGGGTCAATGCATCCAACTCGGTCTATTTGACATCCATCCATGCTGGGACCACGTCCCTGTGCAGGTGCAGAGCAGCTGTGAGAAAGGGAAGGCTTTGGTTGCAGCAATTGCTGATGCCTCATTTCATATCTCAACCTGCTGTGGTGGGCTTGTGCCCCTGGTGCAGGGGGACAACCCTGTCCCCATCCCCATGAGTGAGGAGATGCAAGCCAAGGGCTATCCGGCATGTGGCTGCTGGTGCTGGGACCACTGCCACAATGGAAGTGGAAGCATCACCACGCTGCTCTTCCCAGAGGTTAACCCTTCTCTCAGTGGCTGGGTGAAGGAGAAGTGAACTAGGGGGGGTCTTGGAGCTGAAATCCCCTAATCTGGTTTGTTCCTCTGCATCCATCGTCTCATGGTGGCCGCTTCCCCACTCACCCCTTCCTTATCCGCCCTTCTTACTGTTCACCTTCAGCCCCAGGAGTCCTATTGCTGCACCAGGGCCCCTTTGTACAGCACAGACACACTGTGGACACACACACATACAACCCTAAAGGTCTTCCCAGGCCACCTCAGGTGGGGAAGGACATGTGTGTCCAACACCGGCAGTACCGGTGGACTTAGTCCTTGTGCCCGCTGTGCTCACCCCACGCAAACCTCAACAGCTTACGCAGGTTGTTTTCCCCTTCCTGAAGGCATCTGTCTGTCAGCAGCACCACGGGAAGTGTTTTACAAGACAGAAAACGTTCTTGTAACCTCATCCTGAGCCATCGACTTGTTCCCTTTGGCAGCGACACATCCTGGGGCTGTTTCCTTTCCCCTGGTCCGAGACACGCTTATCCAAAAACCATCTCGAAAAATTCATCCATGATGAATTCTCCTGCTGCTGTTTCGACACATCGGCTCCACGGAGGCTTTCAATTTGGTATGAAAAGTAATTATTACTGGGGTGCAGTTTAGCAGTTGTGTTTTACAGTGCTGGTAAGGTTAAAAGAAATAATAATAATAATATAAGAAAGACTCAGCCGGAGTAACTGCCTGCAACATGCTATTTGCATTTTTAAGGAAATACTTCTTTGAGACAGCTTGGGTGAAAGGTCGGCATTTGCATATAAATGGAAAAGAAAGTGTGTGATGCTGGAAGTTACATCTATATTATTTTCTCAGCAGTGAGCTGCTGTTTCAGAGATTAAGGGACGCGGTTTGCATTTGGCTTTTATTGAATAGAGAAGGTACCAGGAAAGCCAAATTAGAACAAAATAATGAGGAAAATGTGTAAGAAGAAACACCCCGTTCCTCAGAGATGCTCTCCTGTGTGCCTGACGTGTTACACGCCTGTTTGCACACGCGCCGGGCACAAGCAGATGAGCGTTGCTGAGCAGGACTCCCTCTGCGTGCACTAAAGGATGGACACTGGAGATGAAACCGGTGGCAGGAGCTGCCTGTGCCAGGGATGAGCCTGGCAGAGGAGGAGATGCTGGCACTTGTCACTTGGAAGCGTTAAGCCAGGATTTGCTTGACATTTTCTCTTTTCTAAAAAAATATTAGTATTTTTGTTCAGGCCCAGGTATGTTTGGAGGGGAATTAATCAGCAGGGTCATACGAAGTTCCTTCTATGGCAGCAGGAAAAGGCACAGGTGAAGGCAGGAGGCAGAGATGCCCATAGGTCTGGTCTTGCTCTCATCTTGGAGCATCAGCTGAGAGCTTTTCGAGGCCCTGCTGTTGCCCTGGGGCTTGGAAACTCCAAAGGGGTTCTCCAGTGGAGAACCTCATCACTTCATTTTCCCTGTTGTTGGTGGCCCTGCTCTCCACTGTCGGAGCGGCTTTGCATTTTGACATCTCCTCCAAGCAGCCAGGGGAAGGTGGGATGTTGACCAATGTTCACTTCTATTCTCTTTGATCAATCTACTTCAGAACAATGCAGAGACAGCAGTGCTACTGTGAGGGTGCAGAATTTATTCCTCTCTTGAAGAGTACACAAATGATGTAAGGATGGAAGGTGAAAACCATCACCTCTTATATCTTCTGCAGTGCTGTGTAGTGTGCTTCTGCCACTTTGTAGAAAAAGAAAAAAAGCTCTAATAAAAAGTCTTATTAACTGGCCATGAACACTGGAGCATGAATATTGCTCTTAATGAGGAGAGACTGTAGCCTCATTTGCTTCCTCTGCATCAGGTGCACTGAGGGCTTTGGCTCCTGTGGTGCTGGGGGATACAGAGAAATAGGGTGAAACGTTGGTCCTTCCCTGAAACACTTCACATCTCGGTGTGCTGAGCTGCTGGGCAGGGATGGCGGGAGGGCCCTGGGTGAAGGACAGCAGAGGAGCCATCACAGGGGTCCTGGGGGGGTCCAGGTCCCATGGCAAGGTGATGTTAGTACCTTACTCCTGGTGGATCTTTAACCTGCTGCTGAACCCCATTGCTGAGGGCCTTGCTTCCTCTCCAAGGAGAGGGATTTGGTGCTTATTCCCTTTCTGTTGCAACATGTACCCATGGCAGGGGGTTGGAACTGGGTGATCTTTAAGGTCCCTTCCAAGACAAACCATTCCATGACTCCCTTTTCCTATCAAGGACCTGGCAAAGAGAGTTCAAAAGCACCCAAAACTACCAAGCATGAGCTGGCATGGCTGAGGTGGCCACAGGGGCTGACACAGCCTCCTGGGCAGAGATGGCAGCTGATGGCATCAAAAGCAGGATGAGCCAAGAGATGAGGTAGCATGGGGCCAGGAAGGAGGACGTGAGTCACTTGTGCTCTGTGCAGTGCTGGAGGAGGGAGCCGAGGCGGGGGATGCTCCCTGGGCTGCTCACTGGCCCCTGGGCACCACAGCAGGAATTGTTAGAAGGAGAGTGGCAGGTTCCTGCAGATGGAGATGGAGAAATAGTGGCATGGTGCTAGCGATGACCTGTCTTCTTCCCCTTTGCATAGCTGGGCAGAAGCTCTGGTGATCCTCTCCTCTCCTCTGCGCCCCCAGGACCTGCAGGGCTATGCTGGGCTGTCAGCAGCGAGCCCTTCTGGGCCGTGCTGGTGTTGAGCTGGTTGCTTAGTGGGTTAGCAACGTGTGCCGTGCTGCAAGCGGCCGTCTGGCAGTGAAAGCACTAGAAAGGTTTGATCCTACTGAAATCAAAACTCTTCCTTTCCTTTGGGTAAGGGGAACATGAAAGATCAGAGTGTGCATCGCAGTTTTAATAACCTTTGATGTTGCAGCCCGTGGTTCAGTTGCACGGTGGGTTAAGCTGGCATCGTGTGTTTGTCGGGGCCGTGGGATCAAAAATTCAGCTCACTGGTATGATGAGTTGTTGGGTCTCAACAGCCAGGCAGTGCAGCAAGGCACTGTCTTGCTCTGTGCTTTGGCGAGAGGGGATGTGGCTGGGAGTGACGTGGGGATGAGGGACAGCGAGTCCCGGGCTGCGGGAGTGGGATGTGTTGGGTCAATGTGATGATGGAACCAGGGGAGAGGAGCAGTGGGAGACCAAGCACTCGGGTCAGCTGCCCCAGAGACCAGCCCAGGGCGTACAGACTGGGATACACATTTGCCTCATCAAGGGCAATGAAGTTTGTCAACTTGCTTTAAGAGTCACTAATAGAGAGTATAGGGTGGCCGTGACTCTTGCATGTGGTGGAAAGGATTCCCCAGGTGCTGGGGGTCCATCACCATCTCCCAGCATTTGCTCCCTGTCCACTGGGCTTCACTGGTTCCCCACTTGTTTCTGCAAACAGTTATGGGGCCAGGTCCCTGTAGCTCGGCCTCAACTTTATAGGAGGAGACTTCTCATGGCTCCCCCATTTCTCCTTTTATAGAGATTATAAACTCTTCGAGGCTTGTCCAGGTAAGGTCCCCAGGTGAGAGCATCAAAGCTCAACATCTGCACGGTGATTGCCGAGCTTCTTTCCAACCATGCTAAGGAAAGGTCTCCTTAAGACAGCAAAGAATGTCCCACAATCTAGCTGGCCATGCTACGTCTCCCATCCATACGTCCCATCCTAACTGATTATTAAATCATATTTGCTGATAAGTATGAGATGTAATATCTATTACACAGCTGTTAAACTTCAATTAATATGTTTTAATGATCAGTCATTTACTGTGCAATATACAATTAACATCCGGTATTAAATCTTAAATTAAATGCATGTTTGGGAAGCTAAATTTGAAGCACTGAACGTAGCCATGCCACAGTAAACAGCGATAATTGCACTGAATGGATGGTATTTCTGTGCCCTGAGAGGGAGTTAAACCAACACCCCTGGCATAGGAGAAGAATGGAGAAAAATTGCTAAAGGAGCTGGGTTCTGCTTTTTTCAGCGTATTTTGATCCCTACAGAGGTTTTAATTCATCTCCCTTGTAAAAAAGCCCCCCGATGCTGCACTCCCGCGTGCCTGAAGGCTGAACTGGCAGCCGTTCGCGCAGGGTTTTGGGTCGGGGGAGTCTTCTTTTGGCAAGAGCTGGGCAGGAGCGTGGGGCAATGAGTTGGGCTTCGGGCTGGGTTGGGCTGTGCCGAGTCCCAGGGGCTGTGCAAGGGGGTCCAGTGGAGCAGCCAGGATCTGAGACTGAAGCCTTACGTCAAAGATAAGTCTCATGTTGCCTGTTGGAAGAGGAGCCCTCACTGCACCGTGGGTTTGGGGTCCCACAGGAAAGCAAATTCAGTTATCGGTGTCCTCCAGGCAGTGGCCGGTGGCCCTAGACAGCAGAGTGTGTGGGTGATGCATGGGTGTTCACCAGCAAGCAGTGCAGAGGGGCCGTGGGTGGCTTTTGCAGCTGAGAGAAGATGTAAAATTTGGATTTGGGGTTTTTTCTTTAAAATTAATAGGAAAGATGGGGTCTAAAGGGCACCCCCTGAGCCCTGACGCTGCTGCTGTGTTGGCTCTGAGAAGTGAGCCCGCGTTTTCTGGTGGGACATGGAAGGTCCCAGCCTGTTCTCAGCACGTCGCTGCCTTGTTAACACAGGGTTCACCTTTCCCATGAAAAATGTGCGTGAACAAAGATGAAGAAAAATCTTTCTCTCTTCCTTTTTCTTTTCTCCCACTTAGGGGAGCAAATGAAGATTGATTTGTTTTTCTTCTAGTCTTTCAGTTTAAATACGCTCTGACACATCTTATGAGGAAAAAATGCCTTCACCCCCCCCCCATCTTTACTCCAAAGACCCCATCTTTCACCCCATCGCTTTGCTATAGCAGAAGTAACCTCTGCGTGAATTTGGAGATGGGGTGGTGCTGCTCTTGCAGTCAGGAGGCGGCCCACAAATGCAAGGACACATGTGGGAGCTGGCTGCCACCCAGGCAGCCCCCTCCTGCAGCATCTTGCCTCAATTTCTAGTCACGTTCTGCCCCCCAAAGCTTCCTGAGAGGCTTTTTGGGGGGAACTTTCTGCCACTCTATAGAGGGTTCAGTTTTATATTTTTTCTTTTCCTGGCAAATCAATGCTTTCTTCTCTCTTTGGTAACAGAAAGTAAAACACCCCCCAGGGTGATTAACACTCTGAATTGCGTGTGGTCTCCCTCCCAGGTTTCCAGATATTCCTGTTTGGAGTTGATGAGGGTGACTCAAACGTTTCGCAGAACTTGCCAGGATTTTGCACAACTCACAACTCTTTGTTTCAGAGCTGACCAGGTTATTTCTGAAGGAGAGGAAGGGGACAAGCAGTTTCAAGTTTTGGGAAAGAACCTGGTTCAGAAGAGGACACACTGAAGTTTTGGTGGTGGGCTGTCATAAATGTTGATGGGGAAGAGCAGCCCATCTACGGAGGGGCCCCAGTGTGTCATCTAGTCCTGACTGGGTGGTGTGTACTGAGGATGGAGGTGGTGGGGGAAAGCTGATGATTTTCTTTGGGATGTGAAAGTCAAGGAGCAATCTACCAGACGATCTGAGCATCTAGATTATTTTTCAGGGGGGGATGGATGCAAGTGCTCCTGGCTGTGAGCTTTGGCTGTCCCATCTCGGTGCCAGGAGGGGACCCCAGAATGTGCTTTTCCCTCCAGGATCTGCCTCCCGTGGGCAAAAAAAGTTGAATTTAAGGCAATATCCTGCATCTCCTCCTGGGTGGCCAACGTAGGGGTTAAAAGAAGTGTCCTTCACGTAGCCAGTGAGCTGTGTTTCTGCTGAACCCAGGGTCCGGAGGCAAGGTGGAAAGGGCAGAGCCAGCAGTGCAAGCTGATCCTCTCCCGAGACCAGATGCATTTGAGCAGCACAGAGTAGAGGAAATCTGATTCGTGTGGTAACGGAGCTGCCTTGGTCACCTGAACCGCGCTGGGCAGAGGGACGGGAGGGGGCAGGAGGGCACCGAGCTGTGTGGCCAACGCACCTTCAGCCTGTCCCAACGCGCAGCCCCTTCCCCTCCTCTTGCTCACAAGGATGAAGGCACAGGGAGGTTGGGACAGGGCCCATGGCAAGGACAAGCTGGGATCTTGGGCCAGATTTGCCGTGGCAGCTTCCGGAGCTCACCCTCAGCCTACGAGTTAAGCACACGTGAGCAAAACAGCCCCAAAGAGGATAAGCGTGTGTCTGTGTGTTTTGCTATTTTTTCCTCCTCGGGGTTGAATCTCATGACCTCAGCCTTTCAGAAATCTTCTAAGCTGTCTTTAGGGTTATCTTGCATCCAGGATCCGTTGTTTCTACAGTTTACCCCACTCTCTGCGCCTGCCCTCGCTGCATCCCAGAGAGGATGCTCCTGCTTTAAAACACATTGCTTGGGAGAAGGATGCTCAGGGAAATGCTTCAGATAAGCAGGCGGGCTGTACTGTCCTGTGAAAGTGACATAGAAACATCTTCTTTATTTCTTCTTATTTGATATTTTCCCCCCTCTGTTCCCCTTTCTTCTGTCCCTTTCTACCTTCTTTCCCACATTTTGCTTGGTTTTCATCATCTGCCTGGCCATCTGTGCCTCCCTGCTCCCTTGCCTCAGAGCTTCTCCGAAGCAGAATAATGTTTCAGCAGCTCTTGGATTTTGTTTCCAAGGCCTTTGCCTTTCCTGTGGGTCCAGGCTGGAACACAGTGCTTCAGACAGGGTTTGAAGTAGGGTCTCCAACACAGAGAAAGCTAGAGAAGTCCTCCTAGCTGCCCTCCTGGCTTCAGAACAGCTCTGTTTTTGGACAAATACACAAAGGTGACTTTCACGGTCATCTATCTTAGGCACTAACTTGGATTGTACGTCACTGTAGGATTGAATTCTCCCAGTCTTTCAGTGTACTCATTCTTGTAAGAGGACTGTGGGATATACTGGTTGTTCCTTAATGTCTTATAGGCAGAGAACAGACACAGGCAGGGGAGAAATAAATGCCCTAGCTATCCGCTGTGCGTTCTCCTAAAAACTGCTTTGTGGCAGAGCAGAGCCAACGTTGCTGGGCTGGTGTCCTACACACTCAGCAAGTTATCCATTGCTGGAAACCCCAACCTTCCACAGGTTTCCTTTAGCATGTGCGTGCCTTCTCCCTGCTTTCCCCTGTCTCTGAGACCACCCCAATAATAGAAGCATCAAATCCAGGAGACATGGGAACCTCTTTGGCAGAGGAAGCAGAACCTCTGCCCTGGGCTCTTCCCCAGGCTGTTCGCAGCCCGAGATGAATGAGTGTGCTGGCGCGGGTGTGTGTAGCTCCTCACGTGCCTCCTTCTGGGGGATGCTCTCCTTTTTCCTTTGCCTCAGTGGTAGGAGATGAATGGAGCAAGGCTTGGAGAGCAGGCAGTAAATTATTCAGTACTCGGTGCCAGAGGGAGCCACAATTAAAGATGCGAGGGGAAGGCTCGCGGCGGCGGCGCCCAAAGCGACAGGGATTTGCCGAGGTGAGCTGTGATGCTGAGGGCCTGGAGGAGAGAGTCGGGGGGCGAACGCTCTTGATCTCATCACCACGAGCAATAGCTGCACAGGAGGGGAAGCCGTGCCACGCAGCCCCCGCGCCACGGCACCTCCTCAGAGCTGGCCCAGCCGCTGCAGGTCCATCCCTGTGCAGCAGGGACTGGTGCTGGCCCCTTGGAGATGGTTGAAGTTGTACCAGATGAAGGGAAAGTGCCAAGAATCCACTTGTAAAGCATGAATTTCCCGTAAACTTTCTCTTCAGACGGAGGCTCCTCGCTTCCTGCTCTCCCTTGCTCCCAAAGCAGCTCTGTCTCTGGGAGCTGTAACTTTGAGACCCTTGTTTTGCACCTTCACTGTGTGTCGCTGTAAAGACCCGCTCCCAAAATGCTGGTGTCACCGAGAGTTGTCATGGAAACCTGCGTGGGGACCCCACTCGGCTCACGGTGATGTCCAGCCAACGGGTCCTATCCACTGCTTTAGATGTGTGACTTTTTTTTGTGACAGACTGAAAAACTAACTTCATCTCTGGGAAGAGTAGAGGGTGTTATGGAGAAGCCCTTTGCTGCTTCCATGGGCACCATGAGTTCCCCCCTCTGATGGTGCTGGCGGCTGCCTTGCCCAGCCCACCAGTGACACTCACTGTCAATGCTGTGTTTCCCACCTGAGGACCAAACTGAGCAGCGCTGCAGTGTTCAGGGCAGGCTGAGGCTGCACACACAAATTCTTGGGGCTCTTGGCCTTGGCGTGGCACCATGGGGTCCTGCTCGGGGCTTGAAGACCCTCAGGCAGGATTTGTATCGCCATTATAAAAAGCAGGCAGGGAATAAATATTGCATTTTTCACCTCTGGTGGATGCTGCTGATGGGATGCTGGGCTGACTCTGCGTCCTGACCCCGTGTTCCTCTTCCCCTCCTCAGAAAATGAGTTTCGGGGCGAGCTGCTGAATCAGAGGTGGACCTGTGGAGAGAAGATCAGCAGCTGCGAGGGAGCCGCCAGCCTGCACGGCACACGCATCAAGGTGAGCAGAAAACCCTTGATCCTCCACAAATGTGTACTATTTTGGTGCAGCGACTCCCTGCCCCATGTGTTGGGCACAGGCTGAGGGCTGTGTGCTGCTCCAGCCCTTATGGACCAGGTGGTCCTGGGGGGATGGAGCCTTTTCGGTACCCAAAGCGACGGGTAGGACTTGGGAGTCTCTCTCTCCTTGTTACAGCTGAACACGGTGAATCCGGGCAAAGAGGGCTTCCAGCTGTCACGATTTGGCTTTGGGTCCAGATATTTAAACCCTTCCCTTCCTCCCTGGTCCCATCCTTCAAGGATGGCTCAGAGCTGGATATTTAGGTCAGTCCCAGGCCTGTTAAAATAGGCCCTTTCTCCAAGGCGCCGGCTGGTCGGAAGAAGCCCCTCGTACGCCAGGTGAAGCCGTGGTGTCTTTGGAGGAGACAAGCGAGGCATTCATCCCCACCGGGATGCAGGGAAGCTCCTGGGGGCTCAACAGAGCCGCTCATTTACTGCTGCAGCTGTGGCTGATGAAAGGGGTCCAGCCAAGGCTGTCAAACCTCCCGGCAGATTCACTGCCAGCAGATTAGGAAGCTTTAATTAAGCATAGAACTGGGCTGCTCATTACGCAAATGGCACTTCCTGTCCCATTTTGGCCTCTCGGTAGTGCAGCACCATCTCAGAGGGGTGGATGGACCCACCTGGGCGGTGGAGGAAGCCCTCCTCGGGTGACTGATGTCACCGATTCTTCCTGTATCCCCAAATAGACCGAGCCCTGGGAAAACCCCAAACCAGCAAAAATCCACCCTTAAAAATCATCCTTCTTCACTAACAAGCTGTCAGCCGCAAGCAGGTGTCGCCAGGAAAGCTCACACCTTCTTAGAAAGCAGAGTAAGCAGTTGTTGCTATATTTAAAACGAGCTCAATTAAGGCTTTTCTATTGAACCTGCCAAATAAGCACTTAGATTAGATTTAATAAGATTGTTGTATGTTAATAAAGCAACGATTACAAAAGGTAATATTCCCAGTACCTGACGCTCATCTAGCACTCTGCCTCAGCCGAGCACGTTGCTATCAGCAATTAACTGTTTCTTGCAGCACCCAGCTCTGCTTATCTGTGTTTTAACAGAGTGAGTGGTCTGGGGGTGAGAGGAGGGGGTGAGGGGGGCGCAGAGTCTGGGGAACTGCAGCTTTTGGAGATGGTGGTGCTGGTCCTTCAAAGCCGGGTCCAGGAAGAATCACCCCGAGGGATGCTGAGGGTACACGAGGGCCTGATCCCGCACATCTCTGGCTGCCTGGGGTGCGTGAGCGAGCGATAGATGAATTCTGGTCCTTCGTTATTAAAGCTTCAATAGGAAGAGGGTGCAGGAGGCTTTGGTAAGGCTGTCACCTGCTCTCTAGTAGCAGTTTTCCCCATGTGTTACTTTAAATCCATTCGGGCAAATTAAAAAAGTTATTTCTTTGCATATCAGTGCAAGTAACATATTTGTGTTCTGCTGCATTTTCCTAAAATCCAGGTAGAACTTAGGATAGTTTTGGATGTTGTGTGCGTGCAGCCCTCTTACCTCTCAAGGTGGGGAGAGAGATCCGTGTCCCTCTCTAACCTTCAGATCTGCTCCGTGTGCTCATAAATACACAGCGTATTTAAATGTAGTTTTTCATTTCATGCCAGTTATGGCTTGTAAGCCACAGGATGCGCAGCGGTGAAGGACAATGGGATGTGGGGCACGTTTACTTATTTATTTTTGCCTGTAAAGAAGCCCAGGCGCAGGATAAAATTTCCCATGACAGGTCTGAAATGAGATCTCTGAGGAGCGCTGGGGAGAGGTGCTCTCTGAGCCAGCTGAGACCATCTGCAAGGACCCTCCTGCTTGCGCTCATCCTGATGCAGAAATGAATCTTTCTCTCCCAAATCTCTGTTCTCCCGTGCTGTGGTGAGCCAGCTGACGGTACCACTGAACAGCAGGCAGGCTGATGCTGAAGGGTGGCTGCTGTTAGGGACAGGTAGGGCTGACATTGATGGGACCACCAGAGCCTGTCTCCTGCCATGAGCAAGTCCTCTTTGGAGATCCTCTTTGGGCCCACAGGAGAGATGGGGAGGGACTCTTTATCAGGGAAGGGAGCCGTAGGACAAGGGATAATGGTTTTAATGTGAAGGAGGGGAGATTTAGATGAGATATTAGGAAGAAATTTTTCACTGTGAGGGTGGTGAGAGCCTGGCCCAGGTTGGCCAGAGAAGCTGTGGCTGCCCCATCCCTGGAGGGGTTCAAGGCC
>JAOXJK010000005.1:3828861-3840939 GCA_025774025.1 Xenus cinereus | reverse complement strand
AACCCCACCAAAATCTGTCCAGGAACCTGGAAAACTCCAAACCACGAACCTTTATGGGTCCTTGTAATATTTAACCCTCATCCCCTACGTTCAGGAGAAGGGAAAAAAAAATGGAAAAAAAAAAAAGCCCCTTTGCATGCTTTGCTTTAGGGGAATCGCAATCACTGGAGCTTCAGATCAGCTCCTGGGGCTTTCATCATGCACACTCTGCCAGCGGCTTTGAAGTTGCACATCTGAGAGTGCCTGGCAGAAGTAGTGCATGCTGGAGAAGCAAACAGGGCTGTCCCCCGGCAGGGACGTGAGGACAAACCTCTTGTTAATACAAACCTCGATTGCTGGTTATTTCCCAACTTAAAAAAAAAAAAACCACCATGCATGTCTGACTTTGCCTGCTTTCTCTCTGGGAGAAGGTGAGGGGCTCGGATATGGAGCACAGGGTGTCCCCTTGGGTGGTCCCATGGTCACGTGTGATGGTTATGGACCAGCCTCTCCAGTTTTGTTCCTTTTTGTGGCTGTGGATTTGATGAATTGCAAAGGTGGCTGGAAGCAAGGAATGAATGGGGCTGGCTGGAAAAGTGGGATGACTGCAGGGGCCACAGCTTCACCCACACAGCTGTGCTGGACCACCTTCCTTTGTCCTGACCCTCCTTGCTCTCCTCAGCATCTGCATCTTTTTATAAACAAAACCATACCCAGATGCTGCCAATTGTGCTGAATCGAGCTTGGATATTTGGGTTTCATTGCTTTGTGGCACATCCATAAAGGTGCTTGCTCAGGTTGCTAATGAGAGTGCCCTGATTCTATTTATTTTCTCGCACCCTGCCTTCACCACACTTGAATCTGGGTTTCTTGATGTGAAAAGGTAATTTATTGCGTACACCCTGGGACTTGCCACTGCCTCCAGTTTGTTGAAGCTTGTGAGTCATCCCACCGGGAGCTGGATCCCAGGAAACCCAATTAGCTCAAACAAATTGAGCAAACGTGTTATGGTTTTTAGCCTGGGCAAATTTAGACTTGTGTTGTGGGGTTTTTTTTCCCCTCCTGATTATTTGGATTCCTGGCTGGATGTAAGGTTTCAGCAGCAATGCGATGTTGTTATCGCAAGCAGTGAGAAGTCCTCTAATTCACAAGTGGAGAATAATCCCTAAAAACCCTAGAAACTATTGTTTACCCTAAAAGCCAAGTAAGACATCCCCTACCATGTGTCCAAACATTGGCTGGGGCTCCCACTTCAGCCCAGTGTGACGAGGAGAGAAGAAAAATATGTCTGTCCCTGTTGATGTTACAGAGGTACATGTGGCCATTGCAGCAAAACAGTAGGGAACTGCGCAAAAAGCAATTGAGGAGCATATTTTAAAGGCAAACCTAGAAAAGAAGGCATGAGAAAACTCGGTTTTTACTTAAAAGTGTTTGAGTTATATGCATGTATATCAGTATAGCCCCATTGCCTTTAAAGTTGTCATGTATTTAGAGAGTTAGTTCCTGATGCTGCCAACACGCACTCAAGTGCTTGAAATTAAGCACAGGCATGAGGATTTACAAGGCAGGATTATGATTTACTACAGGCTGGCATGCAGCAAGTGACGGCAGGGTAGATTTGCCCTTCCTTTCCCAACTGGGATGCCCAAGGAGGCAGTAGAAACCCGGCTGCAGGCAGGAGAGCATCCCCCAGAGAAGGGGCACGTCTCAGGGAAGGGCCAGGCACCCTCGTTGTGTTGTTGACCTTGTGTTTGTTTCCATTGCTGCATCCCGCCCCTTCGCCCAGTGCCCACGGAGCTCATCGGCCAGGAGGTGAGGTAAGGACCCGGCTCCTCCTCAGTGGTGGGAGGGAGGGAGGGGACCTCATGCTGGGACCGGCCTGGGTGAAGCCCCACAGCTCCTTAGGGGCTCAGGAACCTGGGAGAGGGGAGAAAACCCATGGGACTAATGGGGTGGAGGTCTTGCTGCAGGGCTTATATTGGTGGGCACCTTGCTGTGTCCGAGTCCTTGGGGCACCACTTGACAACACACACTAGAGTAACCGCAGGAGTTAAAGGGGTGAAAACAGGAGCTCTGGATGGGTCAAGTTAGATGCGAGACGCTGCAGCCACCCCCTGTCCTACCCCAGATCTAAACCCCAGCAAAAGCTGATGCCCACATTTTGCGTTGCAGGATCATTAGGGACAACATCCTACTAACCAGACTTTCTATTCCACATATTTTACACTCCCTTATTGCCCCTGAACAACTTTGTGTCACATCACCTCTTGTGCCAGATGCTCCTCCTTTGGCCCTGTGTCACCACCTGAGTCACTGAGTGTCGTCACTCATTTAGCAGCGCTGGCACGCCAACAGCGGCAGCCAAAAGAGCCAGAGCGAGCTTCCACAGCCCTACAGAGCTTCTCATTATAAATAACAGCCTCCCCCATCTCTAAGCTCCCTTTAAACCTTGCGCAAGGGCTTACGCAAGAGGTAGGAGTCTTTAACCTGGCCAGGCGCTAATAGCAGGGGCTGCCTTTTCTAGCAGCCTCCGTTAGAAAGCCGTGTGTGTCAAAGAGTAATTGGACCTTAACCAACCCAATTTCAGAGCATTTCTGCTCCTCCGCTCTCCCATTACCCTGGAGAGCCGGGAGGGGCGAGCGGCGGGCATGCCACTTCTCCAACTTTTATTGCTGAACACTTGAGTGGAGGTGGTAATTGGAGCAGGTGACATATATAAGGGGCAGGACAGAGTGCTCCACAAAGCCATCTCTGCAGCTGTCACCTAATTGCCTGATTAACTGGACGATTAATCGACTAATTGGAAGCAAGGCATCGTCTGCATAACAATAAGAGGCCCTTTTGTCAAGCATATGAAGGCTGGGGAGAGGGGGAGAGCAGGTCGGTGAGGTGGCTCTTGTGGAGAAGGATGGGCAGCTTTAATAGACCTCCAAGTCCCTTTCCCCTCCCGGGATTCCTGCCAAAATATATGAAACCTCCCCAGAGGAGAGCAGGGATGGGAAAGCATGGCCTGGAGCGTGCCGAGCATCACCTCTGCACTGGTGCTTTTCAGAGGGATTAAAATTGTCACACCGAAGCCAGAGACATCCCAAATCGCCACCTGCTTCGGAAAACCTCAACACTGAACCACTTGGCTCTTTCCTACTGACTTTTTAATGCAGGCTTCATTTCACCACATCAAAAATGGCACGTGGGGGGGGGGGGAATTGGCTTTAATTGATGCAGGAAAGTTTATAAAAGGCTGTAACATCATCAGAGCTGCTCTTGTTTCCCACTGAATAAGGCCTTTTTCAGGCAAGTCACTGGTAACATAAACACCGCTCTGTTTTTTTGCATGCAGTCACTTAGAGTGTGTCTGGGGCTGCTCAGGACAGAGCAGCCTCAATCATGACTGAGGCCAATTAAAATTAAATAGACTTTCAGATCATCAGCGGAGGGGGGAGCTTCCTCTCCCAATTCTTCCAATTACACACATTAGCGGGATGAGATCTTCTCATATACGACCTTGGGCGTTTTGCTGGGGAAGGGATGCCTTGCTGGGAGCAGGACCCCAGGGACAGCGGGGCTCGGGCTGTTCCTGCACACCAAAAAACCTGGGAGCCATCCCCCAAGCGATGGCATTGGAGGATGCTCAGCATCTTGGTCTGAAATTGGGCCACAAGGAAAAGGGACAACAGGAAAGAGAGACTTCATCTTGGAGAGGCCAGGAGGTGCAGCTTACACCCACGGCCACTTATCCACCTCATCTAGAAAGCCGTGTCCCCTTAGGGGACATGCTGCCGTCATTTGACCTCTCAGCTTTAGCTTTGCTAAGCTAAAGCAACCCGGTCTCCCCGAGGGAAGGATTCCTACTCCCCTGACAGTTCAGTGGCCTTTCCCTGTCCCGGTTTTGGGTTGAATTATATTCTCTGAACACAGCAATCTGACTTGTGCACGGTGTTCTGGGGAGCTGAGCCATTAATAACCCGCCAGTGCACCCAGAGCTGCTGCATCCATTAGTGCACTCAGATCCTCCTTATCCTTAGCTTTCTGCGAGGGCTGAGCTCTCTGCTGAGAGCAGAAATTGAGTCCCTAAAGCCTGACTCGGCACTTGGTACTATTTAATGTTGTCCCGTGTCTTTTACTCCAAGAATAACAGGCTGGCCAGATCCCCTCTGGGCTGGCGATGCCTTCTCCCTTTGCACTGTCATCAAGAGATTTCATTAGCGCTTCCAACTTCCCGGGCCGAGGGTGATACGGTGCTAAATGAGGTTATTAATCCTACACGACTCCAGAATTCCTCAGACGTCAGGCAAGTCACTTGGGCATCCTATAATCAATGCCATAATCTGGTTTTGCCAGAAAATGTTTGCTTTAATGCGTCTTATCTGGAGCCCTTATAGCTCCTGGAGCTGGGGCTAATTACCCCTGCAGGGGAGACGCGTGGCCCCGCACCGAGCGATGCAGCAAGAAGGCTGCGTCGCTGCAGCCCATGGCAAAGGCAGCAGCGGCTGCGAGCGCTGCCCAGAGATCCCTGGAAGCCTTTAACTCATCCTCTTCTGCAGAGCAGCAGGAACAAATGCCGGGATTTGGGAGATCTGGTCACCTAAATCCCATCCATTCGCCCAAAAATGATTTTGAGGATTTTTGTCCTGGTGATCTCCACCCAACGTGCTCTGGCTAAAACCTCCTTGGTCCGCTCTCAACCTGCTCTTTCCAAAAAGCCACCCATTTCTTAGTTCAAGGAACCCCAGTTCCCTGACAAGCCATCAAATAAGGGAAAAGCCCATGTTTTCCTCCTGCAGCAGAGAAAAAGACAAATAAAGAGTGGCAGTGGGGAAGCAGAGTGCAGTAGTTGTCTGCTTTTTAAAAGCTTGCTCTTACACATGCAAATCTTTAATTAAACATACTCATAAAACTATAATGAACCGTTCATCTAATTAAATGGGGTGAGTCATTTCATTAATTTTTAGCAAACTGCAAGGCTGCTCTCCTGCCCTCCTCACTTGGAATTCAAAGGGACAAGCTGAACCTTTTGAAGGAAATTATCTTTCCTTTTGCGGTTGTTTTGTTCCTTGGGCACAGGACCTGTTTAACTGACCATAGTTTATACACTTCTAATTAAAAATGAATTCTCTGAGTCCTATTGCTGTTCCTGACGGCTGCTTGTTTCCCTCTCAAGCTGTCCAACCCCAGGCTGTAACGGCTCAGGACACATCCGTGGAAAGTATGCAAGACACAGAAGGTGAGGCTGGGTTGGAGGTGGTGGGGATGGAAAAACGCCAGCAAGAAACCCAAAGACAGACGTTCACTGGAGAGAGGCTGGTTCAGAGCAGCAGCCCAACTCCCCTGCCCCAAATCTGCCTATCAAAGAGCCAATTTTCTGTCTCTCCGTCAGTCCATGAGGGGGGATCGGCGTCACCAGGCTGACAGTAGCCTTCCCACAGATCCCAAACCACGGCAGAAGTAGCTGGCTCAGGTGCCTGGGGTTGATGAGAGCTGTCAACAGGCAGAGATTTTGGTCTGCTCGGTGCCTCTATGGACAGGGAGGGGAAATAAGAGCAGACTGGCTGCCTTGAGGGCCATGCCAGCCTTAACTGATGGCTTTTATTACCCTATAATGGTGAAATCGGAGTAGTTGGTGGGCATGACCTGCCTAGTTTCATGGTGGCACTGGCGGCCATCACCAACACTGGTGCTGGGAGCTGTTGATCCTGCTGCTCCCTGGACAACCACTGCCCAAGGGCCAGACTGCTGGAGTGAGCCCAGCATCTTCACAGTGTCTTCTGAGAAAAGCTGACATGGTTGCAAAACGTCAAGATCTGAGAGCAGATCTTCTGGCCACGAAGGGTTAAACCAGCTAAAAAGCTGGGCTGCTGGATGATATTTTTTTTTTTTTGCTTTAGCATTTGTGTGTTTGTCCCAGTTGCCTTTGCCTAACCAGTTCAAGATGCCGTAGCCATGCCTTTTCTCACTGGGCAATGCCTCTTCTCTGCTCCTTGATCCCATCTGCAGTTTACAGAGCTGCCCTCTAGCAAAGAAGAGGAAACTTCAGGACGCGGAGGCCGAACATCTGGTGTCGAAGAGAAAATCCCATCCGCTCAAGCTGGCCTTGGATGAAGGCTACAACGTCGACAGCGATGGCAGCGAGGAGGCCGAGGCGAAGGAGGAGTCCGGCTCCGAGGAGTCGGAGGGGACGCTGGAGGAGGACGAGGTGGAGGCGGTGGAACAGGAGGAGAACCGCAGCCCCGAGCCGGCAGAAGGTGCTTTATCATTATTGATTGCAGAGCTGTGTTCTGCAGATGAATAAAGGGCAGGGAGTGTTAATAACCAGGAGTTATAGCTCCCCTGAATTATGTACAGGATGGGTCCTTCAATTATCATGTTCGGTGGAAGCACAACAGCAAAGCTCTGGTTAAGCTGAGAGACGCACAGATTGTCTCTGGTGCCTTAAAAATGAGAGATTTTCCATCAGGGATGCTCCCTGGGGAAGGACCCACGGCAAGCACAGAGGAGCTCGCTGTGTGACTCAGATGGCGATGGGGAAGGCAGCCGGGGTCCCGCACCGGTGCCTCGATGGGCTCGACTGGCTTCCCCAGTGCAGGAGCCGTCCCCCTGGCCGGATCCGGCCGCTATCCCAGAGGAGGAATGACAGGCAAACCAGCCGGGGGTCCAGCTGGGGTCCTGGCACTGTGTTGGACCCGGTTTGGAGCCCCTGGTCTGGGGAGCACTGGGAGCAAGGGGGCCAGATGGCTGCTGATGGTGGGGGGCTGGGAAGACACGCACATCTGAGCCCCACGAAAGCTTCTACATGGAAATCTCCTCTCTACCTGTCATTCCCAAATGCAGTAAATTAGGCTGCTCCAGGGGTGTAACAGCCAGACTCTGGTTTCAATTAAGCTTAAGTAAGACAAAGAGATGTTTATGAGCTTATATAATTACTTTATTTTCCTCCCTTTTCCTTTCCCTTTTTTCTTTTCCTCCTTTTTTTTTCTTTTCCTCCTTTTTTCTTCTTTTCCTCCTTTTTTTTCTTTTCCTCCTTTTTTTTCTTTTCCTCCTTTTTTTTTTCTTTTCCTCCTTTTTTTCCTTTTTCTCCGCTTTTTTTCTTTTTCTTCCTTTTTTTTTTCTTTTCCTCCTTTTCTCTCCCCTCAGAGAGAAGCCCAGCAAAATCAACCCACTATGGACAAAACACGGCAACAAGTACGTCTGGGCCCAGCAAGGCCAACTATAGCAGCTATCAAGAAATAATCGCCAACTCTCTCCTAAACCTAGGCCAAATAGCGGAGGAAACCCTCGCCATCGAAGGGCAGCTGCCTGAGGCTGAGCTGCAGGGCTCCAAGCCGCCATCCAACGTTGTCCACTTGGTCCACGAGGATGCAGGAGAGGAGTTAGTAGGGGAGGAGTGCGACAAGGAGATCATCATCCAGACGGAGGATGCGGAGGAGGTCATCGAGGTCACCAGCGAACGCAGCAGCGAGTTGTGCTCGGAGCACCGGGACGATGCGAACTGCGAGGAGTCCTGCAAACTGCAAAAGGCTGAAGCAGAAGAAGAGGATGAGGACGAGGAGGATGAAGATGAGGAGGAAGAGGAGGAGGAGGAAGAAGAGGATGAGGAAGAGGAAGAAGAAGAGGAGGATGAAGAGGAGGAGGAGATGGCTCCTGAAGTGATCTGCGAAGAAGCTCCTCACACTTCTCAGGACACCCAGAAAAGCCACTGTGAAGGGCAGTTCAGCCCGAAGCCCGAGTACTCGGTCATCGTGGAGGTCCGGTCAGATGATGACAAAGACGATGATGCCCGCTCCCAGAAATCAGCGGTGACCGACGAGTCAGAGATGTATGACATGATGACGAGGGGGAACCTGGGGCTGCTGGAACAAGCCATCGCGCTGAAGGCTGAGCAGGTGAAAATCGTGCGGGAGCCCAGCCGGCTGCCAGGAGAGCACGTAAAGCACTTCCAGGGGGACGAGAAACAGAGCAAACCTCTGGATAGCATCCGGAAGAGCTACTATGGCAAAGGTATGGGGATGAGCCTTTGTGTGTCTCCTTCCTTCCCGTCCCCAGTAGAATATTCTTGCGAAGCACCCCATGAAAACTAGGAAACTTGGCTGATGGGGATTCCCATCAGCCCACAGTGGGAATTGAGCCACAAGTCCTCAATGCCCGGAGGGATGGGGACATCCTACATGTCAACAATGATTCTAGAGGACACAAAATGATGGTGTCATCACCATCAGGGGAAATTGCCTGCCTAAATTCCCTGTTGGCCTTGAAAATCTCACCCTAAACAGTGAAGCTGGCTTAAAATCCAAGTGAGTTTTAAAGTAGTGGTAGGAGTCTGGCCACAGCAACAGGAGGGACTTGGCAGGGGTTGCAGAGTCCCCTGGACTCTGAGCCAGGCTGCCCACTCGGTTGCTGTGAGCAGCTCCATGCTCCTGGCTGGGTTCGTACTCAAATTGCTTTGCTGGTTTTAAATTTTGAAAGTTCCAGTGTTACAATTCCACCTTCAGGGAAAAAAAAAACCAAACATCAAACCCAAAGGTTTCTCCCTGTTTGACTGGAAAAGTGGTGGGAAGCATCCTCGGCAATTTTTCTCTTCTTTACACCTCTTCCCTTCCACATCTGCTAACGTGTTTCCCACCGCCCTTTCCCGACAATCCCTAGATCCCTCAAGACCCGAGAAGCGAGAAATCAAATGTCCGACTCCTGGCTGCGATGGGACCGGCCACGTCACGGGACTCTACCCTCACCATCGCAGCCTCTCTGGTTGTCCGCACAAAGACAGGATCCCTCCCGAGAGTGAGTACATGGTGGGAAAACAAGAGCAGCTTAAATGAGTCTGAAGCCTTATTTCCCAGGGGGAATTTCACACCTGATGGGTAGAGCTGTCTCAAGGCCAGTGAGCACCCCAAATGATGTGAATTTTATGACTGAATCCCTAGCACAAGCTTGATGTTAATCCTTGGGGTATAACAGGGTTTCTGGCATGAGATGGTGCTTTTTCAAGTTGTTCCGGGATGCTTCTATCCCCCAAAGTGTTACTGCTCTTCATGGGAAACGCTATGGAGATTACTAGGAAGTCCTACCCTTCTTAAAGATTTTTAGCACCATCCTGTGGAGAATGAGGTCCCTTCTCTGAAAATCAAAGAGGTGCTTTAAAAACGACTGCCCTCATAACTCACCTCCAGAGGTGTGTTAATCAGTTCCCATCCTTACCCTGAATGTGACATATTTTTCCTCATTTGGGATATCATGTTGGGAAGAAGAGGAAACTGTTCTTTCTAGCCGTCCGAGTGTGCTCAAGGTGTTGCCATATAGCGAAGGAGAGGAGTCGTTCAGATGCACAGGATAGCTGAGTCTCCCCCTAAAATCTCATCACTTCAAAATTCACAAGGGGCAACATCTATTCCACAGAAAATATTTATCATCATCATAACAGATTTTTATACATATATATATAGAGATTTTATTTCTACCTCTCTACCAGAATCCTAAATAGCTTTCCCTGTGCATATACATAAAAATCAATGTTGTATGTTTATGATAATGGCATAATAGACGAAGAAAAAAAAAAGGAGCCCTTCCTTATCAGTAATTTCAAAAGTTGCAGACCTGCCATAAACATGGAACTGCAGGAAACAAGGAGAAAGTAGAGTTATCTTCATACAGGCTTGAATGCAAGGAAAAATATTAATAAATAAGCAACACAAGCAGTGTGCTTTAGAAAGGCTTGCAAATCAAATTATTTTCTTTACTTTTAAGGTCAGCGCTGCAGGAAGCAATAATCCTGAAGATTAAAATTTAAAAAAAAAAAAAAATCAAACAAAGACTAGTCCTAAGGATAAAAGCAGAGATACAACTTCAATCACTTAAAACTACCTGAAATTGGGAGACCTGGCTCCAAAACAGTGGCGGGCGGGAGGGGCTGGATGGGGGAAGCCGGATTGCAATCAGCAAACGAGGAGAAAGCCCAAGCTGTGTGCAGAGATGCTAATCTAGTGCTGACCTGAGCACTGCTGCCTTGTAAATCTTTTTTTCCTTTACACAGACGAATTCTAATTACAGCATTTCACGTTCCCTGATTTCTAGGAAAGCAGCGTGCAAGACTTGATGATTTTGTCTTTTTTTTAATTTGCCTTTGATCTTTATCAAGTTGTTTTTGCTTCCTTTCCCCTCCTCGCTCCAAAGTCTTGGCGATGCACGAGAACGTGTTGAAATGCCCCACGCCAGGCTGCACAGGACAGGGTCACGTCAACAGCAACCGCAACACGCACAGGAGGTACCAGCTTTGATTTCTTCTCCATAATGGCCAGGGCAAGGATGGCAGTAGGGCAACCAGCCCAAAAAATGTTGGTTTTACTCTTGCACCAAGAGATGGCATAACTGAGGTGTTCAAGGCCAGGCTGGATGGAGCTTTGATCAACCTGGTCTGGTAGGAGATGTCCCTGCCCAGGGCAGGAGGGTTGGAACTACGTGATCTTTAAGGTCCCTTCCAAGCCAAACTGTTCTATGAAGTAGGGATGACCCTAAGACAATAATATGGGAAAGTAAGATGGGGCAGTGATTTCTGGATGGGAATAGAGCAGAACAATACCTCCAGGCTCCCAGGTGGAACTATGAAGGGGGAGATGGTGGTGGGGGTTCATGGAGGAGGTGTTATGCCCTAGGGAAGCAGAGGGGGCCTGGTGAGGCTGACTGGAGGGTGATGACTGTGTTTGGTGGTATGGCACTTAGCAGGATTTCTAGGAACTTCCACAATATTGATGAACTGGGAATTTAGGTCCTCTTGCTGTAGGACTTCAGCCTAGACATGGTCAGGAGGGGACAGGGTTGCACTTTGGGATCTGTAATTATACCCCGTATTCTGGCTTTGGACAAACTCCATCTCTTTCATAAGTGGGAAGGCTGCAAGAGGAGTGGATGATGCTCTTAAAAGCTAGAAACCTTCCAAAAAGCTGCGCTCGCTTGTGCTACAGGGATGCGCTCATGAATTTATGATTTCCTGTTCGTTGCTCTTGAGCTTAATTGGCAGAGAGTGATGGCTCTGTGGATGTTGATGCATTTGCAGGCGTGAGGTGAGTTTGTGTCACTAGTCATTCAGCCGTGGAGGAACCTGGTGGATGCTTTGTTGTAGCCATAGCCGCTAGAGGAAAATTAGGGAAATCTGCTCGGTTAATTGAGAAGCTTGGTTTGGTGCAGGCAGCAAGTGATCGCAGTGAGACT
This sequence comes from Xenus cinereus, assembly GCA_025774025.1. NCBI lineage: Eukaryota > Metazoa > Chordata > Aves > Charadriiformes > Scolopacidae > Xenus > Xenus cinereus. The sequence goes on along the minus strand of JAOXJK010000005.1, from coordinate 3,829,761 downwards.
GAGGTGATCCACTGGTGTTAGTGGGTTATGCAGTGACCTTTGGGCACAGCGGTTTGGGCTGAGACCCAGTGGGGTTGGAGCCCTTGAGACTTGCATGGGGCTGAGGTGGGGGGTCCCTCAGTGCTGGCAGTTCCAGCGATGAAGGTGCCTGTGATGGCTTGGGATCAGATGGGAGAGGGTGGGCTCTGTTTGTGAGGGGTTTTTACTTTCATTATAAGAGCCAAGCTGGTCCTGGAGAGGCAGAGCCCGGCTCATGCACAGGGTGCGTGCGAGAAAAAGCCATTAGAGCCCCCGAGCTCCCCCAGGCACCGGCGCGACAGCAGCCACGCACATCAGAAGTGCAAATGTTTCCCCAAAAGTGCTCCCTTCAAACAGGCCCTGCAAAAGATCCAAATAACTACAAATCAAAAATGCCATTTAACTGTTAAAACCACTCAAAGAAACCAGCCTATCCCCTTCTGTTCCTGCTGTGCTCAGCCCCAGGGGAGCTGCCTCCTTGATCCACCTCCGGGCCCTGGGGATGCTCCGGGGCTCATCCTGGAGAGATTTGGCACTTGATGTTTTGCTGCTTTGCCGCTTGCCAAGACTAAAAGTAAGCTAGGATAATGAAAATTTAAAAAAAACCAAAACTTTACATTCAAACATTTTTCTCATGGGCTCAGTGCAACTCTGGGTCCGTGAAAGGAAGATTTTTATTCTCATCCCTCACGCTTGGTTTCCTTCTCTCTTTTTTTTCCCCTCCTTCTTTAAAAAAAAAAAAACAAAACAAAACAAACCCAATTCTCTCAGTTTGTCTGGGTGCCCCATTGCTGCTGCTGAAAAATTAGCCAAATCGCATGAAAAGCAACAAACCCAGTCTGGTGATCCTTCGAAGACCAGCTCCAATTCTGACCGGATCCT
>JAOXJK010000005.1:3787347-3803605 GCA_025774025.1 Xenus cinereus | reverse complement strand
CACCCTTTTTTTTTTTTTTTTTCCTACAGATTTACATTCCTACAAGAGAATACATTCCTACCATACATTCTGTACATGTTACAATCCAGATGTTGTTAGCTTCACAATTAAAATAAATATATTTACAGAAGGAAAAAAAAACAAAACAAAAAGAATAAATAATTTATGAAAAACAAAACAAAACAAAAAAAAATCACTTCAAATCCAAAGCTCTTTTATTCTGCTCCCGTCTCGTCACTTCATTGCACATTAATGTCGCTTCTCCCATCCCTGGTGTGTCGGTCTCATGAGATGTTCCAGGCGTGGCTGCTGTTGGGACCACGGCAAAGGCCACCGCGCTGGAGACAGCCCTCCTCCAGCCCAGCACTAGCCCGGCTAACCTTTTCCTAGCCCAGTTGGTGGCCCTTGGGATTCCCGGCAGCACCAAAGGGACACAGACATGGTCTTCTGGGTGGTCAAGTGGATTTAGAGCTCGTCTCCTGGTCTGTGGATACAGAAACACCGACTGACCCTCCCATGGAGCAACACAGCAAACGCTCCATGCAAACTTCCATCCAAAATTTCCAGTGCGGGAATTGCTTAAATGCCTAATAACTCCCCCAAAAAGGGGGTGCAGCTCCAACACACTGAAATTCAGCGTTTAACCGTGGTAAGCACTCGCCGCGGCACCCTGTGACCCTGCCGATGGTACCTCACAACCTGCGCACGGCTGATGTTTTCCCCCGGTTACCGGAGGTGCCGAACCCGGTGGGGCTGGTGGGTTTTCCTACAGGAGCCAAGGTGTGTGCCAACCCCACACCCCCCCTTCTCACCCCCTCACTTCTGATGGTCCCTAAAGCTACGCTTGGTCAATGCTTTTCTGTTTGAAGCATTCGCTTTTTCCTTTTTTTTTTTTTAAATTATTTTTTATTTTAGGCCGCGTAAGGGAACAACTGCAAATCCCTCAGCGTCAACTGAGCTCGGCTCGAAAAATTAGAAGAAAGCAAAACCCACCCCCTCCAACACCTTCCAGCCACTGTGTCGTGTCGTTGTCCCCCCCAAGCCTTACCCCAGCGATGAATTCGGAGCCCGAAGCGCGTTTCGGAATTGTACGTGAGGCATTTCATTGCGATGGAGGAAGGGGGGGGGGGTTGTTTTCCTTCATTGCGAAACGTATGCGCTTTCCTACCGTGTCTGTGTGCGTTTCTATGTCGCCTCTATCTAGCTATACCCTAATAAATACGTATGGCCTGCTTTAAAGTGCCAATTCCTAAAAAGCCGCCTCCTGCAAAGGCAGGCAAGACCCAATTTCATCCGTGACAAGAAGGGAGCAGAACGGACTGAATATTGCCAAATGACGCAAAACATAATTTAAAGTTTCTTAAATAAATATAAAAGTTATTCCTAAAGAAGCCATAGGCATGTCAACAATATAGGTTGTAACCGGCGCTCAACAGCTAAAGTACCATTGAAAAACAAAAAAAAAACTAAAATGCCGTAGCGACTTCAGCATGATACATTGCAAACATATTTTTGTTTTTTTTTTTTTAAATTAAATGTACACCACAATGAACTTTTAAAAAAACAAACAAAAAAATAAAAATAAAATTTAAAAAAAAAAAAAAAATGCTCTTGGTGCAGTAATGAGAAGACTTCTCGGGTGTTACAGGGAACGGGACCATGCATAGAAAGCTGTGTCTGTCTGTCTGTCTGTTCGTTGTAAAACGGGTCCGTAAAGTGTAAAGCAGGTTAACGCAGCTGATTGACAGGAGACCCCAACCCCAGAGGAGATGCCGAGTGGCCGCCACGCGACGGGCTCCAGTTTCCACAGCAATGGGTAATTAAAGCGAGTCCATCCAGTGCAGGTAAGAGATGAGCTTCACCGCCCTAATACTGAAGTTGCCTTTTTTCCCAGGGAGGTGGGAAGGAGAAACGCTCCGAGAAAGGGCCAGCGGAGGCCAGTTCTTCTGCCCGCGGGTCGGGAAGATCCCTGCCTGTGGGTCTGGCTCTCAATGGGGACGCGGGCACGTTTCCCCCTCCGCGTCCCCCCACCCCCCCAACCCCTCCAACCCGTTCCCGGGAGCGTCGGGGTGAGGAAAGCGCCGATGGGCTCTGCCGCGTCGAGGCGGGACGGACTCCAGCTCCTGGGGTGAAGTTCCACGAGCGTTTTCCTGCCCGACTGCTTGGCGTAGGTGTTGGAGAAAGGACATGGCTCTGAGTGTGGGGAATCACAGTAGTGCGCAGTGGGGACAGCGGGGAGCAAACACTTGTGACACTCCTACGGAAGCGGCTCCCAGCCCTTTCTTAAAGCACTTCTTTTGTTTGTTTTGTTTGTTTGCATTCAGGGAAACCAACTGCAGGCTTATTTGATCCGATTTTCTCTTTGCACCATACACATATAAAACATTACAACTCTGTATAAAAGTACAAGTGGTTCTTGTACATCTGAATTATGCAGGAACTATGTGAGCAAATCCTATCAAAATAGCTATTTTTTTTTTGTGTGTGTATAAACAGCATTTGTTTTTAGAAAAAACAATATCATAAACTGCAGAATCTGTACAAAAATATAAAATAAATTTGGGCAGCAGTTTCTAAACAGCCATGTAAATGCAACACTTAAAGAGGAGCAGGTTAATGCCTCCCAAAGGCTGAATTGCTAAAGTCAACCTATACGGGGCTAAAATGGTATTGAGATTATCTAAATAATAAAACTTTTTTTACCTCTTGCAATAAAACTTATAGAAAAAATAGACAAATATGCACATGCAATTTACAGCTTTCCCCAACATAATCCTTGTGCTTAGCTCTGACAATTTTTTTTTTCTTTTTTTTTCTTTTTTTTTTTTCTGTTTTTGTAATAACATAACGTTGTCTACGATACATATTCTTTCCTATACCAGGATATTCGGTCTTCCGTGAGGAACCACTTTAAAAAAAATACATTAGAAGTGGTCGTACATGGATGAAGGCACTCCAACTCTGCTCGAAGCAAAAAACTAGTGTGTGATCCTTTTCTTTTCCAAAAAGGCAAGCAAGGACGCATGCACAGTGCTGTGAATCGGGGCTGGGAGGGACTATGGAAATCCTACCGAGTGTATATACTGGTACTTAAAATTAATTAAAAAAAAAAAAAAAAGTTGCTATATTTCTCTATTTTTAAGACCCAACGAGCACCTCCATGATGTGATCCAGTTCTGTGAGGTCCATTTTGAAAGGCTGATTTGGAGTTACTGGCTGGCTGCTGTAGGGAGCCAGGGTTTTTAGGAGCTCATCCGCTGAGACGGGAGCCATTTTGGAGGCGGCCCCCGTGGCGGACGTGCAGGGGTCGAAATCATACATGGACGTATCGATGTCGGCGAAGAGAATGTCATCCAGGGTCAAGTCTGTGAGGAAACCCGTGGAAGTCGTGATCTCGAAGTTGCCGGGCAGCGGGTCCATGAGTTTTGACTCGGCCGTTCTGCTCTCCGAGAGGCCCTCGGCCTTTTGGACGTTGGACTCGCTGGGTTGGTCTTTAGAGTCACCGGCGGCTGCTGGGGCTGCTACTGCCTCTGCGGAGGTAGGTGCTGGACAAAGCTCCTCGATTTCATCCAAGGCTGAGGAGAAGCTGTCCTTTACTGGTTGGAGAGCAGGAGGTGGCGGTTTCGTCAGACCATCGTGCTGGACCGTCGGGGAAGTGCAAAAAGTGTCGTCCTCCAGCAAGGAGGCGGGGGTGAGGCAGGACTCCAGGGGCGTAGTGCTTACCAGGTCGGCGGGGAGAAGGGGCTGGGAGGCCAGATGGCTGAAGGCCGGTTGGGCCTCACGGAAGTTGTCCCCCAGCGGGTCGGCAGGCTGGGAAGCGGTGACGAAGACGGGCCTCAAGCTGCCTTCTTGTTTGAGTTCCTCCTGGATCCGCCTCAACATGTTGTTAATTAGAACTGTCTTTTGCAAGCTCGGCTCGGTTAATGGCCTGTGGTTATAAAGTTTCATAAGGGAAATGTTGAAGATAGTCTGACGCTGTAAGGTGTAAGACACCTTAGAGGGACCGTCAGTGGGAGACACCACTTTGCCTTCCAGCCCATCTTCATGCTCGTCAAACTTCCGCTTTCCTCCTTTCCCCAACATATATCTGGAAAAAAAGAAAAGAGACTGATGAAGCCGGCAAAGCCTGAAGCCTCTTCTTCTCACTACCCCAGCCCACCTACTTCCTTCCATAGGCGGTGGGGATGGATGGGTCCCATCGGTCCCTCTGTCCCCTCCTCGCCTACCCCTGACAGTCACGAGAGGAATCGTGGCCACATAAAGAACTCATTCCTGGCCCTCAGCAGCATTATGGGGAAGCAGAAGCATCGTGCCTAAGCCCGGCTACGCTGGTAAATTCCAAGCAGGAATTGCTTGGAATAAAACGTGGCAGCAAATTTCACTCTTGCGCAGGTTAAGCGTGTGGTCCCCAAATATCTGTACGTAGGTGGCACAACCCCCAGGTACGATACGGAACGGTCCTTGAAATTTCCTGACTGCTGCAGTGCTCTGCCTGGGATACAAACATAACACACCCAGGTCCTTGCAACAAGTTTCCCTTTATATTCAAAAGTGTGTTCATGAAGCAAGTGTCTACTGAGAGAAACCTTCCTGGTGAAGTTGGGAGACTCAACCCTTTGGCACAGCAGGATATATAGAATCACAGAATCACAGAATGGTTTGGGTTGGAAGGGACTTTAAAGACCATCCAGTGCCACCCCCTGCCCTGGGCAGGGACACCTCCCACCAGACCAGGTTGCTCAAAGCCCCCTCCAACCTGGCCCTGAACCCCTCCAGGGATGGGGCATCCACAGCTTCTCTGGGCAACCTGGGCCAGGCTCTCAACACCCTCAAAGGAAAGAATTTCTTCCTAATATCTAATATAAATCTCCCCTTTTTCAGTTTAAAACCGTTCCCCCTCATCCTATTGCTCTCCTTCCTGATCAAGTCTCCCCACTCTCCCATGATGGGGAGACTCAGAAGTCCAAGTGAAGGTATGTATTTATGTAGCCGGTTGCTGAAGCCCCTTCCCAAGGCAGGAGGGCTGCATTCCTCCGGGAAGGGGTCACATCCTGCACCCCCAGCGCTCAGCATCCCCTGGGATTTCATGCTTCATATTCCTGCAGGTGGTGTCCAAGCAGAAGAGATACCATGGGGAGTGGTGCAGGAGATGCCAGCCCTTGGACGGGACACAGAGACGGACGCTTTTCCCTCTTGGATTTCCAAAAAAAGCCTCACCAAATTGGTCTCTGAGGTTCAGGTAAAATGCTGGGAGATGGCTTGTCTTTGTCAACAAGATTTCCTCACATATCTGCCTGCCCGTGATGTTCACAGATTACATACCTGGAAAAAAAATGGAGCTTTTTCACTGGCAAAAGAGTTTATGTTTTGAAGCGGTGGCAATGAAGAGAATTTCTCACCGGTCTGTGTTGGAGATGTCATTTCTGAAGGCACCGAAATTCAGTTTGGCTTTGCTGTAGCTGTAACTTCCAAGGTGAAATAAGGTAAATCGCATTAAAGCCATTCGGAGCTGAGTGAGTTGGGTCAAATGGGAATTTCCATCACCAAGAAATTCAATGCTCTGATTAACTGAGCTGAACTTTCCTGACCATCCCTGTGCAGAGACTCAGGTGCTGTTGGGTTAAGACAGGAGGTGGTGGCTGCGCTGCAAGGACACAAAGGTGAAAGGCAGAGCAAAACGGAGCCAAAGGGGTAAGAACTGTAGCCAGAAAAAATTGGAGGAAAGTTTTGGGTAGAAAGAAGATTTCTTAAAGCCTTTCCTCAAGCATGTACATGGCCATGGGTGTTCACTGGAACTTCTTTCCTGTCTTCATTGGGTGTCTTCAAGCTGAACTGGGGCAGGTCACTGGACAGGCTCATGGGGATGGTGGAGGAGTGGAGGTCCCTCCTGGAGAAGTGGCAGTAGATGCTCTTGCTTTGCGCTGGTGGGTTTCCCGGGCTGGTTTTGCTGGACACGGCTTAGAGCTGATGGGGTTTTATCACCTCTGTGAAGGGCTGCAGATCTTCAAAGGAGAAAACCAGGGGGAGTCGAGCGATGGTTCACCTAAACTGGCTGGCGCGTTGTTTTTCTGAAGGGCACATATTTGTTTTACGGGGAGTTTCGCTAGACTTTGCACCGCCGAGCGGTTCCTTATGCCAATATTTGATTATGATGACAGAGCTAATAGACACGCTCGCTTGTCCTTTCTTAACGAATTGGCTGTGCCGCATAATAGAGCGGTTACATTTGTGTTAAACTGCAGCTTTGGGAGCCATCACTGTGAGATGTTATCTTCTCTGGACTGGCGTCCTTTATCGCAGGGAAGGGAATTGAATCGGTTTAAGATGGTACACTGCCAGTTTATAGGTGTGCTTAGGAGGGCTCTTAAGCCTCCTCCAAGGCGCGTAGGGTGAGAGCTGAACGGCAGAGGAGAGCGGGTCTTTCGCTTCAAGGATGCAAGGGAAAAGATACTTGTCAGCATACGCTTGTTTCTAAACATGTCGATAAATCATTGACCAACCAGAGTGCTATTTGGCCTCACTGATGCCACCGTTAATTGTTAAAGCTGCTAATGACCCATCCCTCCATTCTCCTGCTCAAGTGGTACCTTCCACTCGTCAACATTTACCCAGTTTCTCCCAGCGAGCCGCAGGCTCTGATGATGGCTTTTGGGTGTGTGCAGGAAGGGGGTTCTTTCCCAGCCTCATGCATTTTTTTTCTGATTTTTGTTCCCCTCCTTGTCTCAAGGCTCAGTCTATCTCACCCTGCTCCCACAACCAAGGTGTCCCTTGGGTTCCCTGTGGTCCTTTGGACCACGTAGCTGGGTGGTCAGGAAGGAGTTGTCTCATTTTCCATCATGTTACTGGGGAGAGAAAGCAACTTTCCTCTTCAAAGCTGTCATTTGGCATCAAATCACCCCCCCTTGGTCCCCAGGAAGATGATGTTGAAGCTGGGGAGCAACAGGATGGGCTGGAGATGACACTGCAGCCAACAGGGAAGCCCCCCAGCTGGAAACTGCTCCCCTCCCAACCAGCATCGAGCACGGCTTGGCTGGATTAAAGGCTCTGGCCCGCACTTGTTAACACACTCGCTTCTCCTACAATTTTATGAGAAGATATATCCTGAAACGACCTTCCGCTTTGTACAGAAGGGCTCATGGGATTGAGGCTGTAGGAAAGCACGCGGATGATGCATCCTTCAGACAAATAGCTCTCGTTATTCCAGATGCCTTCATCCCCTTCTTTCAGCGGAATGAATAAATCACCAATTGTAGTAAAACCGCTAGTATCAGATTTAAAGACATTTTCGACCCTGTCAAAAAGGAAGTATAACAACCATTAAAGCCCGCTTTCATTTATATAACTGCAACACTCTTTTGTTTGGATGTCAGTGACGATCTGAGACGATCTGAAGGAACACGAGCCATGAAGGGATAGAGCAAGGACATATGCTGTGCCTGAGCTCCAGGACTAGGATGAAGGGCTGGACCACCCTAGGAGGACTGGTTGCACGCTAAGGTATGATGTGTGACCCCGCAGCACAGAGGCCATGGTTAACTCCGGGATGCCCTTATTGAAGACAAAACTTTTCCTGGCCTCTTCCTTCTTCACAACAAGTCCCAGAGTCCACCCAAACTAAGCAAGAGGTAATAGCCAAATGGTTTGGACTCAAACAGGGGCAAACTGGGCAGAGGAGTTGGTTTTGGTCTGAAGCTCATCAAGCCCAAGATCAGGGATCAGCTCCTCAAGTTTTGCCATTTGCCAGAGGACTCCTTCTCGGCCTTCAGCATTTAATAATCCAGCCCAATCACGCTGAGGCTGTTTAGCAATTAAATAACATAAATCCAGAAGCTAGATTAATAAACAGTCTAGTCTGTCTAGAGCAGCCTACAGGGTGGAGAGATAAAACTGTAAAATATTTATTACCAGCTTGGGGATGAAGTCATTAATTTAATAACTACCCATTGCTTTGCTTCTTACAGTTGTTAGCAGTCTGAAGGTTACAGAAGATTAGGTGGGAAACTTACTGCCTCCCTGCTGAGAGGAGCCTTTCCCATGAAAGCCAGAGCCCAGCTCCCATCTGTCACCCCATTACGTTCGGAGGTGGTGAATATATTACCGTGCCGCTTACCCAAATCAAACAAAACACAAATTTCTGCTGGCCACATGGCAACCCTCCGCGAAATTTAATGAGGACGCTGCCCTTTGTGCGCGGGGCCATTTTCAACAGCTGTAGAGATGAAGGCAGGAGGATCTTTGTCGGTGCTCGCTGGTTGCTCACGACGTGGCTCCCACGACGAGCCTGGTCCCAGCAGCATCACGAGGGCAGGCACCTTTGGGGACCGATGCTTCAGCTGCCTCTTGTCCTGAGAGGTCGGGAGCGTTGTCACAGCCCCCCTCCTCTGTGATTTCTCAGTGGGTCTTCATGTTTTCATGAGAGGGAACACGGGTATTAGCTCAGTCCCCGCTGTGATCTGATATTGGGGAGCATCCAGGACTTAGATATACGCATCCTCTTTATAGTGATTATGGATGGAGTCCCCTGATGAGCGTGCTCCCCCGCTGACAACTGCAATTTGCAGCGATGCCGCAGCAAAAGTCATCGGGGCGGAGGAGTGAGGGAGGGTGTCTGTGCGCCCTTGGCATATTTTGTCCTGGGTTTCATCCAGGGACAGCAAAGAGCTGCCATCCAAATGAAGTGCACAGGGGGTAGGGTTTGGGCAGGAGGGTGTGTGTGATGTGGGACATGTGCTCCCCGCCAGCTCCCGCTGATGAGGGGCCGAGACGCCGCTAATCCTCCCCGATGACTGCACTGACAGCAGAGGTTATCGAATTGCCTAAATAATTTAATCGGATCTTTAGCCTGCTTTGTAAAATAAAGAAAACAAAAATGGGCACGTACTGTGAGCACGGAACACAGCCCACAGCATAGATGAATATATGGGTGCAGTCACCCAGCCCTGTTGGGCGAGCCTTCCTTGGGGACACCAGCTCCAGCAGCTGTCCCTGTTCTTGAGGAGGGCAAGAGAATCAGCTCAGAAAGCACTGAAGGCTGCTAGGTGGCTCCTGGAGAGCTCTGTCCCGATGGAACTGCAGCCCCCCATACTCCCCACTCAGCCACCAGCCTTGGAAAAGCCCCTCTGGCCATGGGAATCCCTAGTCCTCCTAAAGCCTCAGAGGGCAGCATGGATCTGGCAGAGCAGAAACGAGTGGGAGCCCTAAGCAGGTGGCTTGAGGAAGGGGAGACAATGGCCAGTGATGGAGAAAGGCATCTGTACTCTCACCACAAGAAGCAATGATAAGTGCCTGTGTGTTCATGCAGTGACGGACGCTGATTTCTACCTTGCACCATTTGGTGCGACTGTAGTTCTGGTACCAACCCAGAGAGCACCAAGTAGCCTTGTTTTCAGGTAATTTCCAGGTAATCTGGTTCACTCAAGTAATCTTTGATGTCTGCCCAGGAGAGAAAGGAGAACAACATCCCTGAAATAATATGCCAGTTTCTGTAGGCTCCTACAAAGGAGATGCTTGCGTGAGGTTTGTGGGCAGCTCAAAGCAGGCAAGTATGAAACTGGGTCTCCAGGTACTGGAGAAGAAGCTCTGCGAAGGTGGATCAACTGTGATGTCTTGGCCAAGACTTTGCATTGTGGTTTAACGGCATTAGGTTGTGTTTTAACACAGACAGAGGGAGATTTTAGTGGTACCTTTAGCGGGGAGAGGGAAAGAGAGAGAGAAAATGCTTGTGAATCACAACAGACCTGCAAGATATTTCTGTTGTCGCCAAAAACAACAGAAAAAATAACAAAAATAACAGAAGCAAAAATAACAGAGCTTTAACCTCAATTTTTTCCCTCACAACAGACTAATTTGCAACTGTCAGCACAAGCATCTTTGTCCTGACCATCCTGTAATCCAGTACACATCCAGCACGGGCAGGGCTAACCGCAGAGGCCCTACCCCAGTATCATGTCATCGTGTTACCCTTTCATTTCTCTTATCAACGCCACCATTCAGTTCCACTCCTTATTCCCAGTCGTTATCACAATGAGCCAAGAAAGTGCAGAGCATCAGCCAGGAGAAGAAAAAAAAAAAAAAAGAACAGGTAAAATTCTGATGCTGTCAGCTAAAACAGTTTCCAGATGAGCTCTGCCCACAAAGAAGCTGAATCTTGGTGATTTAGTTGCCAAATTTTACATTTGCTCCCTCTCCCCCATCCCTCCTCTCGGCTGCGAGCTCAAAGTGGAGTCCTGACACTGCAAAGCGTTAATAGAATTAGTCTCCTGCTATAAACTGTTCGCTGGGGCTTGTTAGCTCAATTGTTGATGCTAAATTCTTATCAGATCCACCTAAAAGAGCATTAATCAAGAAAGGCTGAACTCCCTGCCTGGGTCAGAGAAATTTAATTAAACCCCAAGTAAAACTGGAAAATCATTTTGAAAAGAGAAGAGACGAATGCAAAACGCTTTTCATCATTTGACTCTGCATCTTCGTAGTTCAAACCCTCAGCCGTGATTTCAAAGAGAGTTTTGCCAGAGCAAAGGCTGAGGGAAACACAGACGAGACTTCCCTCGGTGCCTCCTTTAACATGAGGTCCTGACGCTCGTCCAGGGTAAATGAAATATGGAAACCCACTGATGAAGGCCTGCTCAGGACCGGGACCCACAAATGCAAAGGAGCAGAATGCCCTTCCAAGTAAAAAAGCGATCTCCTTAAGTAAGATTGCGTTACGGTTATTAGTTTATGGATTTGTATCTATTATCCATTTGCTGTGCAAAAAGGCTCATGCAACAAACCATTTATTCGGTAGACACAGAGAAATATTAGTACCAGCGTCGGTAGGACCTCACGTGGGATATTGTGTGTGGTTCTGGAACCTCTCTTTGGAAAAAGGAAAGATGAATTTATCCTTGAACAGGTGGGGGGAAGGACTGGGAGGGTGATTAGCAGAAGGGAGGACCTCTCTTAGGAGAGGAGATTAAAAGAGCTTGGCTCGTTTAGCCCAGAAAAACAAAGGTTAAGAGGGGATATGATTACTCTTCATAAATACGTTCAGGGTGGGAGGAAGGGGAATGATTTAAGTTAGAGGATAATACGAGTAGGAGATCAAATAAGGCGCATCTTGGCCAGGGATAAATTTCCATTGGAAATCTGAAGCTGTTTTCCTGTTGCTGGAGGAGGGAAGTTTCGGAAAGGTCTCCTGAGCAGGATGCTGAGCCCTCGTGGCTTTTAAGGGACAAAAGTTGTGGCTGGCGCAGCCCAACAGGTGAGTGGGACATATGGGACTTACCAAAGCCAAAGGAGGAGCAGGGAACTGTGATATGGTTGCTGTCTCGTTGTATTTTTATTATTTATGAATCCATAAAAATCCATTGATTTTATTTAATCCGTGAATCACTTTGAAAGACCCAGGAATTGTTTTCTTCCCCCTATAAATATGAAAAGCTTGATTGTTGAGATTTTTATTTGGCAACCCTCTCCGAAATCATGGCAGATGGGCCATAACGAGACAGGAGAGAGACAGGACACTGAAGGGGGCTCGTCCACGCTCCCGGCAGCAGCGAAAGGGAAGAAACACCTCGCTGCTCTGTGTGCCCAAGGGCAGGGACCTCTGGTGATGCTTTCTCTCACTCCCATCCGGGCTGCACCTTCTCCCGGCTGCTTTTCTTTGACGATGCAGTTAAGTGAGATGAATCCAGGTCTTTACGGGTCCTTTTTCCAAGCGGCAGTGGTTATACACGGTGCAATCCAGTGGAAATCAAGACATATGTTCTCCCTCTTGCTTCAGCAATTACTCACAGAGCCCGTTGATGAAGTGAGGCAAGAGGAAAGCTTCAGGACACACACACACCCCCACACACACACACCCACACCCTTTTAATGGGCAGGAGGATCTCCAGCGATTTGCTGTCAGTGTGTTAATAGTAATACTAGTGTAAATGCATATGTCTGCATGTATTTACATATATGCATATATGTGTGGGGATGCATATATAGTATATGCTTCTGAAGGTGGTGTAGTGCCAAACTGACCAGAAAAAAACACACAGCTTATTTTGCAAAACAAAACAAAAAAAAAAAAAAAGAGGAAATGGTAAAAATACAACACTATGATTTAATGCTCCTCCTGCTCTTAATTTATGTCAGTCATCCTGTCCCCCACAAATTACCCCGCTGACTTAAAGAGCCATCGCTGTTGCAGTGCCGCAGGTCGGGCTGCCCGAGAGCACCAGCTCAGCCTGGTGGGCCCTGACTTGGGGGCTAAAATGATTTTTTTACTATTTGCTCTTTCAAATGAATAAAAATATCCCATTTTAACTGACCATCGCTGAGATGGGCTTCAGAAGTTAATTCATGCTCACTGGTGTTTTAAAAACGCTTATACAAGAATAAGGATTAAAAAAGCAAGGAGGAAACTGTAAAATACAGGGAAATAAAGACAAGGAAAACCAAGGAAAATTCTTGGCTCCAGCTCACCCTCATGGAAATTGCTTGCTCTCAGCAATTAAGTATCTCAGCTAATGAAGGATGGAGACCTATTCCTGCTGCTAAGATTGCAGAGGTGCGAGTTGCTGAGAGCAGGGACAGGGACTGCACTGGCTCCTGCGAGGTCCCTGCTTGTCCCAGCCCGGGGGAAGATGCCGAGGTGCAGCCCCCCAAAAACCGGCAGCGATGCCTGTACCGCTGGGGACATCTTGTGGTACACGGCTGAGACATGGAATAACGCTGGGATTTAACCAGTGCCACCAGGCCCTGCTTTCCCAGTCCCACTTTGCTTTTTCCATGCTTCAGAGGCTGCTGGGGATCTTCAGGCTGGGGTGGGGAAGCTGCCCACACGCATTTGCGGACAACGCAGACGCAGGAGTTACTCACTAATCTACTGCTGACTCTAACTCACGGATAACAAAGCCCCCAGTGAGCCCTAAGGACGAAGGGAAGGGCTTTTTATAGTGCAGGGAAAGAAGTGGCACAAAGAATCAGCAATTGTAAACCCATGAAATACCCAACCGTTCTATTTTTCTAAATGTGGGTATTTTTGCAATGTTATCAGACAACTTCGGGTTTCCCCAGAGCTGCAGCCCGATGCTATCACCTACATGGAGGAGTTTTCAGCAATAATTATATTTTCAAAGAACCCAGAGGGGAAAAAAACACTCTCAGGGCCGCAGAACCAGTGTGTGCCAGTGGGAAACTGGGGGTGAGCCCATGCAGCAGTGAAAAAGCATGTCCTGCCCAGGTATAGGTTGCCATGGGGCTTCTGTTGATCAACCCCCCTTAGCCCAGGATTCGGGCCACATATTGCAGAGATGTGTATGAGTTAGAGGTGAAGAAAATAACCTGTCCCTTGGGGGTAATCATCTCCCTTCAGCTAGTCCTTCCCCATGGCTGTGCCCCCTGACGTGTCTGGGGTGCAGTCAATGAGGTGGGAACTTGCAGTGGGCAGGTCTCCTCCCCGGGTGTTTCTCCTGGCTGATTCCCGTAATTCTGTCTGGAAACGGAGGGACTGTAAGTCTCAGCGATCCCGGCAGCGAAAGGCTGGAAGGAATCATGAATACACCTGTGAGGGCTCAGGGTATTCGGGAATCCCTAAAACACTCCTCGAGCTCTTTCTGGCCTCTTGGGGGACCGGCTGCAAGAGCAGCTGCTGCCGCTGAATCTTCCTCTCTGCCTTAGTTTTCAGGGCAGACAGTGATGCTCTCCCTGCCCCTGCGAGATCTTCCCCACAGCACAGCTGCTCTAGCAATAACGGGCAATTTTTTTACTCTGTTTTTATTTTAACAATGTTGGGGCAAAAAAAAATAAGCCAACTGCTATTTTTCAGGCGGCTCTAGTGGGAAGGGGAGCAGATGCTGAAGGGAAGCCCTGCGATCACACGTGTGAGGAGTTCGTCTGTCCTGGGCCTGCAGATTTCAACTGCGTGGCCATTATGCTCGAGCGCTTTCCGTATGAAAGAAGAGGAGGCGAGCGCAATCACCACGGCCCGTTTCGGTTGCATCAGCAAGGAGGAGCTTCAGCGCTCGCTCCCCGCAAATAATCCCATTCTCCCCGGCAGCTGTCTTCTGCAAAATGAAAGTGCAGACATCTACAGTATTACCCCCGTGCCCGTTTGCCGAGTCTGCTGTTATCATGTTAATGAAGGGAGCTGAGATAATCACCTTAAAGCATAAATACATCTCAGATGCTGATTCACTTTCTCCTATTTGAGCCTCATTTATGAGGGTTAATTCTTATTTCTTTCCACTGCGGGCTTGTTGTGTCTGGAAGCAGAGCTATTCCTTTTTTTTGCACAATTCATCTCCAAACAACTTAAATCAAGCAGTCTCTTGTCTAGATGTGATTATTCCTTCTCATTTTTGTAGCCATACATAGTATTGAGTCCTGGATGTAAGGCCAGGCCAGACAACTGAGTCCGATCTGCAGCCTCAGGGGTCCCACAGATCACGTAGCCTCAGCCGACGCTGTGCAGGTCACTTATGGATGAAAACAGACACACATTTTTAGAGGATAATTTTTCTCATTCAGAGATGGGTGAGAAGAACCACCCCGTGTCTTGTCGGGACCTGTCATGTCACTGACAACCACCAAAGGAGCCTACACGACTGGGTAAAATCTAAATCAGGTGCCCAACGCTCAGCCAGATCACATCGGGGGACAGGGATCCCTCCATCGCACGAATGGAGAGTCAGATATTGCGGGGGTCTCGCAATACTCCATGTTTCCTTCAAGCCCCAGCCCTTGGAGTCGGGTGAATTGGCATCTCACTTATTTTATTTCTCAGTGATTTTCTTTCTGGCGTTTATGGTTGCAGGAAAAAAAAAAAAAATATATCCAAGGATGTGGCTCAATTGGGTGTTCATAGGCTCAAAATGCAGAATATCAATTAGCTTCCAGAGTGATGTTTTTTCTTCTAAGTTCCCATGATTTTTTTCCCCAAGCCTGACTAACGATATCAGAACATCTGGTGTTGGCCATGCTTCATGCGGGAGCTTTAGCTACAGCACGAGGACTGCGTGTGCCAGCTGGAGACTGGCATCTCCCCAGCTCCTCGCCGGCTCCCAATGCTTCTCCGTGCATCCGCTCCCGCACCCTGGGAAGCCCCGATCCCACCCGGAGCTGGGCCAATGCGCTGCCACAGCAGGGTGTGCTGCGGAGGTGTCCTGCAGGGGATGAGGACTGGGAGAACTGGGCGAACTGGGCGCTGAGCTGTAGGAGCGGGTGTGGAAATGCAGCCATGTGCTGGGAGCCAGAAATCAGGGCAGGGTAGGGGGTATGGGGCTGGGGGAAGGCAGCCACACTGGGATGGAGAGACGTTCCCAGGGGCTGTGAAATGGGGAAGCTCAGGAAAAGAGTCCTGGTCTGTACTAAGTCCCAGTCCATATGTAGTCTGGAGCCGTAGGTGCAGGCTGTAGCCCAGCCTGTATTTCGATCTGGTCTGTATTTAATCCTGGCCAATATCCCCAGGCTGCTGTCCCAGGCCACATTTAAGCCTCCTCTGTTGGCTCCATCCGCGTTTAGCCTCAATCTGTAGCTGTCCCGTACTTAGGCCCTGCCTATAGGCCCAGCCTGTTGAACAAGGCTGTATTTAGACGCAGTTTGTACTTTGTGCTGGTCTTTATTTAGCTCTCACCCACAGGCCCTGTGTGTTGGCCTGGTTTATAGTAAGGCCTGGCCTGTAGGCCCCACACGCAGGCCCTATACGTAGGCCTCACACACAGGCCTCATACCATACACAGGCCTCATGCATAGGCCCCGTAAGTGGGTGCCATAAATAGATCCCATGTACAGGCCCTGTCTGTATTCACAGCCCGGGCAGGGAGACCTCTCCATGCTCTGGAGACCGGACCCCCCCGCCCTGCCCTAGGCCCTGCCGGGTGTCCCCTGAGGGAGCCGGCGCTGCCCCCGCCCCGCAGTGGTACAGTCTTCCCCCCCCCCTTTCCCCGCCCGCGACGGCTCCGCATGGTACAGACAGCGCCCCCCCCCGTCCGCCGGACCGCAGTGGTCCGCTCCCCGCTCCCCCCCCTCCCCGCCGCGGTGGTGCGCGCCGCGCCTGCGCAGTGGTGCGGGCCGGCGCTCAGCTGGGCAGTGTTGACCGCTGCGGGACGGCCGTGCCTCCGGGCCCAAGAGGGGAACGGGGCCGCACCGGGTCGAGCCGCCGCTCAGGTACGGCCGGGGGGCGAGGAGACCCTGTCCGCTGAGGTGCGGCCGGTCCCGGCTCGACCCGACCTCACCGGGCCCCTGCAGCATCCCCCCCCCGCCCCTTCACCTCAGCCCCGGCCGGAGC
>JAOXJK010000005.1:3760224-3787247 GCA_025774025.1 Xenus cinereus | reverse complement strand
CGGCCGGAGCCCCCCCCTCAGGCCGCGGGCTCCCACCCCACAGGCCACTGCCCTCTTAGGCCGCTGTATCCCCTTCAGGCCGCTGCCCGGAGGCCTTCCTTCGGCACTTGGCCTCCCGCTCCTGCCGGGGGTGTTCCTGGGTGGGGGCATGGCCCTTCTGGTGACCTGCCCCCCCCCTCCTCCCGCCCCAGCACCGCCTCCCCGTCGGGCGGGCCGGGCTCCCTCAGGGCCGGAGTGGGGCTCCGGGCAGGGCTGGAGGCAGCGGCGCTGTGTGGAGGAGCGGGGCCACCCAGCTGTAATTAAGGTGGTGGGTGAGGGAGGTTATCGACATCAGAGTTTCCTAGACCGCCCTCCCACTCTCATCTCCTCGGCAGCAGCCCGGTAACGCAGGTAGTGATTGAGCTGTATGGCGTGGGGCTTTTTAATTTGTTATTTGAGAGGGTTAGAGGGGATCGTGTTGAAACTTGTGCCAATTGCAACATTTTTTTGGTCGGTAAACATCCTCACCTTTGTTATTCTTTCTGGATGTATTATGTCAGAGCAGGGATTACCCTGGAAGTCTGTTGGGGTGAAGAATTGCGGTTTTGTGCCTTGTGTATTGTTTTGAGTCTTCCCCTGTGCATCTGCTGGTGTTTGCCTTGGAAGAAATTGCTTTAATTTCAGTGTTTGTTTCAGGCACTGAATGCAGCTTCTCATGTCAGACTTAGGGTTTTCTGCTTGTTTGTTTGTTTTTCTGTTTTGTTTTTGTTAAAGGAGAAGATGGCAACATGCAATTGAAGGGCTGGTTAAACACTGAACGGCTGCTTGGTTTGATACTCGTGTTGTGATCTGCTAATAATCACAAATTTTGCAGGTGAACTTTGTGCCTGCTCAGACTTGTGGAAGTCTGTGCTTTACCTGGAAGTGTGAAAAGTGCAACTTTGCTAATTGTGGAGGAAGAGGATCTTATTGTAAAAAGTTTGTTAAGAATAAGTCCTACTCATAGTTTTGGTTCCCTCTTCCAATAGGAGAAGGGAAGCAAGGTTAAATGAAGGTGTGGAATTATCCAAAGAGGAATATAAACAGAATTCTAAGTTCTGCATATAAAACATGCATGTTATTGGAAATAAGCTAGTATCCAGTAAAAGCAATAATTTCAGAAGTAGCTGATTGCTGTCACAACTTGGGAGATTCCTTGATGTCCATTAGAAAAATGTCTTCCATGTTTTAGAACATGGAAGAACATGGAAGAACAGTTGTTGATCATAAAACTGAGCTGGGACCAGGTCAGACTGGTCGTCCCAGTGGGGCTTGCGTACATCAGAGAGAATTTGTTGGGGATACAAAATGGAACACTGTTAAAGGCACAACTTTTTATTCATGCCTTAAGTCTAAAAATTTAGATTTTTAATCGCAAAAGGAGCTTAAGGGGAAGAAAGAAGCAAGGCAAAGAACAACACGTACAAAAGAAAGTCGAAGGTATCGACACCCTTAGGGAAGAGAGTATTTTAATGCAGAATGTTATATAAAACATACTGACCAAAGATATATGCAGCCCTATATGGGCAGATACAACAAATTGATGCATATGTTAGAGAAGAAAAAAAAATAAATCAAATTGGCTGATGATCCCACCTAAGCCTTCACCTTGATGTGTTTCCACTGTGAAGTAATAAAACATGGATCATTTTTTGTAGCAAAAATGAAGGAATAATGATAGAAAGGAGAGGAGTGGCATTTTTTTAAGTCTTATTAATGGTCTGAAATTGGATTGATGTGTTTGAGACATGAATGTATTAAAAACTGGCTCGAGTTCCCTGCCTGAGTATATCCTATTTTGTCTGTCTCTACAGGTAATCAGGACGGTATGTTATTTGAATAACTGTGAAATTTCCTTAGACTCCTGTAGCTTTTCTTTGTTTCCTTTGAAAAATGAAAGTGTATAATTTGCTTCTGCTGAATGTAACAAATAAACCCCAACAATTTAGCTGTAGGCAGATCTTCTGATCCCAGGAATGAACTCTAAAGCTGCTGCTTCTGTGGTTATTATTGTGAGCAGAGAAAGGCATTGTAAATAAATGCATTTAAAAAAAAAATCATGTTGTGTTTTCTGAAAAGGATTTATTTTTTTTAAAGATATGGGTGGGGGGAAAAGCTAGATTCATTTTGAGTGACAAGTTTTCCTGTGTTCTTCTCCCCCTATACCTTTTTCTTTAAAAGATATAGATGTTTTACTGCATGAAATGTATAGCCATGCTCGGTGTAACGCACAGTCAGGGAAGGTGCTTGCTTTTCTTTCCCCTGTACCAACAAGCCTGAAAAGGGTTGCTGGAGATGATTGTGTCAGTGAAGTCAGAAGTCTTTGTGATTTGTAAATCTGTGTCACTCAAGAGTTTCCAAATTGGGAGGTGGCTCATCTAGGACTTGGGAAGACCTCAGAAATTCCACGGGCTTCAGTGGAAATTCTGCTGTTGTTGTCTGTATCGTTAACTGTTTTAACGATGACCGTGGCTCAGGCACTAAAGATGAGCTGGATGAAAGTGTATTTGCTAAAGCAAGTGAGCGTGTACTGTAGTTCAGGGGGTTTTTTAACCTCTGTGAATTCAGCATCCTGATACATTTTGTTTGAGCATGCAATTTGAGATTTTTCTCGTTCTTGCTGCCTGCATCTTAATCTCTTAATTTTCCCTTGATGCTATTAGAGATAGAAAGTCTGCGTGTGGCAAGAATTCTGACAGGCAAGGCAGACTTGCACTGCTGGTTGGATTTGCAATGAAAAATGACCTCTAAGCACAGGAGCTAGAATAATCCTTTATATAAAAGGGTTCAGTGGAAAAGCTGACATGCTAGTAAAACGGTGGTAGTGTTTGAAGACAGGCATTCCATATTTAAATTGTCTATTGTGATTTTCCCCGCTGGTGTCAGGTACTGGATGCCAGATCTGCTGCATTTTGTTTTTCATTGTTTGACTGGGGGGTGGAAGTGCTGGTGGTAATGTTTTTCTGCTGCTTGTCTTCCTTAGAGTACCTAAAGGTCTCTCAAAGTACTTCCATCTACAGCAGCATAATTTAGTGTTGAAGTGCATGTTCTGTACCTTACCTTCCTTTATTGTTGTTCTAGTTTTAGTGCTTATAGAAAACTCTTGAAGATGGGAGGCGCAGTGAGTGCAGGAGAAGATAATGATGAATTAATTGATAACTTGAAGGAGGCACAATACATCCGCACAGAACTGGTAGAACAGGCGTTCCGAGCCATTGATCGAGCAGATTACTACCTGGAAGAATTCAAAGACAATGCCTACAAGGACTTGGCATGGAAGCATGGAAATATTCATCTCTCAGCACCATGCATTTACTCGGAGGTGATGGAAGCTCTGGATCTGCAACCAGGGCTGTCATTTTTGAATCTTGGCAGCGGCACTGGTTATCTGAGTTCTATGGTTGGACTCATCTTGGGTAAATACTTTTTCAATCATGTTAACTATTTACATCAGATTAAAAAATCGAATAAATCAAGTTTTGAAATCGGGAATGAAGCATTCCTCAAGTAATGAAACGAAAAGGTAGCTCGGAAAGTAAAGAGTGCATTAATCCAGCTGGTGGATTTATCAGGATTCTTGCAACCTTCTCCCTGGAACTGGGTGGGATCCATGTTTCTGGGGCAGTTTGGAACAGGCCAGGATGTAATTGCAGAGGTGACTGCAGTGGATTCCTGCAGGACTGGACACAAACTTGGGTTTGTTGCCCCTTGAGCAAGAACCCAGCTTGGGAGCAGTAATGCCATGTTTAAGCAAGGATTGAGAGTGTCCACAGAAACCTGTGACGACAGTTGCTCTCTGCCTTGTTTTTACACTGTGTTGTCTAGAGTGAAACGTGTTTGAGATCCAATTTTGACTCTTCCCAACCTACAGCCGGGAATAGTCTGTGGAGAGCATTAGTGCATCAGAACTGACTTCATGGCCACATCTACAGTAGGCACAAAGCAAAGCATCAAAGTGCAATTATACAATTGCAATTTGTCCTTAAGTATTTCAGTCAGCAGCTCTGCTGCCAAGATAGACAGCAAATGGCTATAGGGTACAGATTTTCCTCTTGTGGGGTGTCAAGAATTTTAACTGCTGAAATGGTTGGTGTCAGGATAGAGCCTCGCTCCCATCTCCCGTTTGTGGACATCTTCTGTATTTTCCAATTTATTTTTGCTGCTAATTGAGGTACAATGCATGGTGACTGTGCCTGATTCCTTTGGGGAGATTTTTAGCGTATCAGCAAGGGGGTATAAAAATAACATATAGATTTTTTGGAGGGATTTATTAAAAATGCAGGCCATTGTTCTGCATTAGTATCCATGTTTCCCTCCTACAGAGGAATTTCCTGCATAGTTAAGAGCAAGTGATTCAAAATCAATTGTGCAAAACAGCCTCATTTGCTGCCAGAAATTGCAGGTATAGGGTAGCAATTCCCACTGCAGGACTAAGGTAGCTGACCCTACGCAAGCTCTGACTGTCTGACACTCAAGGAACAATCTGTTACAGGAAATAACCAACACTGGATTCAATCCTGCTGGATTTTGTGTTGTTTCCTGTTACCATTATCCTACTGTTCTAAATTTGCAGGTCCTTTTGGCGTTAACCATGGTGTGGAGCTTCATTCCGATGTGATCGAATACGCGAAGCAGAAATTGGACTTCTTCATTAAAACGAGTGACAGCTTTGACAAGTAAGAATGTGGAATGCTCGTTTGGATTTGTGTTGTGTGTTTGGCTTTAGCCGTGGCAGTTCTTGCTCCTGTGTGGCAGCTCTGGATTCAGGGTAATCTGTGGATTCTGGCTCCTTAGGCTGGCTGAGCTGCAATGTGTGACCTTCTAAGCTGATGTGTGTTGTGGGGGAGTTTCAGAAGTTTTTGCAGTGTTTTTAATAGTGGTGCTGCTCTTGCAAAGCTTAGAGGAAGCTGAAGAGGGTTACTTATTTTAAAATGCACTCGCAGGTAACAACTTGAAAGTTGCAAATAACACGAATAGTTATGTTTGTGATCTGAGAGCATGCATGGTTATCAGAAGAATCTGAACTGATTTCTGTGGTGGCCTAATATGTTTTATCTGAGAGGAAGAAAAATGGTGTTTTAAAACATGAAGGTAGTTTTATGATGATAAAGTTGGTACTAAAACTGCTTGGGATTTGATTTATGTTCTTCCTTAGAACCTCCATTCTGCTGCTGTCACAAGTAATAACTTTCCAGCAAGATAACCATTGCCAATAGTAACCTCAGCAATAAAAATTGTAGCTGTCATATTTTTGGATCCGTCTCACAGTTTTTTCAAAAAGAGAAGTAAAGCATTTCTGGATACCTGATAGTCCTCCTCTCGTGGGAGGAAGAAAATTAAAGTCATTACATGCTGGAATTTAAACTACTCAGCCTTGTGCTGTTACTGCTGTACTGGAAAGCTGCTGCTGAGAGGGCTGTATGTTTTTGGTGTTGGCAGTACACACAAAGTTTTCGGTGTGGAAGATGCTTGCACATAGATCACTGGGGTTTTTTCAGAGTCACATTGCTGGTGTTTGAATGGATGTTTTAAAGGAAGACTTTTTTCCTCAGACAAATATAGCTGTGGAGCAAAAGTAGAGCTGAATTCAGAAATCAACACAACCGGAAAATTGGCAGTGCTGAGAGAAATGGCTGCCGGGTTGTGCTGTTGGAACACTGTGTGCAGGAGCTGTTAGCTGCCTGCTCTGAATGTCTAGCACGCTTTGCAGAAGCAGTAAGCTTCAGGAAGTGTTTAGGAATAAATAGGTGCTATATTGAGCTGCCTCTCAAGATACCAGTAGAAGAATGGATATGTTGTGTGACTTCTATGAAAATCAGCCCTTAAATGTGGAGCTTAAAACTTATGTAGATTCAGAGCATGTAAGAAAACCAGAAGCATCACAGAATCATTCATTTATCTTCTAAACTGAATCAGAAATGCTATAGGCAAAAATTCTTCTTATGAAGGGTGAAATCACAGTTCTTTTGAAGCTAATGGCAAAACTTCCATTGCCTTCAGCAAAGCATATTTCTGAAGCATCAGGTTATACTTCCCCACAACATCTGAAAGCCATTTAAAAAGCTTTTGGAAATGCCAGAAGAACCCTGGTGCAGTCCTTAAAAGACTTTTTAACATTTTGAATTGCAGGTCTAACATTTGTATTTGTGTATTATAACTGAGTCAGTATCAGGTGACTAAAAATAGCTCATTCTGAATACTTATATGCAACTCAAATATGAAATTATGCATCCTTATTGTTTGTAGATTTTCATCTATGAATTCTCAACTCATTGTTCTGTAATTTTGAGACTTACAGCTATGGTCTGTTTCAATAATACCTAGAATATATGGGCGTCAGAGGAGAAATCCTGTGAAACTGCTTTTTTTTCCAAGTATTTTTCATTGTTTCATTTTTTCAGGATAGTGAAACTAATTAATTTGATAAATTGTAATATTCTTGTATGATGCACATCTTCTTCTTTTCCAGATTTGAATTCTGTGAACCGTCTTTTGTTACCGGCAATTGTTTAGAGATTTCTCCGGACTGTACTCAGTATGACCGTGTTTACTGTGGCGCTGGAGTACAGAAGGAACATGAAGACTACATGAAGAACCTGTTGAAAGTTGGGGGAATTCTTGTCATGCCTCTGGAAGAGAAGGTTGAGTTCCTTTCTACCCATGTTTCTCTTTTAGTTATTCTTAATTCTGATTAAGTTTGCTCTTTTTGTCGCAGGTTGGAGAAAGCATTGAGTGCATGAGTTTTCACTGAGTGGAAACTGAACTCTGCGCTCTTTGTAATATCAGAAAAATTCATAGTTCTGCCAGTCTTTCACGTATTCTGACCTTTTGTTGTTAATTTTAATTTACTTTTCATGCTGCAGAAAAATATCAGCAAGGCTTTGTTCAAGTTATATAATCTAGTGTTGTACTTATGGTAAAATACTAAATTTTACATCCCAACTGGCTTATGAAAGAGCATGTAAATTGTCCCTATTTACAGGTGTCAATGGATTTTTACTAAGAAGTGCGTAACTCCCCTGTGTGTGAACTCAAGATTGTAATTTAGATTATCTTTTGGGTCAAAAGTTGTGTTGTTTTAATGGACTTGGGAGGCCGCAAACATAGCTGTTCTGGTTCAGAATTGAGGAAGAACTGGGAAAGCAGAGTGATCCAAACTGCCAGTGCCCATGCTCTGTTGCGAGGGATGAAATTTCTTGGGGCTAATCCTGTAAGGAGTTCTCAATTTTCTAAAAAAAAAAAACCCCACCAACAATGTTTCTTATTATTACCTAATTTTTACTGTTGCAGCTTTTAGTACTTTAACCGCTTGTCCAGGCAGAAAAGTTGTTTGTTCTTTTTTTTTTTTCTTCTAAAATCTTACTGTAGTTCACACAATGGACGATAATCTCCTTGTTTTGGTTTAGTTGACTAAGATAACTCGAACTGGTCCTTCTGCCTGGGAGACCAAGAAGATTCTTGCTGTTTCTTTTGCTCCTTTGATTCAGCCTAACCACGCAGATTCAGGAAAATCGAGGCTTGTTCACTTGCGTGAGTACAGATGTTCTTGAGTATGGGGGAGGTTTCTTTTGCTCTTTGGCTCTAAGCTGCATCTTACTTCCTTAGATCCTCTCAAGGAAAATTACTCCAGCTGCTTCCCCCTTTGAACAGCTGTCTGAGTCTTGTGTTGGGGGCCTGGTGCAAGAGTCAGAATTGCGTAAAATGAATTTTAAATACAAATGATTTTGTGTCAAATTGTACCTGTGCTTGGTGGGATGTTTGGTCATTGTTTTTGCACACGCAGACATCTGTTTCAGTCCTGAATTGTGTACTCTTGTGGTTCTCAGGCATTTGCCATGGTGACGGAAAACACACAAGCAGTACCTGTGAACAAGCTTTGTATCTACTCAAATTCTCTCACTGCGCAGCAATTCAGAATTATCCTGAACCTGGAATGAGGGGTAGAAGTTGTGCAATTTTTGGTCAGCTGTCTGAAATACAGGTCATATACAGTGGCCTCAATCTGTAGATTAAGACTTCAGTGTAGAGAGGCCTCTTAAGAACACATGAAGACAGAGATACTTCCATAAAGAGATTACTCAGGCTTTGTTCTTATTCTGGAAAGGTGTCTTTGCATGACAAAAAGCAGCTCAGTAAGCAGTCCATACAGTGCTATAAAGTCCTTTAAGTGCACGTTTACGCAGACTTTGAATGGTGGCTTTGTAGTGAGACCTGGGTATATATTGCATGTAATTTTTTTCTGGTTCCTTCATCCAGGTCACAGAAAAGCTTACTTGTCAGTAGAAGATAAGCGTTTTTGTTTAAATTCATTTTAGTACATGGATGTGTTTGTGCATCAATACATTTTTATTTATTTTTTTTCCTTATGCTGCATGACTTGTGTTGTGCTCTTATGGGCTGGCAGAAAATAAATGCCTAAGACAGAGCAGTCTTCCAAGCCATTAATGTGGGAGGTATTTTAGTACAATAACTTACTGTATGCTTTTATAATTACTTTCACCAAATGGTTTCCAGCCAGTCTTCACCCACTGTGTCTGAAGCAATTTTTGAAGAGCATAAATAGCACTCAGGTTTTATAAGTGAAAAACTTGGCAAAGCTGGAGTAACTTCACGATAGAAAAATCATTTTATGGAATAGTTAAATAGACTTCAGGTCTAGCTATCTACTGTTGGAAAATATCTTTTTCTAAGTTCTTAAAGTTATTAAGCAGTCACAGTTTCAGTCACTAAGTCTGCATTCTTATAATCTTTAAGATGTATCTTAAAATAATTGTGAGGACTTGACATCAAAATATGAAACTCTTCTTTCATCCCATTCTTTTTTTCTTCAGTTAACGAGAGAAATGCATAATTAAATTTTGTTTGGAAAGTAACAATACAATTTATCTGAGTTGACAGGAGTTGAATAGAGCTGGGTTTGTAACTAGAACAGGGAATTCAAGTGTCCTGATTTAATTTGAGCAGTACAACTTTTCCTGTGAGTACTCTCGAGGGGAGTTTCTCCATATCTGTTCATGGTTTTCATTTTGTTTTAGCCCCAGTGGGTGTTCGCAGCCTCCAGGATCTGGCTCGCATTGCCATCCGAGGAACCATTAAAAAAATTATACATCAAGAAACGATGAACAAAAATGGCAACGGGCTGAAGAACCCCCCAAGATTTAAACGAAGACGTGTGCGTCGCCGTCGCATGGAAACTATTGTTTTCTTGGACAAAGAGGTCTTCGCTAGTCGTATCTCCAACCCGTCAGATGATAACAACAACAGTGAGGATCTCGAGGATGAGAGACAAGAAGAAGAAGAAACTAAACCCTCTGAACTAAAGCCAGATCCTCCTGTAAACTTTTTGAGAGAAAAGGTCTTGAGTCTGCCTTTGCCTGATCCCTTGAAATATTACCTGCTTTATTACAGGGAAAAGTAATTTCCTTCTTCTAGAAACTGGGAAGTAGGCAGAAAATAAAGTACTACTTAGGGCTTGACAAATGTATACCACTTGCTTGCCTGCTAATACGACCACCCAAGGCAGTAGGCTGGCTGGGGAATGTGGCTGCTGTATTCTTAAACGTTATAGCTTTTTTTTTTTGAGTTTCTTCTTTCTTCTCGGTTGTGTGCTATAGTTTTATCCTACAGCAGGGATTCCTTAGGAAGCAAGTTGGTGAAACGCTCGGCTGCTTATGAAGAGGAGGATTTAATTCCCCGAAACTAACTGCACAGAGATACTCTAAAAATCTCATGGCTGCTCTACTGAATGGCAGTTTTAAAATATTTGGAAGCAGGTCCCTGAAGATCTTTGCTGTCTGTGCTCTCTCCCACTAAACCTGCCATGTGTTAACTGTGGTGTGTGTTTAATGGAAGATGAGATTATTAGTAAAAACTGACCTGGCAAATCTTGTTTCTTCCAGTAATCTGAAAAAGCACAACTTGTACAGAGAGGAAAGAATTTTTGGCCTCTGACCTTGTGGCATTGAGGTTTTGAATGAGAAGGAAAGCATCAGCTCCACTTTGGTCTCAGTTTTGCATATAAATGATATATAATTTTTCAGGAAAAGGTAAAAATGTTTTACAGAATATTGGGTTTCTTAATGGGAAACACCTGTTCTAGTGAATTAGTCTAATAGATGCAATTTTGGTTTGGTTTTTTTTTTTTTTTTTAAAGCAGTGGAGGCAAGTGAAGAGTTGCAAAGCTGATCCGCTTTGACAGGATGCTGGGGTAGCCAGGGTTGTGACTGATCTCTGGAAATGTTTCCAGAGTAATTCTGGATGGGGAAGAGGGTGGAGAGGAGATGCGTAGCAGTGAGTTTGTGAAAACTGACTGTGAGAGCAGAATCTGCAGATTTTGCTGTTGTAGGGGAACTTGTGTCTGCCGGGCTGAGCAGGGTGAAGGTGGAGCCTGAGTGGAGTGGCTTGTGTCCCCGTAATTCAGCCACGTAGTTTTATGGAGGGTACGTAGAACCTGAAAACAGTCTAGAAAGCCAAATTCATGCAGTTCTTAGGCATTCCTGTGTGTGTGCCCCTGCTGTAGCAAGGTGGCTAGAATACAACTTGTACACATGTGGTAGGTGGAATGAAGTTGATCAATTTCAGAGGTTATTTTATTCCTGCAACAATTAAGTAGATGCTTTAACAAGCTCATATAGAAGGATTTTACGCTCTGCGGTTCTGTGGATGTGAACTCTTTAATTTTTATTCCCAAGTCTTCCTGTAATGGTGATGGAAGGAGATACCATGTTTAGAAGGGGAAATTTACTTGGTTCAGCCGTTTTGAAGAATCTACCTAAACTGGGAAAGGCTGGAAAGAAACCCTTTGAGCTTGTACTGATGTGAAATACTCCTAAAGCTGGAGGGAGTGAAAAACTCCCTCTCAGTAGATAATTAAGCTATGTTAACGCATTACCCCATTAGAAGCACTTAAGTTGGTATCCCTTTGATATCTTTTTTTTTTTTTTGTACCATCTCCTCATTTTCTGAGGAATGAATGAATGAAGACTGTCTTGCCAAAAATGCATTGGGTTTTCAGCTAATGGTACTAAGTTGCACAAGTTGCTTAGTGATAAACAATGTTTCAAAGTTCCCGGTGGCTTTGAAAATAAACAGTTAACTCTTGTGTGTGTAAGCCTGAGGTGGAGAATTCTTCCTTGCTTAATAGGCTTTTTGTATATCTTTGAGAATATTAGCTTGATAATACAGTGTCGTGTGGCTGCTGCCACATAACACGGTCGTAGGCTGTGTTTTGCTTCTGGTTTCCTAAGTCCACTTCTGGTCTAAATGGTACCCTGAGTTATCTTGCTCCCTCAGATTTTTATTTCTTTATTTTAAATGGGGCAGTTCTGGGGCCACTGAGCTGATGGTTTCCTGTAAACATACAAGTGTCCGTCTTGTAATTCTGGCAACTACGATGAATTTCTTTCTACAAATGAAAATCCTGAATACGGTGGTAAATGGAGGCTTAATAGAATCTACGTGTAATATTTCTCTGTGCTTCCCCAAAGGCTGTCACCTCTGTAATTGCAAGGCATTTCTGCTTAATGGCTATCAAACTAGGTATGTACCTTTCTGTGTCGTGGCAGAATTTCCATATCCGTACAGAGGGCGCCTCCTACTTTTGGCTACCAGCTCATCCTTAAGTGTGTTAATCACAAAACTTAAAGAAGTTGCTTTAAAAATGACATTAAACTTCAGGATTGTATTGGTAAACCTTGCAGAGATTCTGTTAAAGCTGACCAGTTGAGGGAGAATTATCTTTCATTCATCCCTGTTTGATTTTTTTCCCCACCCCCAGTTGTAAAAGATAATTTTATCAGATTTTTTCACCAGATTTGCCTTTTTTATTACATTTGCTAGATTTTTGTAGCTTTCTGTAAGATGCATAAAATACTGCTATTTTTTCCTGGATAAGGTTGAATAAATAAATATATATATACAGGAATTTTATGTTCTAGGTTGTCAAATTGTCCCCTTGTCCAAAAAACCCCCCACATATCCAAACAAACCCATAGGAGAAATTTTATGTGTAATATAACTGTGAAATAGTATTGCTTATAGCCTGTAAAAGAAGGGGAGCTGTAAATAGGTTTTCCCTGTGCACAAGCACTTGCACTGTAGTTTTGTATGCATTTCTAATAGAGTCACTGTAGCAGAACTGCTTTTGTTTAGACTGTAAACTGTCTAGGAATTTTACCTGCTTTGACTGTTTCCTTTTGTCTTCTAAGTCGTCTTCTTTAATTGTATGTGACTCCTTTTAGGTTTCAATACCGCAGTAAATTTGCAAAAAGAAACGAACTTCGAGCCGCTTTAATCATTAGCGTGGGAGTTGAGAAATCAATGTGTAGAAACTAGAGTTAAATTGGCCTGAGGCATGCAAAAGTGTTATGCAATTTAAACTTTATTAATATAAAGTGTTTCTGTATCAATAAATTCAGTAAAGACTTTTTAGCCTTCTTAAAATGGCTTTGCGTCATGTCGTGATGAGAATACTTTGTGGGTAAGTACTCTTTCCATAATTGAAGGTTGAGACACTAGAACTCTAGAAAAAGCACTTAATAATATGGTGCAGATACATAGTTTTAGATTTAACTCCTCTGAATATAATCTCTCAAAAGAAACCTGCCGGCTGATGGTTTCTAACCCTTTGTGTGATGGAGCTGTGCAAGGTGTATGTTGGAAGTGGCACCACAGCACTCGTCTAGATTTAATACATCAGAATGATTTAAGGGTGAATTCACTTTCCTGGCTGGTAGACCTGTACACAACAGATACCGAAAGTTTCTGTACTTCAAGGAATTGTCTAAACTGAGCAGGTCAGGGGTTTGTTTAGTGCATTCTGAAGTGCAACTCCCCCCTTGTCTCCTCTGCTCTCTTTCAGTGCTTAATTAATGCAGGGTTTTAAGAGCTGGTGGTCAAGGCTTCCATTTCATGAGTATTGACAATAACATTTGGGCTTCAGATGTAATAAGAAACTGAACGTAATAGCAAATACAGCTGTTGCTTGTTAAATATATCTGTTAATCTCTATTCCAATAGTTGTTAACCTTCATTCCACGGGATAGTTGCCTCTAGTCTGTGTTCCTTCCTGTCACCTGTGTGTATGATAGATGTCCTTTTACCAACTATAACATGAGACTAGTTCAGCGTTAGTGTTTTCTTCATGTGATGCTTGCTGAAAAAAAAATACCCTTTTCTGCTTTGGAAAGCTATGGATGTGTCACACAAACGGTATTGAGTAAATGAAATTTGTCAGATAATGTTTATATTCACTTAGGAAAATGTGCAACATCACAGTTCCCTGAAGTAGTGATGAGCTCTTCAGGGGACCTACTCCAGGGAAATCTTTCTGCTGGGGCAGAAGTGATAGTTAAAGCACAGAAGGGGGTGAGAGGGGGAAACCACCACACCTAAAAAAAGCAAGTTTCCTTGCATTCTACTGGTGTAAAAAAGTGTGTCCAGCAGAGGCCGGAACTGCTGAAGCGTGGGACACAAGCGTTGACTTTCCTTCCTGGTGCTTAGGAGTTAACTTTTGGTTCTTGTTCAGAGCAGAACGTTCCTTTTTAAACAGTTTGTCATGTTGATGGAAAAGAAGATAAATTAATGCAATAGTAAGGGATCTGCGATTGCTGGTGTTTCATGGTATCGCAAACATCCCATCTTGTCTGAAGGGGAGATAAGCGAGGTAGAAGAGGTGTAGTCCAAGTGAAGATCTGCTTCTAAGTAAATGTGTAGGTTGCAGAACTTGCCTTTTTGCACTCAAATTATTCCCTGGGGTTTGGCTGAAGATCCTGTTCCAACAAAGTGGTGGGCAAACGCCCATCAATCCCTCCAGCAGCTGCCCCCCACCCCACAGCCGGGCGCTGAAATGAGATTCCAAAGGCAGTACGGCTAGAAACATGAGTGATGTCTTGCCCAGCTCTCCCGTGAGCAATGCAAATAAACCAAAAAGGGATTTATTTTGCAGATTGGTTGGTTTAGAGCTCAAGAGTTTATGCACCAAGATGTAATCGGAGGCAGAAGGCAAAAGCCTTCTGTATTTGTAGAGGCCAGCTGCACCAGGGAGGATGTCGATGATTTTCCTGAATACTGAAGCATGGTTTGAAGAGAGCATTTTCATTTATTTTTTTAGAAATACTTCTCTATGGAGCAGCTCCTAAGTAGCTGTGTGAGGCTGTTTTAACAGCTCAGTGTATTTTGGAAAGAGATGATACGGGAGCCATCAGGCTGGAAGAACGTATGACTTAAATCTTGAAGACTTTGATGATGTAACCTGCGTTGTCTTTTCTAATGCACATAAAGGACGCGCTTCGAATGCACTTGATTTCTCAAATTGGAATTAAAAGCTGTCATTTACCTGGAGCAATCTGCTCTCGGCTGCCAATCGTTATATATAAAGGTTGGAGCAGATAATTCAGCTGAAACCAACCTGTTTTGGGGTTGGGTGGCCGCTAGAGGACACTCTGCTCAAAACCATGAGCTGGGTCCACGGGGGGAGCGGGGAGGAGTTCAGAGAACTTGGATTTGGACGTGATGTCAGGGCAAACAAACAACAGATGCAGAAAACCTGCAGTAAAATGCCCTTTTGTAGCTGGGAAAAATACAGCTTTTACCATCTACGACGTGAAATTTGTACGTGAAACCCCAAAACCCAACAATCTGTCCCCAAATGCTCAAGTAACAACCTGAAGGGAGAGGAGGACGGGGAGTTTTAAATGTCACTCTTGTTAGGTACCGTTTTGTCACGTTAATGATATTGTCGATTACAGTAGAAAGCCGACTGATGAAGGGTGATGGGAACTTTCTTTTCATCTTCCAGGTGAGGTGGAATGGGGCCTCCTTTGGAATTCCTGAAGTACCTTATATCCTAATGAGCATTAATGTCTCACGCTCCTCCTAAACCCACACATTTAGGATCTTGTGTCATAACAACTTAAAACCTAAAGACAAGCTGTTTTCACGCTGAGCTGCTTTATAACAGTAAAAGTTGATTAATTCACCTGGAAATTGGGCTTCCCTTTGACATCTCGATTTTATCATCTAATGGGAGAAAGAAACCGAGGTTTTTCCTACAGTTCAAACTCAGTTGGTTTCATTGTTTCTTCCCCCCTTTGCCCCTCAATTGCTTTTAATTTCTCCAAAATCCAGATGTTTTTCCAAAGGATGTCCTTGCAGAAAGAAATTGTGCTGGCTTAAAGGTCTTTTATATGAATTGGCTTTTACTCTGCATAAGAAACTTTACAGAATGTATACAATCAGGGTTGGGGTTCTTTTTGTGTCTTTATTTGCAGGTTATTTATTTATCTCTGTTAGTGATCTCCTTTTTACGATCGCTTATCTCTAGCCTTCCACGCTCCTGTCAAAGGCTGAAGATGTATTTTTTGCTGGATGTTTTAAGTACATGTAATAAGAGACAGCCTCTATCCTAAAAGTCTTGCCGGCTGATATATTTGACAGGCTGTTAGATAAGATTCTACCCTTAGTTTGCAGACTGTGCTACGGCAAAAATTTGGACATAAAAACCAAAAACCCCTTGACCCCGGGCCGTCAGCTTCCTGGCTCAGCCCTGGGGAGCACAGGGGCATTTTTCGGTCATTGTCCATGAAGGTACTTTCTGCAGGAGAAGGTGAGGAGTGAACTCGTTGTTCCAAATAAGAAACGAGGCAAAAATAGATCAAAATTAAGAGTTTGTTATTTCAGGAACCCAATTAGAGAAGGGGAGGGAACGGTCTGATCTTTGGGGATGTGCAGGGAGGGTGGGCGGTTGGACTGTCAAACTGCCGTAATTTAATTGCAAACACATGCTGATGAGTCCCCTCCTCCTGGACCTCAGGGCTGGGAAACTTTTTTTTTTTTTTTTTTGTCAGCTCCCTGCAGTTCAGAATCGAGGCAAATACACTCCAGCAAACACCATGCTCATCAAACCTGTGGCTCTTCCAGGCTTTCTGTGCTTTCTCCTCTTGCCCAGTCTCTCCTGCTCCTGCCCCAGTCGCTGCCTCTGCTTCAGGACCACAGTGAGATGCATGCATCTGATGCTGGAAACCATCCCCGATATCCCACCCCAGACAAACATACTGTGAGTAACCACTGCGTTTTACTGCCTTTCTTACCTGCTTGCTCTTTAAAAAGAGGGAAGAAAAAGTCAAGGCCAAAAGTGTGCTTTTTATCCTCCTTTTTTTTTCCCTGCAGAATTGTCTATATCACAAACTGTTCCGTGTTTTTAAAGCATGAAACAGAAACTGCTTCTTTTAGCATCAGTTAATGGTTAACAGGATAATCAAGGGAACTGAAAACTTTAATGAGAATAACGCCAGGGCGATCAGCAGAAGACGGTTTTGGAGAATCAAAGGTCACAAATGTTAAACTGAGCTTATAGAAAGGTGCACAGTTTATATTTGAGAAGGCTTTGTCTGTGGGTGTAGGGGGGAGAGGAAATTCTGCAGTTCAGGCTTTTGTCTGGACAGAAAAAAAACCCCCACTTTTCTAATAAATACAACCCTATTTCTTTCCTAGATTTTTAAGTACCGGTTTTCCAGTTTCTATCTGAACTCTACAAACCAGACTTAAGGCTTATTTGGAAAGCAACAATTGTGGCAAAGTCACAGATCCCTTGAGAAATAAAGTACCTGGTTGGAGAGGGAGCTCCTGGCTGAGCCCATTCGAACAGAAAAAGGGGAGGAAAAGGGCACGTAAGGCTTGGAGCCTCCCAAACAGCTCTTTCTGATAGAGCCAGAAGATCTTCCCTGTGATTCTGAAGTAGTTAACCCTGGATTTAAAGGTGGCTTTAAGATGCAGTAACAAAATACTTCCCTTTGTGCTACTCTTAGCTGATCCCTTGGTTTGAAAGACCTTTTTTTCTAAATAGTAGGAAAGACTTGTCAAAAATTTATCTTTATACTCGTTGTCCTTAAACTGCTGCCAGTTGTAAAAGTTCTCAAACTTTTTCAGCACTACTTTGAGAAGCCTTCCCCTGTAACAAACCAAATTTTAGTCTCGGCCAGAACATTTCTCCTGTGAGCATCTCTCCTGTGAGCATCTCACTGATACTGCTAATGCGTTTTCTCTGCTGGCAGCCTAAGGAACGGGTTGTGGGCAGGACGCTGGCGTTCCAGTTGTGGCCACCCAGATCTGCTGGGGTGGATGGAGACCACAGAGGTTCTGGTGTTAGGGGCACACAGGGAAATGCCTCCACTTGCTCCAGCTGCCAGAGCTGTGCTGTTGGGGAAACTGGTGGCAGCTGGGCTACTTGGGGGTCACCCTGCCACGGGGCAGATCAGAACCTGGACTTGCTCTCACCCTGGGCTAGCGATGGAGTGGTGAAACTGGGCAGAACTGTCCGGCGTGTTGCAAACTGTCTGGGCAGTGGTTATCGGCTCTTACAGCAACTTGCAGAGCCTGACTCTCCAAATTGTCCCTAAGCTTCACCCCCGCCTTGTTCCCTCATATCTTGAAATACTAAAATGTTTAAAATACCCCTATACTACTTGATTTTAGCAAAATAACTTGCTTCTCCTTGTTTAAACGTAGATTTTATTGGGGCGAAAGCTTGTTTCGTTGGCTGAACTGGGATATTTCTGGGCTTAGTAAAGCTTAATTTCTGTTCTCTTTATTTGAAATGAGACATTTACTGTCACACTGGGTAGCCTGAGTGTGTTTCTGGTAAACATTCTTTGAATTTGGGAAATTTACTGTGGTTGCCAGCTTTTTTTCAGTACTGGAATGGTGGATTTCTACATGCCCTCTGGCAACAGCGCCCTTCATTCTTGCTGCGCTGTAAGGGATAAAAAAACCTTACTCTGGTCCATGGCTTGTCCTTGCAGCTTCAGTAAAATTCCAGGTAGTATCTTCTTATAACGTAAGTGGCATTTAGTTCTCTGTAAAACTCAATCTAGAAAGGTGACCAGCTTTCCCAGTGCAGTGTATACAGTCACCCTAATTCCCTCTCCCCTGCTCTAACCAGTTTACATCTACACTGCTTGTAAATGGTCCATGTTTTGCCTCCTTAACCATTGGGAAAGCTGGTTTATTTAATTTAATGTGAGAGCCTTGAATGGGAGACAGGGTTTTAAAACATTAACTAAAGGGTATAGATGTGAGATATAAAAGTAGTACTATTCCAAAATGAGATGACTGCCTTTGTAGACCAGTATTTTTTAAGGAGATTTATCTGGTTTTTTTTCCTCTCTTTTATACTGCCTGCATAATTATAAGCAAAACTCATACTGATGAGCAGAGAATCTCCATAGATACAAAGACTTGTGAGCCTGGTAAGTGTTCTCTCTTGGCAGATCATGTGCCTTTGGACGGTGTGTGGCAAGGAAAAATCCTGACTCTGGCTATCTTGAAGATCTAATGTATGTAAATGCATTTGCCAGCCAGCATCCCATTGTATCTGTTATAAATAGCATTTGAATAATTAAAGTTTTTTCAATTGTGAAAGATCAAAGAATGCTTCTTAACCAAGCCCCTGACTACTCCAGCCTTTTGGTATGTTAATCTTTCTCCTGGGAGGACTGTTGTGTCAGAGTGAACATTCAGAATTATAGCAGGAATAGTTTTGATCATGGAGTTATTCTGAGTAGAAAATGTGGGACTGTGATATTTTCCACATTTGCCCTTTGGTATGATGGGACCGAGTCTGTGACTGTGGATACAAACCCCAATCCCAGGCTCCAGCTCGGTTCCCTTGCAGAACAGCTGCAGTTTCCAGATGGAGTTTGCTTTGAAGTTGGGAGTTTGGGACTTTCTGACCTCCAGGACTCCGTGCCACCCTCTCTCTAACAATCCTTGAAGAGTGGGGAAGTCTTGTAGCCGGCACACGCTGTGCTTCAACGAGCCCCGTTGGCAAATGGCCCCCTCGGGGCTGTAGCCAGCTGGCTGAACGTAGAGCAGCCCATCGCCTTCTCCGAGCGATGCTGGGGTTGGCATGGAACCAGTTCCAGGATTGATGAGCTGTTACTGGCTCCTCTTGGGTCGCCGTTTCCCTCCTCCCTTCCCAGTCCCAGCTGGGTGCAGCTGAGGATCTGGCCCAATGTCTGCTTTTAGCAAAAGACTATTTATCTTGGGTAATGAAGTCTGTTCATTTTATCCCGAGCAGAGAAGAGGATGGCAGGAATGGCTACACATGTACAGATAAGTAAGCTATAAAAATTCATGGTGTATAACTGCAAACGTATTTTGGCTGCTGTCTCTTCAACTGGAACATGATTATCCAGATGTGATCTGCTGGTTACCGCTGGGATTCAAGCGTCTCTTTTCGCCAGCAGCCCAAAGAAGGGAACAGCTGTGAAACATAGATGCAGAAAATTTCAATAGGTCTTTAACCTTCTAAGTCGTTTGTTCTACAGTGTGACATTTAAAACAATAAACTTTGAAATGTGTGGGCATGAGTAGAAGAAATCTATGGAAAGAAGTTCCCCTCTGGCTGGCAGCTAATGGATCGCAATCCAATTATCCGTGGGTTATTCTCCTTTCTGCATTATGCAGAGCACATAATGAATGAGCCCTTCCAGAGAAGCATCGCTGAGGGCACAAGCAAAGGCGGCGCGGTATCTGGGATCTGAACTCGTTCTCTGGCATGAACTGGAGGTGACCCAATTGTTCACGGACCTGGTTGCTAATTGGGCAGGGGAAGCATGGCCAGCTTGGCAAGTTTTGTTTCCCTTCATCCTTGTGCTGCTTGTTTGGTGGCCTCTAGGGTCCTTTCATCCTTCTGCAGGTCGTTGCACTGCAGCAGGACAGGCTGTAGCTCTCCTGCTCTGTCTTAAGGAGCATAGCGTTGAGAAGGAACGTTATACATTTGTTGGAGAAAGGTTTACTGAGCAACTGAGTTCTTGGAAATGCCGTTCCCGTTGTGGTCTCTGTCGTGTGCTTTGGGTTGAAGAATGGATTACTCATTTCCTCTGCGTGCGATAGTCTTATATGCAGCCATTAAATGCACACCCACACACTCTGGATGTGCCAGGTGTGATCTCTTCCTGGCTTCTTTTGCTCTAGGATTTAATCCTCATTAAACCTTTTAGAGGTAGAAACA
Organism: Xenus cinereus; assembly: GCA_025774025.1. NCBI lineage: Eukaryota > Metazoa > Chordata > Aves > Charadriiformes > Scolopacidae > Xenus > Xenus cinereus. The sequence goes on along the minus strand of JAOXJK010000005.1, from coordinate 3,767,218 downwards.
ACATACAGAAGACTTTGGTCACGTGTCCCTCCATCGGAAGGAAAACGGGGAGGGAAGGTATTTAAAGGGTATTTTCCTTCCTAGAAACATTCCAGCATCTTTTAATGAAAACATCCTAACTCTTGGGATCGTAGCTACCTCAAGTGTTTAGAAGTCAGTTCACAGGGCTTCATCATCTGGTTCTCACTTGAGTATTTGGACTTTCACTGACCTCACCACATCCTTCTCCCCATAGGTGTACCAGGATTTTTTTCCTGTGCTCTTTAAGGAGAAGTCAGTATTTTTTGGTGAAAGAATGTGTGTATTCTGCATAAAGACTTAAATGGTCATGCTGTTAAAAAAGAAAAAAAGCTGATACTTGTGCCACACAAAATTTTGTATTAAAGAAAGCCCCAGTAGTTCGTTTAAGCTGGCACGGTGCTAATGGTTCTTGGACTCAAAAGTAAGTACATCTTTACACTGGGAAATTTTCTTTTACTCCCTTCAGATCAGGGTCAAAACACACATCTGGAGGAGGAAAAAGTTGTCTTCGTTTGATGTGGGCAATATCTTGAATAGATGGTGCAAAGGAAACATGCATTATGTTAAGAGAGTCCTGCTCCTTGCTGACACAAATATCCAAGAACAGACTTAGCTGGTTTGATTAGGATCAGGCCCTGATCTCCATCCCCACTGCTAATAAGTAATAGCTCAAATTATCTAAGAGTGATGAGGTCAACGGTTTTCTGTGTAATCTCCCTACTTGAATACGTGTCCAGGGCCAAAACTCTGTTTTGGAGGTTTTCTTTGCTCCTACCTTTACTGGCAAGAGTTAAAGGGATGTTCTGTGGCCATTGATGAAATGATTCCACAGGGATGAAGCACCAGCAGATCCCTCCTGCCCTGGCACTGCCTTCGGGGCCAGGCTGTGAAGCACAACATTGACGCCAGCACAGAAAAGGTGGGACCAAAACAGCCTGGTACCTTGACTGCCGAATTTCCATCCTGCCCCCGGCTTGTATGGAGGGAGCCCTTTTGAAAATCTGACCCCTGTTTGTGGGAGGTGAAATCTTAAAAAAGCTGGCTTCAGGAATGCCTGTGGGGTAATTTCTTAATTAAAATCTAGTGTGCCCATCCCTAAAACTTTAAAATGTAAGCAGTGTGGCAGTGCAGCAGAGAACAGCAGCCTGTTCTGCATCTGCTTGCTCTTCAGTGTTTCATACACAATTGTATCATCTGGTTAATTAGTATTTCCATGCTGAACATATTTTCCTTCCTTTTCACTCCTCGAACAGTTAAATCTTGAAGTCTTAAGCTGGTGCACCCCAAAATAGCCAGGACTTGGAAGAACCCCCAGCCCTGAGCCTCCCTGCGGTCTCCTCAGCTGTCTAACGGAGACGGCGATGCTCAGCTGGCCATGTAGGGGTTGGGAGATGAAGGCTGTCATTTATTAAAGCCATTTGGGGACTCGTGTGTGTGTGTGAGGGACATTCCTGAGTTGAGGAGCCGATGACAGTGGGTCTGGAAGACTTTGCTTCTATCTCAGCAAGGCTGTTTTCCCCTCCTGGCAGTTGTGGAGCTCTTTGGCAGGACGGGGAAACCTGCAGAGCTGACTCTGATGTTCTGCTGATAAGTAAGAGAGATGGTCATCGTTCTGATAAATGCTCTGGCTCTTATGTAGGGGAAACTTGACTTTAAAATTGCATTTAAAATGTCTTTCACACCCCTCCTTCCCCAGGAAACACTGGGAGGAGCCTCGGTGTCTTACCTCTGTCAAACCACCTTTACTCTCTGCCTCTTTGTTGGTAAGGATGGGGAGGCTGCCACTTACTCAACCAGTTCTGGGTGAAATGGTCCAGAACTGCCAGCATCATTGCTGTGCACAGTGTTTTCAACACAAAAGATGCTTCAGTGAAACAAACCCAGTAATTTCCATGGAACTGCAGTAAAATACCTCTTGTAGCTAATTATCTGCTTAGTTAACATAGTAATACATGATTCTGTAAAAGCCTAAATAGATTAAATAGAAGTGGAAGCTTCTTCTAAAAGCCATTGATTGCTTTATATGCTAATCACTCTTAATTATTTAACACAATGCTTTCAGGAATGATTGTTTTGATAGCAGCTGAGAGGATCAGAAAGATTCAAGTCTCATTCTGTAAAGACCTGTTTCCTCATCCATTTGCAAATTCGGGCATTTTTTGGTAAACCTCTGCAATGGGGTTAAGAGTTTCCAGAGTCAGCCAAGGTGAGTTATTTCAATAGCAGATCCTAGATTGTCCAGCTGGGTTCCCTGTGAAAGCTACGGTTCTTTGGGATGAGAGTTTGGTGAGATTTTCTGCTGAGCCAGTCAAGCTGGTATTGTCCAGAGGGATCACTATTCCATGATGCCGAACAGCTGTTGTCCCAGACCTCCAGGAACTCTGTATGTGAAGGTAGAAAAGGATCTGAGATCCTTGAGCAGCAACTATTCCTTTTGTTCCTTGTGGAAGGATATCTTGTAATCCCAGACAGCTGGCTTGAAAACATGGGGGAGAGTCAAATCACAAGGGATTTTATTTTTTTTTCCCCCCATTTTGCTAATTCCAAGGTGGAAAGGAGCAGGCGGGAGTGAGGGAGCCCAGCTGCTGGTCCACATAGCAGCTGGAACGGGCTGGCACGGGAGAAGCCGTGTGGTGGGTCCCCATAAAAAAGGACACTTGTTAGTGAAAAGAAACACAAAGTTTCCAGAGCGAATGCCCTGGGAAGAGAGAGAAACCAGCGTTTCTGTGTAAGAGGGGACAAACTCTGTGGGGAATGTTCTCAATCCCATACACTCGAGCCAGGAATTTCCCAGAGCAGCCCTACACGGCGTTCGTTACCGGCTACACTTCTGGCTGAAGGAAGGGCTGGAGGAAAAGGCAATGGAGGAGCCAAAGTCAAAATTTCTTTTTAAATGCAGTAGTAAGAAGGAAGGCGTGGGTTCCTCTCTGCCTCCAGGGGCCTTCTTTGCTCTGCAGGGACACCCACACTAAGCTGCTTCTTACTGCTTTCTTGGGTATAGGAGGCAAAATAGTCTAGTCCATCCTTCTGCCTCCAGGATCCACACTACCTAAACCATGTGTGGCTAATGCCTGTCCCACTGCAGTCCACCTGAGGGTTTTAATAGCCTTGTTTTTTAGAACAAAAATATATATATCTGAATCTGCAGTTTTAGTCAGTGACTATTTGCCCTTTTCTATTTGGAGCGATGTTCTGACCTAGGTATTGTATCTATGGCTAAATAAGCCATTTCAGTTCTTTTCATTGTCATGTTTTCTCAGCTTCAGATTGTTCCCATTGCTTTCCTCTGGATTCTCTCCAGTTAATTCACATCATTTCTTGAAATGAAGTGCTCGGAGTAGACATCCACTGTTTCAGATCTGTATTTTTTTGTCTGTGGGGAAAGCTGTTGCCTTTGTGTGATGGAGAGCAAACCGGAGAGCGAGTTTTCCGAAGGAGTGCAAGACAGCTAGGGTCCAGGGACTCATTTAAAGGTCTTATCTGGAATAGAAACCAGAAGAAAAATAAAGATATTTTGTTAAAGTAATAAGCTAAGCTTTATTATGTGCTCCTTGGGGATGATGTGGGAGAAAAGCTCCTGCATGAAACCAGGCTCCCATTGCTCGCTCAGCAGCAGGAAATATCAGGAGGCATCTCTCCATCCCTGCACTTTTCTGCAGCTGAGAGATGGTCCAGCCAGGGGACAGCCGTGACAGCTCTGTTAGTGACACAGGAGGGTCACTCCTGCCAGGCTCTGCGGCCCAGGGTGGCTTTGTCACTCTCGCAGGTGAAGAAACCCACTGCCTGGGAGGTCGGACTCACTTGGGGAACTCAAGTCCAGGTGCAAACTTCCACATCACTGTTTCCAAGGCATTGTTTTCAGCAAACGACTGATAGTGAAACCAACCTGGGGAGCGGAGGAGCTTGTATTTTATTTTTCTGGGTTTTCAGAGGTGTTTTCAGTCACCTGGGGTCCTGGCGTCCTGGCTTTTTGTTTCAGCTGTGGGAGCCGTGCGCTTATGTGCGAATGCTGGGGTGTGAAGGATGGCAGTTGTCTTTGTTCATAAAAATAGTCTGATTTTTTTTTTCCCCCCACCTGCAGCCTGTGACCCAAAGTGATATTTTACACCTCGCTGCCTGCTTCCCGCTGCCTTCCATGAGCATCAACAGCTTCAGCCTTGACCCCTGTGTATTTCTTCCGTTTATTTGTTATGTTCCCTATTACCTGTAGCCAGCTGCCTGGACTAATTACACGGCTCTTTACAGCCCCCCCGGGGCAGGCAAAGTTGGTGTCTGTGCATTACAGTGTATAAATCAAGTTTGCATTTCTTCACCTTTTTTTTGTGGTCTAGTCTTTCCTCATTTCCTTTTAATGGGGCCGCGGAGAACACTCAGCGCGTTGTGCTGTCACCTCTGCCAATGTTTAATTGTATTTGGCTTTATGGTGTCAGCCATTGCCTTGAAAATTCCCCCCCAGATATCCTCAAATTCCCATCCTCGGGGGAGAGGGGTATGTAACACCTTCCAACAAGAAGAGCAAGAAACGCGCATTTGAAGCAATCCAAGTAAACCCCAACGCACCCCAAAATGTCAAAGGTAAAGTTACTGTTAAAAACTGCAATTCCAGAAGGTGATCCTTGGGGACTGCAGTTTGCAGAGGATAAATGGTGCTTGTGAATTACAATCCCAACACTTCTTTTTTTTTTTTTTTTTTTTTTTTTTAAACATTGAAGCTGAATTCCTTCCTGCCCTCTAACTCTTCTCTGTGCCATACTTGCTACGAAGAAAGAGTAGGGACTTCTCCCTGCATTAGGCTTCTCTCTCCTTTGTTCAGAGTTGAAAAGTGACAGAAAGGAGAAAACAGAACAGAAAAGATAACTTCCACTGGTGTGTGTTCTATCGCATTCAGTGATGACAAAGGATTAACAAGGCAGAGATTTAATATTTCAGTGTAACTTGAGTTAGGTAAAAACGCTGTGCATTTTCTCCCCTTAAAAGTAAAAAAATCTAGTGGGGATCTTTTCACATAAAATAACTACTTTTGCAAACTGTGAAGCTAAAAAACATTACATCTTAAGATAAAATCAGCTTTACTTACTGTGTATCCTCTTCTCAAGTACTTGCTCAGAGACGTTTCAGCCCCCTTGGATACTCACTGCCAGTTTGAGTTTACAGCTACCTGCAATGAATGTACCTCTTTCTAATCTTAATTTCATAGGAATGCAAATCTTGTTGATGCCTGTTCTAAAAATAAGTGTTGAACTTGTAGCTATTTGTAGAATTGTTGTTTTAAACTCTGCCTCCAAGTGCTCTGCGATTTACCACCAGAATGATGGGCAATTCTGCATATTCCTGTGTTTTTATCTCTTAAAGCAAATGCCCTTAAAAGGCTGCCTTAAACAGAGAAATAGCTGTTTATTCTCTAAATGTGACAGATCAGGCAGAGTAGGAGGAAAAAAAAGAAAAAAAAAAAAAGAAAAAGCAGCTTCATTGTTGTGCTTTGGATAGAAACTAGCAGCAAAAAACCATTTGTCAGTCTTTTGCGAATTGTTATAATACAGTGGACCGTGGAAGGTTCCAAATCAATGCACATTCCCTATAGAAGTGTTTCTACTTGGTTAACCGGGTTAAACCACTTAGCTCTTATTTTATTATCTCATTAGCAATCAAAAATCCATGTTTTAGGGCTCCGAGTCGATGTAGTTACATGGACGGCCCTTGAAATTTGCCAGAATCCCCTGGACTCCACTAATTCTAATTGAAGTTGGCACAAATTTGAAATGCAGGCAGCGATAAGCTGTTCTGATTCTTGGACCATTGCAGAGCAGAATGTGAAATGCTTATTATATGAGGTTATTTGATCAGATTTAACCGTTTTAGGGCAAAGATAATTTTGCTAGGGAGCTGAAAAATGGGCCCACATGATGAGGTGCATTCCTCTACAAATCAGTATGAGACGCAAGTGCAATTGCACGTGAACTTGGGGTATTGAGCAGCAGACCTTGACCGGTGTTCATGGAGAGGATCACTTGAGTCCTTTTAGACTTGTTTGCTATGAAATTAAAATTAATTTTGTAAGTATAAGCTTGTCCTAGCTGTTGGCTGACTTTGCAGACAAGAGTAGACCCCAGCCATTGTCCCCACTCCTTCTCCACCCCCTTCCCTGGTCTTTGTCTCCATTTCTCCAGTTCACATAGGGCTGGTGTGACACTCTCCCAGCAGCCTTCCCCCCTTCCTGTCGTGGACGATGCTGAGTGCTAATGGCTTGTTCGTGTCACGAGTAAAATGATTGTGTTTTCTGCTTTTAGGGATTTACGCTTCAACCACATCAAGGAGATACAACCTGGAGCCTTCAGAAGACTGAAGAACCTCAACACGCTGTAAGTTCCACTCAGTGATGCTGCAGGAAGGATAATCTATTTTTTACTTATATTAGTTCTGTCCCCTAGAATGGCTGAAAGGTGGCCTTGGACTTTTAGTTATTTCAGCCAAGTTGTGCGTATCCAACTAATGCTTCAAAATTCTCTCTGTTCTACCCTAGATTATGTTTCTTATCCTTTTTTAATTAAATGTGTATTTTACTAACTTTCATTTTGGTAATTAACCTGTCTTTTTTTAAAAAATTAAAAATTCTGATGCACGCTGCCAGTGCCTGAGGATGTTTCAGCAGGTATGGCTTTAGAGTAGCCCGTAAAAACAGTTCTGGCCTGGCATCAAGATAACGGGGGGATGCATTAAAATCTTCTTCCTTTCTATTCCTTTCTGTTCAGCCTGGAGAAGAGAAGGCTCTGGAGAGACCTTAGAGCAGTCTTTCAGTACCTAAAGTGGGTACAGGAGAGATGGGGAGGGACTCTTGATCAGGGAGGGGAGCCATAGGACAAGGGCCAATGGTTCTAAACTGAAAGAAAGGGGAGATCTAGATGAGATCTCAGGAAGAAATTCTTTGCTGTGAGGGTGGTGAGAGCCTGGCCCAGGTTGCCCAGAGAAGCTGTGG
>JAOXJK010000005.1:3743928-3760124 GCA_025774025.1 Xenus cinereus | reverse complement strand
AGAAGCTGTGGCTGCCCCATCCCTGGAGGGGTTCAAGGCCAGGTTGGAGGGGGCTTGGAGCCACCTGGTCTGGTGGGAGGTGTCCCTGCCCAGGGCAGGGGGCTGGAACTGGATGATCTTTAAGTCACTTCCAACCCAAACCGTTCTATGATTCTATGACCTTCTCAAATGCATAAACCACTTGAGTTGCTCAATGTGACTTCGACTGAAGCGAGAGTCCATCCTTCCAAATGCCATCTCATCCCTAAGCCCTGCCCTAGAATAAATGCCTGTGTTTATCCTACTGCAGGTAGGAACAGAAGTAGAAAGCAGTTCCTTCACTCCTGCATCCCAGCCAGGGCCGGCGTGCTCCCATCGGTGTGACGGACTGCTCCAACAAGCTTCTCACTCTGCTCAAAGGCAATAGTGGGAGCCTTTGCTGCTTCTTGCCGCTGTAAGGCTGAGGGTTTGAAGACAGATCTGAGTAGTACATCCTCACCGTGTAGCCAAGAAGTTGAAAACAAACCAAGTCCCAAATGAGGAACAGAAGCTGTGTCGGCACAGCACTGCGCTGTTATTAACTGGCTTGTTGCGACTCAGATCTGATTATCCGAGCTGTAACACGGCGCTAACAGCTATAGGATTTCCAGGTCCAAGCTGGAATCTCTCTGTGAGGCAAACCAGCTTGCTTGGGAACCTGCTCTGTGCACCAGGCGTTTGTATTTCCTGGGTTTGTGCTTTAATGGTCCCAAATGGGAAGAGAAAGCGCAGATTGGTTTTTTGTGTCTCTCTTTGAGTGCTCTGACGTCCCTGATCCCATAAAGACGGCAGTGCTGAAAGAAGGGGCAATAAGGCATTCAGTCAGTTGTAAGGAGTTGTAGAAAGAGTGGGAATCCAGCAGGACTTTATCATCGAGACCTATTCAATAGCTATCTTTTAAAAATCAACATTTACGAAAGATCGTTCCGCTGTGTGTGTGTGACCGGTTGGCCAAACCAGGACTCCAGGATGTTTTGAAGTAACCTGGTGCTCATAGCACTGGTAGAGAGGTAGAAAACTTTATTGCCAATGAAGCTGTTCATCCAGAGCACAAAAACAACCCATGTTAGTCCATTAAGCACCACATGGTACTTAATTACCAAAAATAATAGAAAGAAAGGATACTTTGGATGGATTTCTGTCATTTGAGATAGGGTGATAAACGTGCCTAAAATATCTAGAGAGAAAATAGAGTCTGAGTCCGTGGGGTTTTACCTTATCATAAAGCTCTGCTGAGGCATCTTGATCTCCAGACCTGCTCTTCCACCCCTGAAGCTCTCCTGAGTCGAGAAGACAAACCGTTCCAAGTGATGTCATCCCTGTGTGATGCAGACAGATGTTTGGCAGGCAGCTCGGCAGGACCGCCAGGCTAGTTTCAGCCGAACCCTGGGGAATCGGAGGATGCTGGCAGGGCTTCACTTGGAGACATGCTCCACCCAACCTGCGGAGCTTTGTAAGAGATCCCAGTTCCTGCCCTGCCAGTGCCTCGCTCTGGGCAGTTCCCTCACATCTGCAAGACTTCTGCTTCTCTCTCTCTGACTCCTGCCTCTCTGCTTAAAGCTAGATGTAGATAAAGCTAGATGGAAAGACCTGTCTAAAATAGCTGTTTATACTCCATGAATTTGTCCAAGTCTTTTCGTTTTCTGTCTCCACACCCTCCTGGAAAGGGACCTTAAGGACAGCAAGTCCATGAACAGATACTAAAGGGACCAGGCACGGATGTACCCCCCTAACTTCCTTAACCTGGTGATCATGGATGCTGGGGCAGTAAGAGGAATGGTGGGCAGATGCTGTCCTGCTTTCCCTAAATACTGTCCTGTGATGATATTCCATCAGAGCTGGAATGCTGGACTAGGTGAAACACTGCTCTAACAAAATACTGCATTTTCATATCTGGAAATCAACTGGTTTTGCAAAGGAAACCTTTCCATTTAGATAGTACTTCATATGCTTGGTTGTATTTCCAGGTTTGGCCAGAAAACTGGAAAAATCAGTTTTTCTCACCCTCGTAGTAGTTAACTCCCACGGATGAGGAGCTTGATAACTGAATGAAAGCGCATCAGACCTCGCACTCGGAAAGCAAATTTCTCTCCAGGAACTTTGGGTTGTCCAATTCCCACATCAAAACTGATAAGAGCTGAAGAATTTGCTGATGTTTCTTAGATGGTAAACTTTTGCCTGAGGGCTCGTATAGGTCTTAGAGCGATAAAGAGAATAAATCCTTTAAAATCCCTGAGAGACTCGCTGGGAAAGTTTGGCCAGAATATTTGAAGCAAGAGATTTGGAGGACAGAATAGCTCAGGTTCCGTATGCAGAGCTCTGAGCTTGCAGCTCTCTGCCGTGGGACTTAAAGAAATGTTCTTTAAGCAAATAAATGCTTTTAGAACAGCCTTTTCCTGCAGCGCGTTGGCCTGGCAGAGGAAGGGCAGCAGATTCTGGTGAAGCTTCTCTTCTGCACCTCTTTTGGGGCAGGATGGCTGTAGTATGTCCAAGTTTGACAGTTGATAAACCACCCTGATAAGGAAACCTTTGTAGGTTGTGAAACTGATGGAAGAGGAACCTGCCGTGGATGTCCGGTGGGGCTTTTTTGACAGCTCAAAGCTTTCCCTGGCTCTTTCTCTTCTGTTCTCTCCCTGGTGTGGGAGATTTGATAAATTACAGAGCACTGCTTTCAAATTAAAAACAGGAGCTCTGTCTGTTTGTGGAAGAGAGAGATACACTCATTTTATTTTTCTGGCTGGTGACTCCTGGTGCAGCACCGCAGGTAACGAGCAATTATCCTAATTTCTGCACCTCTGGGGGCTTGCCGGTCGGCTCCCTGCAATGTTGTGTGCATTGGAGAAGTCCTTTTGGACTAGAAGTCTTAGAGTTGAAGGTTTCCTCATCCCTTCCTATTGCCTCTTAGTTCCCATGCAGATGTTGATGTCAGGATCTCCTTTGTATATTTTTAAACCGTTAATATGTCCCCTTGGTAAAAAAAAAAAAAAAGGGTAGCAGGGAGAAGGAGGGGAAAAATTTCTTGTATGCCATCCACAAAATACCCACAGCTCCTCAGCAGATGTTTGGCTTGAGTTTGCCAGCACCAGCCACACTTAGCCCAACATTAGCTCACAGCAGATGTTGGGCTGGGGAGGACAGCAAACACGTTGCGAGCCCGTGGTGAGGCACAGCAGCTCATTGCTTTCCAGTTTTTGCTCCTTTAGGTCATCTTCGGGTGGGGATGGATGACGACACCCCCGCATGACTGTCCCCTGACGTGTTCCCGCAGGAGATCAGTACCCTGCCACGTTGACCCAGCTGGCCGATTGCTGTATTTTCAAACCAAGGCCATCACAACTAAATGGTTGCTGATACTTGAGTCTCTCCCACATTGTCTATAGAAATGTCTAGCCCTGGGGCAAAAGCACTATATCTTAACTTCCCCAGTATGTATTTTGTTCTGCCTGTGACATGGGCACCTTAGAGAATTGGGACTCTGTGGAGACCACATCATGATACGTGCTTCTGCTTGTACCTTTGCCTTGTCAATGTCCTTGCTTGCATCATATTTCTTTTTCTGCTGAGTCAAGGGAAAAAGGCACTTCTGGTGAGTGCTGCAGCTCTGCTTCAGGTGCTGCTTGTAAAGGGTTTCAGGGTGAATGACAGGAGTAACGTGGAGGCTCTGTGTTCAACCCTCTAGTAGCTCTTGAGAGGACGTGTTCCTGCCAGCAAGGAGGGGATGTCTGAGCCTGCTTGGATCTCAGAATAAAAGTTTCCCCCTCAAATATGGGAAATGGCTTTTCCAGATCATTCTGTCAACAAGGGGGAATGCACGGATGAACATTAAACTCACTTTTTCTCCCCCTTTAAATACACTACGTGATGATTTCTATTAATGGTGGGAAGAAAAAAAAAAGCTGTTATGTCACAATGACTGTAGCATGTGGTTTGTCAAACGAAAAGAGGAAGGAGTACATGTTTTGAGTCTGAATTCTGTGCTGTCACATCATTTAATCCATTCTTCAAAACAGAAAACGACTCATTTAATGCAACTTAAGCCTGTGCTTGGCAGCCCAGAGAGAGGGTGGGGAAGGAGAAGGGAGGGGCGGTCAGGACATAAAACCTAAAGGAAACTGCATGTAAAATGTTCTCTCAGTGAATCTAGACCAGATCTCATGGTGCTTGTATATCTCAAACCTCCTAGAAGAATTTTTCAGGAATAAAACCTGTATGATTGAGTCCATGTACTCATTTGGAGTCCAGTTCACCAGCTGACACGAAGGGGAGTGCCATACCATTCTGCTATCTTTTGATAAGCTCCAGGAAATGTGCCTCTGATACTTTTAATTTAGCTTGTTTTGCTAAAGGGTAGCCTGAAGACATGCATCAATAATGATCTTTCCAGCTTCTGTCTGCCAGAGCGTTTATTCCCAGCAGATCTGGTTAGCAGTAGATCTCATCATTCAGTTCTCTTTAACGTTAGCAGGAATTTGGGCGGTCTGCTATTGATTGCAGCCGGGATCAGTATCCAGGTCATGCCAGGATTTTGTAGAGTTCTCTGGCTGGGTGAATTGCCCAGGAGTTGAGAGCAGACAGCTGTGCACAAGCCAGTTAAAGTCTTTCTAGGAGCCAGATGTGCTGTCTTGTCTATGGATTTCTCTGAAAGCAGCATTTTGGAATATGTGGGCTATGATGGACTTCATAAAGTATCTAATTTTTGAGTGTTTTCCAGAACATGTCCTTCTATTACAATGGGGAATCCTGAGACAGGAAACAGAGATGGCTTCTTCCATACGCTTTTTAACCTTTAATCGGGCAATGAATGTGTTTTTAAGTATCAGACGATGAGATAAGAGGCTTGTGTGCTGCATGCCATCTGAACTTCCAGAATTTGTCTTATTTGGCTGGGATCACTGATTACATCCCCTTGAATTGTCCTAAATAGCCAAGACCAAAAAAAAAAAAGAACTAGGTTAGTGCAGTCAGACAACATGTTGCAATTTGAAAGCCCCCCTGAACTTCAGTCCTGGTCCAAACTCATTGTGTTAAAGATAAAGGTTCATGAAGGAGTGCAGACCATCATGTTGCTGTCGGTGTCACCCTGCCTCCAGGACCTCACCTGGTTGTCGTCTCCTGCCCCCTGTGAAGCGATGTCAGTTGCCTGGCAGGGTGTTCACATCTGTGGGAATGACATGGGAGCTGGCACCCGCCTGTCAGCCCATGTGGCATCCTCAGAAGTAGAGCCAAGGGTCAGATAACGGAGAACAAGCTGCCTCCATCTTCCCCTGGCTGGAGATGAAAGTGGGCAGGGGAGGAAGCGCGCACGGTTGGTGCCTGTGTTGTCTTTGTCCTGTGGGTAAATAGACAAAACCCCTCTCCCGCGCTGCTCTCGGGCAGTTATTTCCAGTCCTTGGGTGTTCAATCCTCAAATAAACCTTCGAGTTGGTGTTCAGGGGCTGTATTTTCACTCAGCATATCTGGCTGTCAAAGCAGGATCGTGTGTTCCAAGGACTTGACATCATTTTTGCATCCTTATGAGTGAAATTGGGTTGTTTAACCTCAGCCATCGAGCCATTGGTTCCAGCTGTGCAGAAACTTTTCAGCAACTTTCTGCCTTAACCTCTTCGGGCTGCTTGTCTGCATCCCTGGCAACATGCAGATGTGGTACCCACATCCATGGTGGCAGGGTGGCCAGTCAGAAAAGGATGGGCAAATCAAGGGTAGTGAGATTTTTCTCAAGACCTTAGTGTTCTGACTTTCAAAGGTTTCTTTGCACTTGAGTTTCTTACGTGCCTTTTGCGTGCCTTGCATCCTTCATGTAATACTCTGCCTGAGAACAAGGTGGTGGAAAGTTGCTGTGACTCAGGTGCCTGGTGGTAACCTGTGAAGCCACCGCAATATGTTTCCAACACCTTTTATCTTTGCATCCCTGAGGCATTTGATTTTATCTTCTTTTCCCACACATTTTCTTCTGTTTTTTTTTTTTTCCCCTGTGTCTTTGTCTTTTTTCTCCATCCTTTACTTGCACAAACTGTTCTTCCCAGGAAGAGACCTTTCCTTGTAGTGCCAGAGACCCTATTTTCTCCAGCAAAGTGGGACCAAAGATTGGCCTTTACTGCTGGGAAAGTGCTGAACTGTCTCCTCACCTGCTGTCTGGTGGCAGATCGTATCTGAGGAGCACGGCTAGGACAAAAAGGAGCTTGTAAAATAGAAAATGCACATCCAATACACGTGTTGAATTTGACCCAACATTGTAAGGTCTGGCTGCTTGCAGAGGGAATAGCAGTTTTTCCTACAACACTAGGAAAAGAAATCTTTGCAGTACATGGTTGCAGCTCTCCTCTCCATCCATATCTCCATCTAGGAATTTTAAAACTAAGTGTGGCCAGTGAAATCCCTGCTCTGAGCCATTGGGCTGTGAGCTCCACCAGCTCTGCAGCCGCAGCCAGGTTTCCCAGATACGAACATCCCAGCGAAGGACCCACAGGAGTGTGGTTGGGCAGCCACGATGAATAGTTAAACGTCGTCTATTACAGAGCTATTTATAAGTGATTTATTTCTTTTTCTTGGTGTTGGGCTTGGCAGTGGGTGCAGAAGAGGCTTTTGTAGCGTTCAGCTGCGTGGTTACCACAGTGTGGTCATGACAAGGTTGAGCTGTGTTTCTGGTCATGGGCACCAGCCAACATTTGCATGCACAGTCATGGCAACTGCACATACAAGTTGGAGATTGCTTGCCAATGCGATGCTGTCCATAGGTTTTGTATTAAAATCTGGCAGAAGGTTCTCTAGATCGAAAGAGGCTGCCTCTGAATAGCCTCATGAGTCAGATCTGTATGTATTTATTTTTCATTTGCACATATTTGTATACAAAGTGACCAGAACAAAGCGTTACTATTTTATAACTCCTATAACTCCACTGTGAACTGATGTTTTACACTGTGTTTGTGCTCTTCAGAACTGGCTCAGTGTGCCCCTGCTCACGTGTTGAACACAACCATGCACCTTCAGAAATCATTGTGATTGTACAAGAGTGGCAGCAGTGATTTCATTTCCCCCTCCCCTCCACTTCCTCCTGCCTGTCTCCTTTCCCTCATCCTTTCCTGGCCAAAATTGTAACTTTGGCTGAAAACCACTGTAGGAAAAGGTAAAGAAAAGTCCTTGAACATTGTACATATTGGAAGCACTTGGCACCTCTGGGCAAGAAACCATCTCATTGACTTACCTGGGGTGAGTATCCAAGCTTTGATCTGCTGACACCTTTAAATCTTAAACTCTGTGAGACGTGGGCTCAGGATATTTCAGGGGGCGTGCAGGCAGAGGAATGCCACAAGTCTCACATGTGCTGAATTCACTGGTTGTGTTTTTCTTTCTTGATTTGAACAGGCTGCTGAACAATAATCAAATAAAACAAATTGTGAGAAGATCCTTTGAAGATCTGGAGAACCTGAAATACCTGTGAGTTGGTAGCTCGGTAATTTTCTTAACCTCTTTGAAATTTAACAACCCACTTTTAATGTTTGCCAGTCAAGGGCGTATTTTATGTGCTCAGAGTTTCTGGATGTTCATGTCACCACTATAAAACATCGCCCTTGAATCCGATCAGCAAGCTTTGCTCTGGGCTGAGGTTCACAGCTGTTTTCCTGTGTCTCTCTAAAACACAACTGCTGATCGCTTACCCTAATGCTTTTTTTCTTTCTCTCCTTTTGAAAGCTACCTTTATAAAAACGAAATTCAGAGCATCCAGCAACATGCCTTCAACGGCCTTCGTTCTCTGGAACAGCTGTAAGTACAAACAAGCCTCGTTTGTTGCTGAATGTGATGTGTGCAAGAGCTGATTTATGGGCTCCCCTAACCCGAGTGCTGTGTTTCCAGTAGTGGAGAGTACCAGACGCTTAGCAAGGAGTAGGATGAGGCTTCTACTGTTTTATCGTCCAGCTTTGCAAGACTTCACTGGCTTAATTTGAAAACAGTTGGTCCGAGTACTGATCTTGGTTACTTAATGCTGAGGTGTCTTCCTACTGACCTCCTGTATGTTTTCTTCTGACCCTCAACCTCTGGAGCGTAGGAAGAGCCCAGCTGGGCTTCTGATTCGCTTTAGGTCCAAGGACCTTACGATGGGAGGAGACAGGGGTCTGTAGGATGGTTTGAAGCAGAAGGCAGCTGGGCTGCTGTGTGTATGTTTGCTGGGACTCCTGGAGCAGGATCTGGCCCTTTGCTTGAACTGAAGGTGCTGGTGGAGTTTCTCTCTCATCCAAACCTTTGCCAAAAGCAAATGGATGAAGGGCAAGCTGAGAGCTGGGGCAGCGGGGTATCTGTGGGAGCGATGGTGGTGCTTACACGCTGAAAAGATCTGGAAACTGCAACGGGGGGAAGATGGTGGATCCAAACAAAGTAATGACCTTCCTTCCAAGCTGCCTGGCACTCTGGGATGGAAGGAGCCTCCTATGTTTTCCTGTCAGCTGGATCCCGTCACAGGGACACCCTGGCAGTCCTTATTTGTCCCCCCTTCTGTGTATTGCAAATCCCTGCTGTTTATTCAATCAAAAGGGTTTTGTTTTTTGTCTCTCTGTGCTCCATGCTCAAGGCGAAATGGGAAGACTGAGTTCTGACTCTTCTAAAGCATCTTGCTAAACCGGGGTTGGATTTTTCGTGCTGGGGTCCTGATATATTATGTGCGTGTGTGTAAATACACGTGTACATACAGAGAGAGTGTGAGCATGGATATTTGAAATATAGGATTTATTTGCATCACTGGAGAACTGGGGCCAAAGGTGAAACTGCTCTAATTCATGGATTGTGCCAAATGACAGCATTTATAGGGCTGGAATGTAACGCAGGATTTTGCTGTAAAAGGGGTAGGATTCAGCTTGTTCTCCAGAAGTGGACAGAGTATAAAGGGAAGTTTCGGGCGAGTTTAATAATAGGTGTGCTACCTTGTGTGCAAGGTGGTTTTTCATCGGCCGGCTCAGCAGGGATGCCTGGGAGAAAACAGAGGAAGCAGATACCTGCTTAGAGAGGAGATGATGCTGGCCACAGGGAGTTTCAACAATGAGCGTTCCAGACCTAATGTCACGAATAAAAGGAAAAAAAAAAAACCCACAACAAAACCAACAAACAACCCGCTGTAAGTCCCATCTGTTTTCAATCCCGGGCAGGCACGATTCCAAAAGAATTAGCTTCGCTCAAATCCTACCCCGTTTTCCTGCACCCCACAAGCCAGCTTTTCAAGAAAAAGTATAACCCGATTGATGGACGGTATCAGATGCTTTCCTCAAGGTCCAAAGCAATGACAGGAGACATCTGAGATTTATTAAAGCACAAACATCTCTCCCCGCTGTTGCCCTCCACTGCAGAATCTGAGTCACCATCGCTCGGTTTGCGCTCCGATAGTGGACCATTTATCATGAATCCTTCCATTACAAATCAAACAGCCATGTGGCGGCTCAGGCAATTATTTCTCAATGCACTCAGCTACAACAGCAGAATGAGTATTTGTAGATCCGTGATTAATCAGCATCTGCTGTGTAATTTATGCCTGTGTAAAATAAAGGGGAAGAGTTTAGGCAACTTTGAAACCCTACCGAAACCCATGTAAAGGTCAGCAATGTGTCAGTTTGGCCAGTGAATGTCACATAATGGGAACAGGGAGCCTCAGGTATCACAGTGTGTTGCTCTGCAGACCCCAAGTCGTCTTTGCTGATGGCCAGGGGTGACCTGGGGCAGTGCAGAAGAAGACTAGCAGGTCACACTTGAGATTTTAGTGGAACGAAAAACATTAACCTGTATTAGCAAGAGCTGGGCTTTTCACGTTATTGTGCCATTTAGATCCACGTGTTCCAGTTTGGAGCTGCTCCATCTCTGTCTTTGGAGACTCTGCCTTCCCTCCGCAGAGAGAGAATAGCCCCATGGCAGCCGTTTCTGCTCTTGCTGTTAGAATCACAGCTGGAAGAGACATTTGGATGTCTCCAGTCCAAACTTCAGCAACAAGCAGGACCAATTTCAAAGATTTATCAGGTTGTTCAGGGCCTTTTTCTACAAATTAATTCTCAGCAAACTCATGATCCCACTCAGAAGTGTTGCAAATCCGAGGCTGGGAACAAGTGCTTTGTAGTAAGGCTATTTATTCCTTTCTTCCTCCGCAAGGGTCCAGGGATGTGTCGAGGAATGCCGAGGCACTGGGGGATCCCGTATGGTGCTCAGAGAGGAGCACTCTCCCTGGGCAGCAGCTTCATCCTGACCCTTAACAGTGCAACAGGTGGTGGTGGTCTTGGGCTTCAGGGAAGAGCAAATCTGTCCTCCTTTCTCCGTGTGCTTTAGTTCATTAAAAGATAGAGTAAATAGTTTACAGAATGGAGAAAAAACAGTGTTGGCTCCTATGTCTGCAAGTGGAAAGTGGAGATGTTAAAGTGAACACTGGCTTCTCCACATCTGCCCTGAGACGTGTGGTGACCAATTGGTGGGTGTTGGTGGACTTGTCTGAAAAGATCTTTCGGCTTCTAAATTGCAATCTGTAACCCTCTCCTTTGTGATGTTCTGTGTGGCAGCTACCTGCATTTCAACAACCTGGAAAGTCTGGAGCTGGAGACTTTTAGTGACCTGCCAAAACTTGAAAGGCTGTAAGTAAAGATGGGACCTTTCTCGTGAGTAAGGGGGTGAGGAGAAGGGGAAAAAACCCTTTGTTTTGTGTAACTGTTTCGGTAGCATGAAATGTGATCTTCAAAATGGAGGGAAATGCGAAAAGAAGCTTCCTTGAAAAAAAGATTTTACGTATTTGCCAAGTAGAAGGGTTACTGAGAATACGAAGGGAATTTCCTGTCTTATGTTATATTCATGTTTCCACCTAAGTAAGGGTAATTCTGGAGAAAGCCCTCCAGTTGGCCAAGCCAATTGAAATTTTACTCAAATAAACGACCATAAGGTCAACATTAGTCACCATTGGGCAGCGTGTACAAAAAAAGAGGGTGGAAAAGGAATAAAGTCAGAAGAAAGTCCAACAAGAAAAACACACGTCTTTCTTGAAAACTGTTAAAAAGTGAAGTCCTGTGTCTCCTGCTCCCCAGGATTGCTCCTAATAATAACGTAGCCACTAGGACAATAGTTTTCATGGTGGTTCCCACTCCATGGTGAAACCAACAGACCCTTCAGTGCTGCATGGAAATGTGCCCCATGTCCACACATGATAGAAAAATAAAATCATGGGATCCAACAACCATTAGGAAAATTCAGCCCTGGATCTGCACACCATGGCTGATCTCAGTCTCTGTATTTGATCCAACAAAAATTCTGGATTTAAATTTTAGAGGAAGGTTCCTCAGCATCCAGCTAGGATGAACTCACGCGTACACGTGTGCATGCAGACGTTTGCACACAAGCTATACTGCCTTTGTGTATCTTTCCTGTTCCACCTTCTAGTAAAATTGCTTCCTATCTTTTGTCAATGGTCTCTTATGAGTTTTAGATGTAATTGACATAATGAAATTTCCCCCTCCATTATGGGAATGGAGAGTTAATTATCCCATCTTTGTACCTGCTGATGCATTTTAGTGCAATCCACGGTTATTTTTAGTCTTATCTGTGTGCTAAGGCTCTGGAAGTGAGAATTTGCCTCACCTTTTTCAGAGATAAGCCCATCTTAGGCTGATGTTGTCTGAATTAGGTTTACTCATGGATTTGGGTTAATAACTACATTTAGTCGAGGGCATGAGTTGTCTGGTGTCTTCTGCAGGAGCCTTACTTCAATGGCTGCCCTCGTAAAATTGCCGTATCTTCTGCAGGGGGAGGGAAAAAAGGTCCCTTCTAAACTGGAGCTGACCCAGGCACAGAAAACACAGGGTGGGTCCAACCTGTGGGGATTTTGTGCCCTTTCTCCTCCCTTCACAGAGCATGAAGCAGATTAACTTCAAAGTTCCAGTTTAAACCTGTTACATCACGTTTTTGAGTCACCTTTTCCATTCCACACCCGCTCTCCACTTTGGTGTATTGCATCGCACTTGCAAATGAATGAAATCCCAATAGCTCATGGAAACAAAAACAATGAATTTAAAAACCAAGTTCCATTTTGATGAGCAGACTTTGTATTTAAGCTGAGTTTTGACCTGGGATGTTAACACCCGCGTAGTGCAAATACTGAATAATGTTTTGGCGTGGATTCTCCCATTGCAGATTCTTGCACAACAACAAGATTTCCAGGATTCATCCAGGGACATTCTCTCAACTGGAATCCCTCAAACGGCTGTAAGTGAAAAACATTGCCTGCAAAGAGCAATTGTTTATCTTTGGTCGGATGGCCAGGACCTGAGGAAAAATGTGCCTGGTTGGCAAAGCTTTTAGTTGTTGCACTTTTAAGGCCGCTGCTAAGTTTATGAAACAGTTTTGATTGGACATGAGAGCTCATTTAACCAGTTTGTGGTTTCTTCATGCTGGTGTCTAATTATAATCTAACTGTAATCTTCTTATAGCTCAATAATGCCACAGGAATGAACATTCCTGGAAAGTCCTTGCCACCACGACTGTCCTACACAGTTTGAACCCATAAAAAGTCCTTCAAAAATGTAGGGCGTCCAAGTCACAGATATGACCTCAGTCGTGTCTTCAGATCAGTATCTAACAGGGAAGGAAAAGTCATAGTCATAAAACAAAAGGCTTTTTTTTTTTTTTTTTTGAGACTGAAAATACTCAGAGGGGTGCCGAGGTGCATGATTCTTATCCCATGCAGGAATGTCCTGGTGTGTTATTCCCACATAACCTGGCTGCCTCTTAAGCTTACTTTTTGCTTGCTTAAACCCCCCAGAGCTTTGCTTTGTTTATCTTTTATAATCCCTGGAAATAAGTTCTATGACGTGGTTTTGGGGAAAAAGCGAAAACTAAAGAATTTTGGTGTTCTGCCATGATTTTGAACTACAAGAAAATAATGTGTTTCTCACTACAGCCCTCTGTGATTTCTGCAAGCAGGTAAAATTCTTTGCTTTTCTTTAACAGGGAATAACTTGTGAAATGTTGTCTGTACGTGTCAGAGAAAAAGGTGGGGTGTCTATAAAATGCTCTATCGTGGCTTTGGGTGAAATCTCACATTCTCAAATGTTTGTCCCCGGAAACATCAGACCTTTTTGCCATGTGTTTTTTTTTTTTTTTCCCCAATGGCCCTGGCCCATCTCCTGTAAAACTGTCAGTGGGGAAGGAGGCATCAACTAATCCGCCTATAATCTTTATTTATCCTTGTGCATAGCACTGTACATAGGAATGAGGTCAGTGGAGGGAAAAGCACGGGTGCACTGGGAGGTCACCAGGGCTCCATTCAGCATGGTTCAGGGCTATGTACAGTAATAAAAGTTCTTACAGGAATGCTACAACCTCTAGCAGCTGGTCACAGAAAGAGATTGATCCGATGCACACTAAAATGAAGGAGAAGGGTTTTTTGAGCATGGAAAACTCTAACAGAGGTGGTGTTATCTGCTGCTCTTACAGAATTCAGTAAAGGTTGAAATCTCTATCCTGGGGGAAATACCAATATTTTGGTGTCTGGCTGAGACAGAGGCAGAGAGATTAAGCCCCAAAATGCATCATCCAGTTTAACGGAATAATTTTCATTTGAGGCTGGAATGGCTGATGGGTAATTTAAGTTTTTCAACTAAATCCTTCTGACTTGGTTAAGCATCCTATTTAAACATTGTGGGAATGAAATATCTCAAATTTTCATTTGGGATATAATCAAATGCAGGGAAGAACAGCCAGGTGACCCCTCTCTCCAGAGCACTGTTCCCCTCCCGTGTCCCGGAGAAGGAGGCAGCCCTCGGAGGCTGGGAAACGACCCTGCCATTCCCTCGGTCTTGCAGGCGGCTGGACTCCAACGCTTTGCTTTGCGACTGCGACCTGATGTGGCTGGCGGAGCTGCTGAGGAAATACGCCGAGCAGGGCAGCATCCAGACCGCCGCCACCTGCGAGGCGCCGCGGGAGCTGCACGGCCGCTCCATCGTCACCCTGACCGCCCAGGAGTTTAACTGCGGTGAGCGAGGTCAAACCCTTCCACCGGCCACCCTCAGCCCGTCGAGTTGGGCTCTGGTCTTGGGAAACGCTTCCTCCACCCCATTCCCTCCTTCTTCCCTCTCCTGGCATCCTGCTTTCTCCCTCCTTTTGCTGACGGAATGGAAAAGTCCCAGTGGGCTCAAGTGAGTTATCAGGATAATGCAGAGAAAGTCTCATGGGGGTGGGAAGCAGCTCTCTTTTGGCTGGCGGAGGTCAGCTTGGTTTTTAAATAGAGTAGGTCTAGTAGAGGACCTGCTGAGGCCAGTGGTTAAACCAGCAACCAGAAGAAATGTCCCACCCTGGGCTGAACAGAAGGGAAGGCTGGAAACACAACTGAAAACCTACGCGAACTCATAGTTGGTACGTAGCGGAAGGCTTTGTTTGGCTGTGGCCACGTATTGATGTTTATGTATTAGATAATTTCTCACTGGAAAATGCCATTTTGAAATGAAAGGTTTCGTTCTGAAAAATTCCAAATTTAAATATATCAGCTAGAGAAAAACTCCAGCTTTTAAGCGCGGGTGTCAGCGGAGGGTGGCACAAGCGCTGGCTGTGGTTCCCTGATGCCTCGCTGCTGGTAGAGTCAGTTTGAGACGTTCCCACTTGGCCGGGCCAGCTCTCGGCATCCCTCCTGGATATGCCAGTCCAGCTGTGTGCCTGGCCACGCCATGAGTCAGATGTGTGACATCAGTTGGCTTTTGAAGAACCCTCCCTTGAATTCTGCTTTCCTCCTATGATCTTATTATTTTTTTAAAAAAAAAAATCTTGACCATTTCACAGCTTAATTTAGGGCAGAGCCATGCAAAGAGTTGAATTGGCACAAATGGGTCCATAACTTCAAGGCTGGCAGGGGGCGGGGGCAGGAAATAGGAAGGATCTAGAGAAAGCAGCTGGGGACACATGGAGTGGGATCTGCTGCAAGTGGATGTGGTGCACAACGAGCTGTCCCCGACACACACCCGGTGCCACGGTACAGCCGTTAATGTAAATTTGTTCTGGTTTAGGCATGGGCACACAGTGGGATGTGTGTCAAATTAGCCGGAGCACCTGGTGGGAAGATTTTGCTGGCATTAGGCTTTTTATGCTGGTATCGTGCCAGCTGGGGAAGACAAACGATGTACAATTCAGCGTGGAGCTCTAAGGATGGAGGCAGCTGATATGTGAGTCGGTACGAAGCCTCCTGGCATCAAGTTAACCCACTGCTTTTTGGCAGATGTGAGCCCAGCGGAGCAAATCCGCGCTGGAGCAGCGTTTTGTTACCATGGGGCTGCGCTGGGTTTGGTCCCACACTGGCGTTGCCACTGGGGACAAGTTGCCAAGCCATTCACTTGTGGTCTAAGGCACAGACCTTCCACTAGAAAAGGTGGCAGGTTCTTGCTTCATTTTATGAATAATCCGGCTGGTTTTACTGGATTGCTGGTGATCGTACGCATTGTTAGATGGGTAAGTATTCTGCTGAATTGAGATCAAGCGTTCCAGATCACCTACAAAAATTCCTTCCCATTTTAGCACACCCTTTAAATGTCTAACTTAGGGCTTGAGTACATCTTAAAGTGAAGCACAGAGTGAAAGGTTTGGTGAACAGGGATGGGCTGATGAATTAGAGACATGCTGAAGGAGATCCTGCCGAACGGGAGGTGGTGTGATGTGCAGAGAGTCGGCGGGCAGTCGCTGAGAGCAGCAGGCTCCATCAGGATGCCCACTGATAACAACCTGAGTGAGAATGCCACTGTCTTCTTCGCTCATTTTGTGGGAACCAGGGACCAACTCTTGGGGCAACTATGGTGAAGCAGTGTCCAGCCAGGTGTGCTTTGTCCCAGTGCTGGCGGGGGCTGAGCAGAGAGCCTGTCCACTGCCCAACACACTGCCTCTTCAATTCTCCAGGGCTTTTAGTGGGCTCAGATGAATGATGCTCTTCCCTCCCAAGAGGACATTGACAAAACCTTTCATTGAAAAGGTTCATTCATGCTTGCAAATATCTAAAGGGTGGGTTGAAGGAGGATGGAGCCAGGCTCTTTTCAGTGGTTCCCAGTGACAGGACGAGGGGCAACGGGCACAAGTTGGAACATGGGAAGTTCCGTTCAAATATGAGAAAAAATCTCTTTCGGGTGAGGGTGCCAGAGCCCTGGAACAGGCTGCCCAGGGAGGGTGTGGAGTCCCCTTCTCTGGAGATCTTC
>JAOXJK010000005.1:3707806-3735222 GCA_025774025.1 Xenus cinereus | reverse complement strand
CAGGGTGGGGTGGGGGTGGAACTGGATGATCTTTAAGGTCCCTTCCAACCCAAACCATTCTATGGTTCTTCCCAAAAAGCCAAAGTTTTTTCCTTAAACCACCTCCTTCAAGCTGAGCTGTTGGTGTGCATGTAGTCAGTGCCTCTGCTGGGAGGGAGAAACTGATTAAGATGTGCCAACATGCTCAGAAGTCAGTGTCTGACCGTAACCTCGCCTGCCGGGGGAGGGAGAAGGAGAACAACGTTGTCGCTGAGAAGATGGGGTTTTAAATGTTCGCTCGGTCCCTCGGGGGTGGGAAATGAGGCGCTGGTTTTCAAGCTGCTGCTCCATGCATTAGGGGAGCTGCAATGAATAAAAAGGAGCAGTGCTCCTCCACGAGTCAAACCAGAGGTCGAGAGCGGAAATTGTCCTTCTTAGAGGGTGAGGAAGAACTGACGCGGGGAAAAAATCAAAGGCGGGCAATAAGGTTAAAAAATTAAGTAGAGAGCTATTCCTCGAGCAGCAGCATGAATAGTGAGTAGCTTATTAGGTGAATTTAGTGTCATTTTCTGTACAGGGATTGTATGCAAGGAGCTGAGAATAATTTAAATTCTTTGTTGTTTGAAATTATTCCTGAGGTGATTTCTGTGATTTATTTTTGATTGGTACCTCATTTTCCAGCCAGCTATTGCAAACACCGGTAGCCAAACTGGAGCTGGTTTGTTCAGCTGTGACAAAGACCCTGGCTTAAAAACTGCATTCTGTAGTAATTTTTAAGAATTCATGTGGTTACTTCTGAAGTATTCAAACAACAGCTTTCCTTTTTTTGTTTTAAAATGACGTATCTGATGTGTTAGTGCTAAAGTTGAACTGAATTAGAAGTGTTCCACAAATGGAAAATTTATGTATGAAAAATACATTTAAATGAATGTCATGAATTTTAGACGTTTCTTTTGTGGGAATTAAACACATTATTTTGATTTAACCCGCTGTGATTTTTACATTTTCTTTTTTCCAGTTTAACCACCAAGCAAAACAGGCATTGATTTGCAAAGCTGTACAAGAGCAAACTCTGAATATGTATCCCATAGCCATCTCCTGAAAAAGTCACCTTCTTTTTCAGGCAGTTAATTTCTTCTTCAGAATATCTATTAAAAATAAAAAATAAAAATTATTGGTGTTTATGGTGCAAATAGAAACGGCTTTTGACCTGCAGTGGAGTTACTCTGGGGCTTGTACTGGTGCACAGATTCCTGCGAGCTTGGAAGACAAATTAATATCAAAGCAAATTTATCATTTTTTGTCCTTTCTTTCTGCTTTGGAAAGCCACGGATGTCGGTCGGAGCGGTGACACGTTTGTAGCCACGTCGCTGCGGGAAGCCATCAGCAGCGTGGACCACGCCATCAATTCAACACGCACCGAGCTGTTCAGCAAGTAAGTGTGAAAGGCTGTGATCTGAGACTTCAAGCAGAAAAGAGATTTTAAAAAAAAAGACAATGAAGCTTCCTCAAATCTCATTTTATCATTGACAACCCGCAAATGAAAGCTATAGTATTGTTTTGGGTACTGGAGGTTGAAGCTGCACCATGTAGATGTGAGGATGTGATAGAGCTTCATAACAGGCATTTGGGATTCTGGAAAAAGCTGATACACAAATATCACCTCTTATTGTCACTTATATCTGCAGCGTACATTTTGTCAGCTGAAGCTGGCTCCAGAGACAGGGCATAGAAAAGAAAATAATCACCATAGTCATTTTATAAACAAAACTGACTTCGTGGAAGGTGAACAGAACTAATAATACAATAATTCTAATGATTTCTTCAATGAAAAATGACTTCCTGAGTGAATGGTAATTCCCTCCTCTTCCACCCCAATATATGTTTTTATTGAAAAGAAAGACAGTTTGTATTAAGCCTAAAACCTCTGGGTTTCAGCTGTTGAAAAGTGAAAAATAAATTACTATAGCAGAAGAAAACAGAGAAATTAAATATGTATGTTTTGCCGGGGAAAAATATCCTTCCTTTAATCATCTGCAATATTCAGGCAAGTCACGTTGTTCTTATGCACCAATTTTGGGGGTTGAGCACCAGACCAGGCTTAGAGCCTTGACTCCTGCTGCCTGTGGAGACTCATTGCCCTGAACAGTCGATTTTAATGCTTCTGCATCACTTCTAACTCCTCGAAACAGACGCCCCAAGACACCCAATGACCTGCTGGCTCTTTTCCGTTACCCCCGGGACCCCTACACCCTTGAAACAGCCAGGGCTGGTGAGATCTTTGAGAGGACCTTGCAGCTGATTCAGGAACACGTGCAGCAAGGTCTGATCGTGGATATGAACGTCACAGGTAGGAGAGATTGTATTTCCCTTCTTCACTTCGTGTGCAGGATTAAGTTTAAGCAACAATGTGTACTTACCCAGAAAGTTTAAAAAGTGCAGTTTTGGGTCTGTCTAGAAATGTGGTGTCTGGGTTGCAATGCTCTCTTCCATCTCATGGGTTTCATAACAACCCGAGGTCTTGGGGTTACCTGGTACTCAGGAAAGTGATTCATTTCCCCGTTTTGCTAGAGATTTCTTCACTGGCTATGAGCGCCCTAATCCTTAAAAATATTCAGCCATTTAACTCACAAAGCAGTACCTTTGTGGATCTGAGGCTCAGTCCCTCAGCATCATGGTCAGAGATGTTTCCAGCCCTCCAGGTGGCCATGAGAATAACACTGAAAACCGTGGAGTGTTCGGGTGCTGTAACAGAGGCAGGGGAACATCACTCCTGACTTTCTCCTCTGTCTCTCTACTACTTTGACCTCTTTGCTAGAAACCCAGATGGGGCCACTGAGCTTCCTTTTATCAAGGCAGGATAGTGAGCAATAAAGCAATGTAAAGCCAAAAATACCTGGTGAGGTCCAAGCATCCAGCAGCTGGACACCAAACCTTGCTAGCTGAGACTTCCTTTCTATACAACAGACGTTCCTGCGTGTTTCTACCTATACACGTGAGTCATCATGGAGCAGGCATGTACGTTTGGGGCCCGTAAATATTTTTGCCTGCCTGGATGTATTCCTGGCTGTGAGGAGTCTCTCTCCAGGCTGCAGGTCTCGTCTGGGCTGGTCGGGCTCCCAGCCTCTCCTCCTCCTCGCCTTGCCAGCATCCGCACAGCCCAGCATTATTCAGCGCTCTCGCATGGCTCAGCCCCCTGGCAGTCACCCACAGCTTCCCTGCTGCCCGTCATGTAGGGTTTGGGTGGTCAATGGTGCTCCAGGTGGCAGGAATAACCCAGAGAGATGTAAAATAAGCCCAGGGTGGAGACCGAGGCCACCCCACAGTTTGGTCTGCCAGTCATAACGTTTCTGGTTTCCACCTCCGTGAAGTTTATACTGAACTTTTTTCCCCCTTCTTTTCTTCTCTGTGGGCCTGGTGCAATGCCAGGCTTCATTTATTCCATCAAATCCGTAGCAACACCACGATCAGAGACCTGGCCTTCCCGTGCCCACCCTGACAGCCCCAGCAGTGGGTTTCACACAGAGCCCTGACACGGGGTGGTGGGAACCAGGTGGCTACAGCGGCCGTGGTCTGACCTGGTGCTTTGCCTTCTCCTTGGCAGGCTATCGGTACAACGACTTGGTGTCCCCTCACTACCTGAACATGATTGCCAACCTGTCGGGCTGCTCTGCCCACCGCCGCACACCGAACTGCTCGGATATCTGCTTCCACAAGAAGTACAGGACCCACGATGGCTCTTGCAACAACCTCCAGCACCCGATGTGGGGTGCGTCGCTCACAGCCTTCCAGAGGCTCCTCAAACCCGCCTACCAGAACGGATTTAACCTCCCCCGGGGTTTTTCCTTGGCAGAAGATGCCAGGGACCTGCCCCTTCCTCTACCCCGCCTTGTCTCAACTGCCATGGTCGGGACTGAGACCATCACCCCCGATGACCAGTTCACGCACATGCTCATGCAGTGGGGCCAGTTTCTGGACCATGACATGGACCAGACGGTGGCAGCCATTAGCATGTCCCGCTTCTCAGACGGAGCACCCTGCAGCGAGGTGTGCAGCAACGACCCGCCGTGCTTCTCCGTCATGGTCCCCGCCAACGACCCCCGCGTGAGGAACGGGCGCTGCATGTTCTTCGTCCGCTCGAGCCCCGTGTGCGGCAGCGGGATGACCTCCCTGCTGATGAACTCTGTCTACGCCAGGGAGCAGATCAACCACTTGACGTCTTACATCGATGCCTCCAACGTTTACGGCAGCACAGAGCAGGAATCGCGGGAGCTGCGAGATCTGAACAGCCAAAACGGGCTGCTGAAGCAAGGGCAAGCTGTGCTGAGCTCGGGGAAGCATCTCCTTCCCTTTGCTGTAGGGCCACCCACTGAGTGCATGAGAGATGAGAACGAGAGCCCCGTGCCGTGCTTCCTGGCTGGAGACCACCGTGCCAACGAGCAGCTGGGTCTCACGGCCATGCACACGCTTTGGTTCCGGGAGCACAACCGTGTTGCCACCGAGCTGTCGGCCCTCAATCCCCACTGGGATGGAGACCTCCTGTATCACGAGGCGCGGAAGATTGTGGGTGCCCAGATGCAGCACATCACCTATGCCCAGTGGCTCCCCAAGGTCCTCGGGGAAGCTGGGATGAAGATGCTGGGTGAGTACAAAGGCTACAACCCCAACATCAATGCGGGGATTCTCAACGCCTTTGCCACTGCTGCCTTCCGCTTCGGGCACACCTTGATCAACCCCATCCTGTACCGGCTGAACGAAACCTTCCAGCCCATTCGCCAAGGCCACGTCCCCCTGCACAAAGCCTTCTTCTCCCCTTTCAGGATCACCCAGGAGGGTGGGATCGACCCCCTCCTCCGCGGGCTGTTTGGGGTTCCTGGGAAAATGCGGGTCCCCTCCGAACTCCTCAACATGGAGCTGACGGAGAAACTCTTCTCCATGGCACACTCTGTCTCACTGGACTTGGCCGCTATCAACATCCAGAGAGGGAGAGACCATGGCATCCCACCTTACAATGACTTCAGGGTCTTCTGCAACCTCTCATCCGCACAGGAGTTTGAGGACCTCAGAAATGAGATAAAGAACTTGGAGATCAGGGAAAAGCTCAGGAGGTACTGTAGCCTGGACTTGGAGGTATCAAAATGACCGGAGATCAGTCAGTGAGACGTTTCTGCTCCTCCCAGGACACCCATCAAATAACCTTCCCAGATATTTCTTCCCACAGATGTTAAGATAGGGTGATAGCTGTGGTTTAAGAACGGGGTTAAGACAAATGAGGTGTCTCCAAGTGATCAGTCTGGTTCTGAGTGGAATGTCATCAGGCACTGCTGTGGTGTAGTCTGGGAGCAGATTGAGCCTTGGGGCTATTTTCCAGTCAGACTAAACTGCGCCCCATCTGCACTGGCTGCCTCTTTCCAGGGCAGGCCTTTATCTCATTGTCTTTTAGATAAGACCATTATAAATATTGTCCAGATGCATACAAATTCCTATGATGTGATCAGATTTATTTTATCTCCACTCTTTGATAGTCTGTTAACTTTTGTTTTTTTATTATTACCTCTTATCTTGCAGTTTATATGGAACTACTAAAAATATTGACCTGTTCCCCGCACTGATGGTGGAGGATCTTGTCCCTGGCACCAGAGTTGGACCAACACTGATGTGCCTGTTAACGACGCAGTTCAGAAGGCTGAGGGATGGAGACAGGTATTATCATCAGAGTCAACCCAAAGTCTTCAGTATTCTGTTTGTGGGGATTTGCTCCCTATGAGCAGGAAAAGAACTCGTAATTTTTTATTATTTCTTGTCTTACGATATAAGGAACGGTCTCCTCTCTCCAGTGTATTTGCAAAAGGACTCACCACAGTCACTGTCAATGTGTCCTTTCCTGATACAATGATTCTCGTTTCACTGCAGGACATTGAGGATGTGCCCAATGTCTCCTGGAAATGCTAGAAAATATCTGCAGGACCTTCCTTCTCATTCCTGTTTGCCACTTGTGTGAATAATACACGTCTTTGCCTGATGATGCACTTAGAGCAGGAGCATTGTTCACCCGTGTCCCAACCTGCTTCAGCAGAGCTGTCTGAGTCCTGGGATTCCCCTGCCAGGGGCTGTACCTGTGGGTGGTGGCACCTTGCAGCTCCGACCAGCGCTCACGGGGATCCATGGGTTCAGAAAAGGGCAGTCTGGGTTCACCTGACACCAGAATAAAAGCTCCTGAGGGGTGTGGGTGCTGCCACAGAGATGTAGGGGAGATCTTGTCCCTCTCACAGCCTCGGTCCCTGTCCTCCTCTCCTACTCCTGACTCATGCCGTGATTACAACCCACTGCAGATTTTGGTATGAGAATCCCGGAGTCTTCACGCCGGCACAGCTGACTCAGATCAGACAGACGTCCCTTGCTCGTGTCATCTGTGACAACAGTGACCACATCCAGCAGCTCCAGAAAGACGTCTTCCTGGTGGCGTCATACCCACAGGGCATGGTCGGCTGTGATGAGATTCCCATGGTGGACCTCCGTTTGTGGCAAGACTGTTGTGAGGGTAAGTAATGAGGCTGCTCCACCACCGACCAACGTGGGGATGGCTCTGGGTGGCATTTGTCACATGCCACCAGCTTATAGGCAATGCCAGGAGCTGGTTTCATGGTACACCATGAGAACTGTGTGTCAGCAAATGGATGCATCCAGGAGTCCAACTGCCTGATCACTTCAGGGCTGACCAAAAGTTAAAGCAAATTTTGAAGGGCATTGTCCAAACCCCCTTAAACACTGACAGTCATGGGGCATCGACCACCTCTTGAGGAAGCCTGTGAGCTTCATTGAATCTGGCCAAAGGTCCACCTAGCTGAGGCCTTCTGTCTCTGGCAGCAGCCAATAGCTCATCCTGGAGCAGGACGTAGGCATGGTGACGCCCACCATGTATCGCTTTACAGATTCAGTTTGGAGCCTGTATAACTCTGCCATTAAACCACAGATTGTCCCTTTGTGCTATATTCTGGCTGCAGATGTCCAGCTGAGATGTGGGAATCCATGCATGATGCATGCCCCGTTACACACCTTTGTTGCCTCCTCCTCTCCCACACGAGAGATGTGTCGAGGGTTGATGGTGAAGGAGGGCAAGCGCTGCCTTCTGCTGCCTTCAATCCACACGGTTCTGCTTTAAACACCAATGATCACCACAGACTTTCCCTTCCTTCCCAAGACTGCCAGACACGCGGGCAATTGAGGGCTCTTTCTCAGCGGTTCCGAAGCAAGAGGTCTCCTGGCTTCAGCTACCCAGAAGAAAACCCTGCCAAGCATAAGGCTGCCTTCAGCAGGTGTAGTATCACCACTTCTTTTACCTCCATTTGATGAAGCATAAGAAAAGGTTTTAATAACTCCGTCCATTCAGGCCTCTGAAATGGGAGTTCTGCAGAGGTCAGGAGCGTTTCTGTAGATAGATGCTGAGCTCAGTCAAAGTCCTCCAAGACTTTAGTGCAGAGCCTGACTGATATTTAAATATCTGGGCTGGGTGGCTGTTTAGTTGGCATCTCTTGGCAGGTGAATCTGGGAGTTGGGCCCTTCTGTTTGGTGCTTACTTGGAGGCTGATACTGGAGAAGGCAGAATGATTCTGTCTTCCAGGGAGCTTCCCTTTGCATAACCCCTTTTGTTTCTTATCCCTCACCCCAGAAATGAGGCGCCTTCTCCAAGCCCTTCCTCCAGAGAGAATCTTGAGTCCCTTGTGGCTGAACTGGAGAAGACAGTTGCTTCCCTACGGAAACAGGTAAAACTTTGTGCCCCAACTCCATGGAGTCACTCCAGGAGCAGGATTTAGCTATTTGCTATGGGCAGCCTCTGTGACTTCTGTGCCCTCCAGAGCCAAGGACAACCATCTGATCGGAGGGAAGTAGTGGCAGGTAGAGAAGAAGGAGAGTAGGGAGAGGAGAGATGAAGCTGAGCTCTGTGAGCTCAAACCTCTACAACTGCAGGGTAAAATACAAGTCTGAGTCTCAACGGAGGTAACTTGAGGTGGTGCTTTCTTCTTGTATTTAGGACAGGTTAGAGATTATCTGTGCAATGGTGCACAGATAATGGCTCCTCTTAGAGCTGCTGCTTTCTCGTCCCCACCAGGTGAATGCACTAGAGAGCCAGCTGAGGTGGCACCACAGGAACACCAGCACACACAGACAGGGGAAGAAGACTGGAGAGAAATGGAGAAAAAGATGACCACGTTGCCTGTTCATATTAGGTCAGTGTGTTTCTTCTGGGTTGGGGTCCGAGATGTGGTGCTGCTGAGTCTATGGTGGGACACCTGAGCAGTTCACATGCAGAAGAGACTGTTGCAGAAAGGACTGGAGCAATCTGGTGATGATGGGACAAGAGGTAATAGGCTTAAACACAGCAAGTGAGACACTCATTCCTACCAGTAATGATCAGTGACTCACTGGAATGGGTTGTCTGAGGATGTTGTGGCGTATCCATTCCTGGAGGTCTTTTAAGAACTGGTTTGGCAAAGATGGGGAAAGACATAAGTATAGGATGGATGAGGTGGACTGGGTGAGGTTTCTCAGGCCTATTCTCCTGGGACTCCAGATAGGTTTCTTCTAGCAACACCTAATATCCCAATCCCAAATCCAACAGCCTGCAAAGGACCTTTGCGGGGAGAGATACCACGGAGCGCAGTGATGGAGTAGATGGACTGGTTCCTTCTCAGGACACCTGGGCAGATGGAGCAATCCATCATTTGCCTACATATTGACAGAGACTTCCCCCTCGACAACTGAGTCACTGTGTATCTCTCTCCTGAAAGTGCCAGTCCTCTGTTTTCTTGGCTCCAGACGAGGGGCTGAGGATGTTCAGGCGCATGTTTAAGGTCACTGACAGCACCAGGCCAGCCTGGAGACCTCTAGTCCCCTGTGTTTAGGGCCATGGAGAGCACAGGCTGAGCTTCCTCAGCCCGCCTTCGGTGGAGATCCCTGCAGCCTTGAAAGAGAGGACGCACAACTCGCTGGCACCTGCCAGTCTGGAGGAGGTGTTTAATGGTTTTTACGCGTTGCAGCGGATCACTGCAGGGACAGGAGCAGAAGAGTTACGCAGAAGCGTTGCACTGGTAGGGAGTCTGAACTAGAAGGAGCATCTCCTTGGGAAGGGAGATTACAGGAGAGAGCAAGCAGAAGCTCCTCTGTGCTGATAATCTCAGCAGAAAGCAGAAGGGGAAGCCTGGAGAGTGGTCATGCTGTTTTCCAGTCTGATTTGGTGTGTCGGTCCGTACAGATTTTCCGGCTGAGCAGTGGTTCTCCTGTAGAAATTTGACATAAATCCCAGTGTGACACACAAGCTGCCTTTTCCTTATCATCATTTGCAGATCCCCGCAGAGCACTCTAGGGTTCACAGGGTCCCTGAAAAGTATTTCTGTGGTTTTAAAGGGTTGTTGCTGGTTTTGTGCTGCCCCAGACCTGCCAGGCACTGTACAAAGAGCTCGCTCTGCCTCCCATAGAATTTTTCTGCTTTCCTCTGCCATTCCAGGTGCCCTGTGACCTGCACTCCTGCCCTCCACCAGCCAGCCCAACCCACTCCTACAGGGCTCAGAAACAGCAGCCACGAGATCCCACGATGCTCTGCCTCCCCTCACACCTCCTGTACCTCTCCCTGTCCCGGGACAGCTGTACTTCTGCCTGTATCGAACCCTCTGCACTGACTGTCCGTCAGCCCCTCAGCCCCCGGACCGTTCCCCTCTGGGGATGGGGACAGACCCAGCAGTCTGCCGAGATGCCTCTTTTTCCATCGTCCCCAGGAAACAGAGAATAATTGGAGCTGCTTTCGTGCCACCATTCCACTCTCCTCCTCTTCCCACGCAATGCTGTCACCATCCACCACCCCTTGTCTGAAACGTCCCACGGGCACCCAGCTGAAACAACTCGTTAAGAGGCAAAAATTTCTCAAATGTATTGTGGTGCCAGGAAGCATCTGGAGAAATCTAAAAAAAAAAAAAAAAAGAAAAAATTTATATAAATAGGGAACCCAAAACAACCCCCCAGCCATCTTCTCATGCCAACAGAAAGAGCAAGAGGAACCCCAGGGCCCTGGCAAGCGCCGTTTGGGCTGGGCTCGCCGTCCCTGCCAGCAGCATGGAGGTGAACCCAAGGCTCGGGGAAGTCTCCCGGCTGTTTGGGTACTTCGGGACGGGGTGCCAGACCTGGCGATGCCGAGATCAGCCGCTGTGCTTTGCTGGTCGTTGGGTAATGAGCAGCATGCCCTCGGTTACACGACCCTGCGAGTGACCTACCATTACGTGCCCGGTGCTCAAAAAACATTTTCCTTGGCACAACCTGCGTTCAACTTTCTGCCCCTTTGGGGGAGATTAATTTGATTTAATGCTTCTCTTCCTTCTCCCCCCCCCTTTTTTTTTTTTTTCCCCCAAAAGGCTCTTTGCTGGAAGATGTATTTTGAGTGCAAACGTTAACAGGACCTGGAACAGAACCTCAAGTAATTAGATGTAATGGGTGCTCTCATTAGTGGGGGGGAGCTGCTGGTTTCTGTCAATTAGTGTGGGAGAACACGATGTGCAGTGTTTGACACACGGATGAATGCAAAGTGCTGTTTGTGTTCATTGCTCCCAGGTGCTCTGCAGCTAAACCAGGACCATGTAACCAGCTCTACGGAACAGCTCTTCTGGTTTTGTTGCTCTTTGAAGGTGCTTTTTTTGTGGTGCTAGGACTAAAGTCCCTGTGTACCCACCACAGCCCCAAATCTGGGGGCAGATTGGTTTTTAATACATCCTTGTCAGCTGGTCACGGGGACTAAAGATAAAATACTTGATCCACCAGATATCTGTGCCTTCCTTCTCTTTCTCACTTTTCCTGCATCCTCCCACCTTCCTTCCCACGCTGCAAGGACCAGAAACTTTTATGAACGTGTGCTTTTTTCTTTTCTTCTTCTTTTTTTTTTTTTTTTAATTTTTAGGTGTTTTATAGTACCAAAGGGATTCAAAGCAGCAGGGATGCTCCTGGAACTTAATAGGAAAATAAAACAAAACATACTAGAAAAAGGTGGTGGTTTATCAGCTATTTCCTGGCGTGGGTCTCTGAGCTGTGCGTGCGTGTCCTGCACAGACAGGGGTTTGCAGGGATGAGTGTGTGTTATGCATGTCTGGCAAGTTCAGCTCAGAGGCAGTATTTAGTCCTCAGGGATGTTTGTCATTTTGAAGTGCTCTTTCATTTAGGTGCAAATCAAGATCCAAAGCCTTGCGTGTTATAAATCAGCTGCACTTGTCTATCGCTTGTACCACTAGAGAATCTAATCTGGTAAAGGTCAATAAAGGTAAATTGGTCTCCGGTTTCCTTCTGCAAACCACGGGTTTGCCAAGTCCTCATTCAAAACAGTAAAGCATAAACGTTCAGTGCTCAATCTAACCAGATAATCTCCAAACGCATAACCAAGCAGCACATTTTCCTCCTCCTCATGGAGCGTGACGTGAGGCACAGACGTGTCAGAAGCGCTGCAGAAGGGATGTCCCTTCCCCACGTGTTGCAAACCCTTCATCACTCCATCTCTTCCCCTCCCTATAGAATCACAGAATGGTTTGGGTTGGAAGGCACCATAAAGATTATGTATTTCCAACCCCCCCTCCCACCAGACCAGGTTGCTCAAACCCTGTCCAACCTGGCCTTGGACACCTCAAGGGATGGGGCAAAATTGGGAAAAATACCCTGAGATATTACACATCCCCACGTTCCACCAAGAGCAAGGCTCTGTGCTGGGCAGGTGGGGGAAAATCTTGGGAGAATTATCCATACCTTCAGGTGTTGCTTTGGTAAGTAGGGAGCAGAATATTTTATGAAAGACTCCTTTTTTTCCCCAGTTCCCATCTGAAGTGACGCGCAGGGCACACTCACAGAGGGCTGTGTGCTCCTGCCCCCCGCCCTGGGCTTCTCTGCCTGGGAGAGGGTGAGGGAAGACCCTCAAAACCAGCTTTTGCAGGTTGTTTTGACATCATTGGACATGGCAAACCCAGAGCTGTTGACCTAGGGATGGATCCAGTTTGTTCTTCGTACACCCTACGGTTGAAGTCTGCAGCTTGGACCCCCCACAATTAATTTTCCATTTCCTTTTTTTTTTTTTTTTAAGTGACCTCTTTCAAAACCCAACTGCACACCCAAAACGAGCTTACCCGGACCAATTACAGGCAGAGGAGGATCGAAATAATGGGCCCAAGGCCAGGAGCGGAGTTGCCAGGCACAAAACTCCCACTAATTAGATGGAACAGTTAAATGACAAAACCCAGGCAGGGGCTGGGGTGGGGGGGGGAGCTGGAGGTTGGGTTTCTCACCAGAGCAGCGACCTTCGGGCAGCTTGAAGCACACGTGCAAGATGCGAGGTGGAAATCTCCACCTTTTGGCTGATCTTTGTGGATGCTGGGGATTGGCAGGAGGGTTGTAATGTGTCTGTGTCCAAGCGTGACCAGGAGTGAGGAGCGTGGGGGGCTGATGGCAGCAGGAGCCGGGGGTTTTGTGCCAGGGCTCGGCTCCGGGTGCCACCTGGGGCTGATCCAGACCCTGCACCAGCCAAGGAGCCCCCTGATGCTGAGGGGGACCCGTCTCTGCTGGAGGCTGAGCCAGCATCGGGTCCTGGCAGATCTGGGAAGCAGATTCCCTAGAGATCCTCTGCAATGGGGAACTTGTGGGAGGAGGCAAACAATTTAGTGGGGTGACACTGGGAGGTCATTGCAGACCAAAAGGAAAAAGGATCTTGTGTTATAAACCCCACAAATATCCAAACCACTTCAGATCTCTTCTAAGGATAGTTCCTTAATTCTGTTTTAACTCGCACACATTTGTGGGCACGATTATTTTCCTACAGGGAAAAGAAAAAACAAACAAAAACCCTCCCACACAGGTGAGATCAAGACTATTAACTGGAGTCAGCCACTTGTCACAAGAGCTGCTTGAAGAACAGAGAGCTGTGTTTACCGGTGCTCCTGTAAGAAGCAGGAGAGCACACTTTAACATAATAATTAAAGAAAAAAAAAAAAAGAGGCCGTTCTCCTTCTTCGAGAGCGACGAGCCCGGCTCCAGCTGTGCCCGTCTCCCAGATGTGCCCGCGGGTCTGAGCGTGGGACTCCCGCCTGCAGACTCATCCCGCCTGCAGACTCGTCCCACCAGATCAACCAGTTTCACTTTCAGAAATAGGAAGTTGGCCGGGAAGGGCTGGCGAGCGCCCAGACGCGCGCGAGGGACGCGGGACGGCGGCATGAGCCCGGGATCGCCCCTTCCTCCGGCCTCGAGGAGCGCGGTGGCATAGACCACCCCATCCACCGCATCCGCCAGGGATGGAGCAGTTTGTCCGGAAGCGTTTGACCTTCCTGACCTCCTTCTGGAATAAACTCCGTCCCCGCTCCGTGCCGGAGAGCTGCTCGCTGGGGTATCTCGGTTCCGATTCCGTTTCGCTGCACTCGGAGCCCAACTCCATTTCCTTCATCCCCAAGTCCTCTCTCTTTATCGCTTTATACGCTTTCACAGCCCGGAGCGAGGAGGAACTGAGCGTAAGCGCAGGGGACAAACTGCGTGTCCTCAGAGAAGAAGGAGAGTATGTCTTAGCCCGGCGGCTGCTGGGGGAGCCGGCCATGGGCTACGTTCCTGCTGCCTACGTGGCCAACCTCAGCCAGGGCACCTCCACTCACCAGCCGTAAGTATCCCGTGCTCTGGACCCGCAGGGGGATGGAGGCTGGACCAGGCTGGACCATGTCCCTGCCCAGGGAAAGGTAGCTCTTGCCCTCTGCCCCGGTGGGGAGCACAAGTTCCTTGTCCCCTGCTTTTGCCACCAGCGGTGGTGGGACAGAGAGGGGACCTTCCTTCCCCTGAGCATCCCTGCTGTGAAGCTCCTGCAGCTCACAGCAGTGGGGGGGTTCAGCACATCCCACCTAGGGGATGCGCTGGGGAACAGAGATGCTGGTCCCCCTCCTCGGGTGCATCACCCTTGCGTGGGATGAGGTGGCTCCGGGCTGGGATGTAGTGCCATGGTGTACTCCAATGCAGTTTGGGTGCTGAATGAATGGGGTCCTGCTTGTTCTGGCTTCTCTCCCTCTTTCCCTGCATTAAAGGGGAGGCGGGAGGGACCCGGGGAAGCTTCTGCCTGAGCCCTGCTGGCTCCAAAGAGCCCAGGAGTGTCGGGAAAAGCAGTTTGGATGGGACCTGCCGGGAAGCCCAGAGCTCTGTAGGGCCAAGCTGCTGCTGCTGTCTGGCCGCTGCTCATCTGGGGCTGGGGACTCCTTCCCTGTGGGTGCTTCTCCCACCCAACGTGGAGCTCAGGTTGATGTCTCAGCCCTCGCTCAGCTGGGGAAAGCCCAGGCTCATCATTGCATAAGGCAGCCTGGTCCTGACACGCCGGGCAAAGTGCCCCGAGACACTGCTGCTCCCTCCGTGCCAGGCTCTGAGTCACGGCCGGCGATGGGGAACGCAGGGATGGGATGGGTGTGATGGCCCCACGGCCTCCCCCGGTGCTCGCCCTGCGCTGGAAACGGAAAGGAGCAGGGGGAGCCTGGGAAGGGGCCCCAAAGTGCTGGGGCAGTGACTGGAGCTGGTGGGATGGGAGAGACCCTCCCGACGTGTGCTTTGGAGAAAGACAGGTTTGGACTGTGCTGGGACCACACCAGTGAGGACCGTGGGGTTGGCTCGCTGCTTTGGCCCCATGGCACAGAACAATCAGGCAAGCTACGAGCGCAGCGTGGCAGCCAGGGCGAGCGGAGAGCATGCAGACTCTGCGGAGCCGCAGGTCGGAGCCGGGTGGTAATTTGTTCGGCTGCGTAACCCCATCACGTATAATTTCCCGCACGGCTTCTCAGACGCTGGCGATCCCAGCTGATGACGAAACCTTCGGCTTCTCGCCTCCCGGCTGTGTCAGGCTGGAGGAAGCAGCCCCGTGCTCCCCTGTGTCCTGCTGAGTCGGGACCCGGCCACCCAACCTGCCTTTTCTTGCTGGAGATTCGGTGATGAATCTCGGCATCCATCGGGCACAGAAGAGGGGTTTGGGTCCTCCCTCCTGGCTCGGTGCTGCTGAGGGCACGTCTGGAGCAGCAAAGGGCAGTTCCTGGAGATGTTTTCATTGATGAGATTTGCTCTGAGAGCTGGTCGTGTCCATGACCCGCAGGTCAAGAAGTGCAAAGCGATCCTGAGCTGTTGCCCTCATGGCAGGACGCATGGGTGCAACCCCACCAGAGCATCTTCTGCTCAGCACCAGGCCGTTGGGTGCTTTATTCACCTCAGGCTATCAGCCCACTGAGCCATGGGGGGAAAACCTCCTGATTTTGGGACAGAGCTGAGACCTGGCCAGCTCGACACGGCAGTGACCAGACACTGCTGGAGGAAATAGTTTGCAGTCGGCAAAGCTGGGATAAAATGCCACATGTGCCTGCAAAACCAATGGGGTGAAGCAGCCCCGATGGCCATGGTGTGTGCTGGCAGCCGCGTTGCCAGGCTCTGAGCCCCTGGGCTGGCCACCGGGCCACTCGCTCGGTGGCTACCAGGGGTGAGCAGACGGTGGGAGGGAGCTGCTCACACTCAGAAGGTGCAGGAGCTCCTGGGATGGATGGGGAACCATCCGAGCACCGTCTCTTAACCCCTCTGCTCTGCTCCCCCAGCTGGTACTTCAGCAAGATCAGCCGAAACGAAGCCGAGCAGCTCCTCCTCTCGCCTCCCAACAGGCACGGCTCCTTCCTCGTCCGGGACAGCGAGAGCAGCAAGGGCGAGTACTCTCTCTCAGGTAATTTTGTGGCAATTAGCCAGAGAAAATGAGCAGAGGGAAAGGAAGCAGGCTGTCCCTTAGGGGCGATTCCTGGCTTGGTCAGCACAGGGTGAAAAAGACGGAAATACATTTAAAGCGCTTTATGGCATCAAGTGAATTGAGTGCTTTCTAGAAGCAGGGGGAAAGCTAATAGATGCAGGTATGGATTGCCAAATTATGGAGGTAAAGGAAAGTACGTTGCTCCCGTCCAGGGTATGAAAGCCATAAACAATTCACAGCGGCTTAATGATGGTTTCGTGGCACTAACTCCCAGGATTTCATTCCAACGGCTGTTGTCATCTGAGGCTTGTCTAAAAATCCGTGGCTGCTCCAGGTTGCCAGGGCCCGGGCTGCTCCCACGTACAGAAATTGGAATTCAGGGAGTTTCGGACCAGGCAGCGCCGTTAAGACCTGGTCTGATCCATGTAATATCAATCCTGAGACATTCACGGTGAGCCCCGCATCCCACCCATCGCCCACCAGGGATGCAGCCTGCGGGAGCTCCGGCTGCCCCTGG
Organism: Xenus cinereus; assembly: GCA_025774025.1. Taxonomy (NCBI): domain Eukaryota; kingdom Metazoa; phylum Chordata; class Aves; order Charadriiformes; family Scolopacidae; genus Xenus; species Xenus cinereus. The sequence continues at coordinate 3,718,969 of JAOXJK010000005.1, read as the reverse complement.
TTTATCCACCTCCAGCAGCCACCAACTCTGCCGCTCTCCAAGCAGTGTGTTTGTGTGGGGAATTATCCCTGCTTCATAAAGCATCGTCTCCCCAGTCCAAACGAGCCCCACATGGCCAGGAGTCTTCTGAGCCAAGGGGTGGGAGCGAAGAGGGTGATGGTGGGGGAGGATATAATACCCCAGGAGGGAGTTGGGGTACTTTAGGGGGAATTAATAGACCCTGTGCCTGGAAAGGAGAGAGGGTGAGAATCAGCAGGGAGGTGGGAAGGAGCCGGTGATGGCACGAGCTGATTTTTCCCCCTCCTGCGCTTCCCCCACAGTTCGCAACCACACGAAAGTCAGCCACTTCCGAATCTGCAAGAGCCCCGGGGGCAGCCTCTACATCCAGAAGGGACATCCCTTCCCGGACATGGAGGAGCTCCTGGCCTTCTACACCAAGCACTGGAAGGTCATCCAGAGCCCCTTGCTGCAGCCCTGCAGCCCCGCGGTGCGTACGCCAACGGCGCGGCTCGGCCGAGCTCCCAAAGATGGCCAGGGTGGAAAAAAGGAAAAAGAAATTAGGGAAAAAAATTGAAATAATTAGTCTATCCATTTGGGATTTGAGCTTTATTAAACTAAATTTAAAATACACCATTATTATAGCTGCCAGCACCACCTCTTATTAGCCATGTTAAGGCCAGGCATGGCATTTATATATATATTTTTACCAGCCAAAATGCACAGGCTTTTCTGAAATATCTTCTCCGTCTCAAAGACTAGAAAACGTGTTGTTACAAATCCCTCCGATACTGAGTCTGGAAATACCTGTGCTTCCCATTTCTTTTCCTAGACCACATTGCTTTTATATAGTTGACATGCCAATTAGGGTGGCACCCATAAATCCAATTACAGTATTAATCTCAAATTGCCAACTCATTTCCTGATTAGAATTCCATTCACCAATTATGCCTTAGAAATAACAATTAAACGTGAATAATTCGAGAGTGAAATTAAAAGGTGTAAGATAAAAGAAATGCTTAATGAGCTGAAGTCTAAATCAGCCATAATATGCAATAATGTTCATTTACCCATTTCTATTTATTGGTGGAAATGGAGAAAAGCCACCTTTGAGGTCTGATGAGGAGGGAATTATGACTTGAATTCCTGATATTTCACGTAGTCTCCAAAAATCTGCCCCCTTGCACACGTTGGCTCCCAGCAGGGGATGCCCCACGTGCTTTGTGCCCCCAACGAACATTTGGCAGAGGGGAAAGCGATGCCCAGGCTGCAGCCCCAGTGGAATGTCGGTGGTGGAGCACCATGTCCTGCTCACGCCTCTGTGGCCACCAGGCTTTGGAAGACACCAAGAGCTGGTGCAGGCTCCACCAGCAGGTCCTGCCTGGCTGATCCAAGCGTACAATGCCCATTTCACAGACTCCGCCCGAGAGGGACGGCTGGGAGCGCCCACGCTGGGAGTTCACCTTGCGGAGGAAACTGGGAGAGGGCTACTTCGGAGAGGTGTGGGAAGGACTGTGGAGGAACACAGTGCCAGTGGCCATCAAGATCATAAAAGGTAGGTGCAGGAGTAGATGTTAACAGTGGCCAACTCGGTCTCTTGTTCACTGCCACATTGTTCACCCCCTTTTGTTTCTGAGTCCCCTTGGTCATTGTGTCTGTCCTATCAAGCAAACTGTGGTAGGACCTGGCAAGTACCCACTGAACTACTTCTGTAGCCCTGAGCTTGGGCTTCACCTTTATAAAATGGCTCTTTACAATGGGTTTGTGATAAGTCAAGTCCCGATGGAACTATGATCCTGATAATAGGATCCAAAGCCCCCATGGAAAATGTCTCTTGGGTGTCTGGAAAACATCTCTTGGGAGACACAGGGTGTGCAGACAGGAACTTCGAGAGCAGGAGTGGGCTGTGAGGAGGAAAATGGTCCTCATCCCAGTTGGAGGTGCTGAGGCCCCAATGTGAGAAAGTAGCTCACAATGGTCATGTTGGCTTTCTCCCCCAGCTGACATGAAAGCAGAAGACTTCACCAAGGAGATTCAGAACCTGAAGCGCCTGAGGCATGAGAAGCTGATCCAGCTGCACGCTGTCTGCTCACTGGATGAGCCCGTGTATATCATCACTGAACTCATGCGGAAAGGCAACCTCCACAGCTACCTCAACAGTGAGTACCGGAGCTGGCACTGCAGGGAGTGGGCTCCTGGGGCAGCACTGCTCTGCAGATGCTTTCCATGCCACGGAATGGCCCTACAAACCCAAGTGAGGACCCTAAGAGAGAGAAAGCCTGGTTTCCATCCCACTTAGATGAGTCGTAATGCAGAGAAATCATTGGGCGCTCGGTGGAGATGGTCTTGGGTGAGTCCATTTCAGTCCCTGGGAGCCCAACTGGGCTGGTAGAGACCTTCATCCCTCCTTCTTCACCCACCTGTGGGCTGCCAGGCAGAAAGAAACCCCTCTCTTGTGTTTAGGCAGCTCTACCTTCATTAGGAATCAAATGACTGAACCTCTCCCTGGGGCCAGCAGCATAGTTTTGTTCACCTGCAGAGCTGCTAACAGGGCATGGTCCACTCATCACCTGGCCATCAGTTTATTTTTCTTGGCCTTTCTTTTGCTGACTCAGTAATCAGTCTTGAAGGGAAACAAGACAAACAGCTCCCACCAAGACCTGTTTTTCTACTGGGTGCACCCCCCTCCTCCCCTCCACTGACCTCATTTTTGGCTGGGCCTCCAGCAGCATTTGGTGCCTGAGGAGCTGGAGCTTGCAGGCAGGACAGGTTGAGAGGCCTGGCTGGAGATTTGCATGGCAGAAGGTCACCTTTATCTTTGAACAAGCTGTGGATGTCTGTGAACTCATTGCAGCACAGGGTGCTCTTCAGAGTTCACCCCAGTCCCATTTCTGAGGAGCCCATGGCTGTACTGAACTTCCCACATGACACAACCAGGATGGTTAGGCAGGACCTCCAGTTCAAGGTTTTACATGTTCCTTGGGTCCCATGTTGTCAGCACAGCATTTCCTTCCAAACCAGAGCACCCAAACCAGATGTTTCTAGACTGCACCCAATGCTTGGATTGTCTGGGTTAACAGGTCCTGAAGGGAAGTCCCTGGGCACCTCCCACCTGCTCAACATCGCCTGCCAAGTGGCGGATGGGATGAGGTACCTGGAGGAGAAGCACATTGTCCACCGGGATCTTGCAGCCAGAAACATCCTGGTGGGAGAGGAACTCACCTGCAAAATTGCTGATTTTGGACTTGCCCGGCTCCTCAAGGTTGGTCAGCGGGATGCTGTGGTCCTTCCCATCACCCCAGGCCACCGAGCTGCCACATGCTGCAGCCGTTCCCTTCGCATCCCCTTTCCCAGCCTGCAGCCCTAGCAAAGACCCAAAAGCAGCTGCTGTGTTTGCCATACCATCCCTCATGACCCATCTCCCATTGCTTTTCAGGATGACATTTATTCTACCAGCAGCAGCACCAAAATCCCAGTGAAGTGGACGGCCCCGGAGGCAGCCAATTACCGCACCTACTCCCTCAAGTCCGATGTCTGGTCCTACGGGATTCTGCTCTACGAAGTCTTCACGTATGGACAAATCCCGTATGAAGGTAGGGGATCCCTCCAGTGCCTCTCCATACACATGCTGGGCAGCTTGCCCGTGGTTCCCGAAAGCCAAAATGTCATGAATTGTTATATTGTTCCTTCCACAAGGGCTGTGGAAGCAGCTCCTAGAGCATGAGCAAGTTATTGTCCACTTTGGGGATTGCTGAGAGGGGTTTTCAGTGCTTGCACTGAAAGGAGCCGGGGGAAGGAAGGTTGTACAAGCTTGATCATCTCCCACAGCCTCTCCTCTACCAACCTCGTGGCAGAGAGACACCAGTTCACAGCTGCACCAGTTGACATCTTGGCCCACTGCAGGTGTACCTTCAGGGCATTCTTTGGGGACATTAGATTGAGGGGCATCTTCTCCTTCCTTGCAGGAATGACAAACCAAGAAACCGTACGGCAAATCACCAGGGGCTACCGCCTTCCCCGGCCCAGCCCCTGCCCTCCCGAGATCTACAGCATCATGCTGGAGTGCTGGAGCGGCAACACAGAGGAGCGTCCTACCTTCCTGGCCCTGCGGGAGAAGCTGGGCTTCATCTACAGACGGCTGCTCAGCTCCCTCTCCTGAGGAACTTCCTTCTCACTGTCCTTCCTGCACAAGCCCCTCCAGGCCAGCTCTTGCCAAGTGGCTCCTTCCTTCTGGATTGCCCTCTGACAGGACTCCAAGGAAAGAACATTCTCCCCCCAAAAAAAGCCAGCCCATGGTCCCTCTGGGTCAGGATGCAGGGAGGTGGCCAAGGGAAAAGGCAACGAGTCACGGAGAACTCGGTGTCAGCACTTGGCAGTGTAGCAGCCTGGAAAAGCCCCGTGGTAGTGAAGGCATCACCCAGAGTTTACATCTTCATTCAGCCAGTAGGGTGGGAGGTCCCTGCCGCTCCCCACACCGACGTGAAGGTTTCTAGTTCGTGTTCAGTTGTGCCTCTGCTTGATTTTTCTTGTAGTGTGTGTCCGGTGTATTTATCAATAAATGTGTGTGCATCCAGCCACGTGTGTCCTTGCAGGGCATCGCTGGACCCTCAGCCCTCGCCAAGCTGTTCTCCTCCCTGCCCAGGAAGCAGTGGTTTGCAACCAGTCCCGCTTTTGCAACCACAGAAAACAACCATTTTTGTGTCTCTTTGGTCTATGTCCATAAAGACGTGCGTTAAACTGTGTGCCTCTGCCACCTCTGCCCCAGGCATCAGCCCTGCACCCCCCCGGGGACCCTGCCCGGGTAACTCCTGCTGGGGCTGCTGGGCTCTGGCTCGTTGCCTTCCTCACCATCGTGTGGTTATTCCAAGAAAAAATGTATGTCTGGGTTCAAATATTTAACACCTGCTTAGCCCGGGTGCAGGCAGCACTTGGCAAAATGCTGCTTTGCTCTTCCTCGCACCCGTGGTGCAAAGCCAGGAGATGCCCCCACCACCCCCAGCTCCTTGCCGAGCCCCTCTCACCCTTCCCGGGGTACGGCGTCAGGGGAGGACCTTCACCCCTTGGCCCCCCCCGAGCCGGGGGGAGCGTTTGCTCCAGCCAAGCAGCTTTTGTGTCCCCCCTGCACGCTCTGGGGGGCCGGGCCGTCCTTGGCAGCGCTGGAAGGACTCGCTGAAAAGCAGCACCGGGAGCCGCTCCAAAGCCGAGGGCGGGGGCTGCTCGAGCACCGATGCTCTCGTGACACTGGTGGTGGGAGAACAACGTGCCGTGGGCGAACCACCTCACACAGCTGGGTTTAGGTTTAGGTTTAGGTTTCCTCCTGGGCTGCTAGGGTTTAGGTTTCCTTCCAACGAGGTTGCCTGTTCGCAGGAGAAGGCGGGTGACGGGTAGGGCTGAAGCCACAGCAGAGCTGGGATATGTCAAGTTAATACAGTTTATGCAACGCTCTCCCTGCCCGGGCAGAGGCCGTGCTGTGTGAACCAGCCGAAACGAGCCTGGCTGTTAATTGAGCGAGTCTCCAGGCTCTAGGGGCCTGGAAAGGGGATGCGGGAACACGGTTCAGATGTGTGATAAGTTCGGATCCGGCCACGCTTCCTCTGAAGCCCGAGCAAGGGGGAGGTGGCTGCCGAGCCCTGGGGAGCTGCGGCCGTGCCCCCGGGGAAGGCGGCAGCTCTGGGCTTGTCTGTTCACAGCTGGAAAAAAAAAAAAAAAACAACAAACTAACTATGAAAGGTTGGTTTTGCCACATAGTTTGGACACGATTGCAAGAAGAAACCCTCATCTTGCAAAGCATTTCACAGTTTGATCACCCCCCCCGGCAGAGAGGACACGTACGCACAGCCCAGGTCCCCTCCTACGAGAAAATAAAGCCCGAAGCCGTGTCCGGCAGGTGATGGGTTTATTGCACCCCAAGAAAGGTCTTGGGACACGTGTGGTGCAGCAAGATATTAAATTTGCAGGTCTGGCTGCCACCAGATGGAGCTAAAAATTAAGCAGGAGGAGCAGGGAGTGCGTGGGGTGGCCGGGGCGGTGGGGCTGGCGTGGGGAGCAGTGGGGCATGGCCGGGGTCCCTCCGGGAGGCGGTGGGGCTGGCAGGGCTGTAGCATCACACACACGGCCACAAACCCGCCCACGCTGCTGCAGCAGTGCTGTGGAGGGGGGACACGGGGACACGGGCCAAGCCAGCACTGCCCACAGCAGGTTCCTCCTCCACAACTCCATTAAAAGCCACGATCTGCTGCTTGGCTTTGCCCTCCAGCGCGTTCTGCTGGCGTTTGGCATTTCTCCGAGTCATTACTCGCTTGCTAAAAGCAGACAGAGTTGTGGGGGGAGCCCAGATTTTCCCATCTTCTCCCAGGATCTCAGCCTGGGGAGGGCACCGCAGCACCCCCAGAACCGGCTTCGCTACGGGACCCCAGCTCTTCCCAAAATCCATCCCACAAAGGCAGAGCTGTGGGGTCCCCACTCCTTTCCCAACCCCTCGGAGGTGGGCATTGCAAACGTGTTCTTAAAGGCATTCGCTTGCTCTGGTTTCAGCCTGGCACGTGCCCCGTCTGGGGTCTCAGTTTGACCGAGTGGCATTTGGAAACCGCATCAGGCCGACGCGACGCGTTCGGGCTGCAGAGCTTGTTCCTATTTTTAAGGTCCCACGCTGGCCTTTGAAGGGAGAAGGGGAAGAAAAACTGCTGGAGGGGACCAAAAAAAAAAATAATAAAAAAAAAATATTGAAATTCCGCAAGCAGCAAGTGGGAGGCAATGAAAGGAAATATTTCTCACGGCGGGGCTGCTGCGAGAGCTCCTGCGAGGCGGCGGGGTGGCACGAGGGACGCTGCAAGGGCCGAGGGCGAGCGGAAAGCACCGGCTGTTTTTTGTTCAAATACATCAAAACAGGGCCCCAGGAGGCAGCTGGGGAGCAGAGGAGGGGACATCCGTCCCCGTGGGGGTTGGTGCCATGGTAGGGGGGTGTTTGCCCCTCCCGGTGGGAAGCAGGGGGGATGCTCAGAGGAGGGTACGGTATATAAAGAGCCCCTTTGCTTGTCTCATTTCTCTTGCCCAATGAACCCCTTGCTATCCCACCACAGCAGGGCAGCACGGTGACCCGAGACGTGGGAAATCAGCTGGAATCGTGGAATCATTCAGGTTGGAAAAGACCTGTAAGATCACGGAGTTAACCCAGCACTGCCAAGCCCACCACTAACCCACGTCCCTCAGTGCCACGTCTACACGTCTTTTAAATACCTCCAGGGATGGCGACTCAGGCACTTCCCTGGGCAGCCTGTTCCAGTGCTTGACAACCCTTTCGGTGAAGAAATTTTTCCAAATATCCAACCTAAACCTCCCCTGGCACATCTTGAGGCCATTTTCTGTCGTCCTGTCACTTGTTTCTCGGGAAAAGAGACCGACCCCCACAGCAGCGGGGAGGGAAACAGCTAAAATAAATAACTAAAATAAAAGTGCTTGGCTGTCAAGCGCTTTTCCTTAACACATCTGAGTGCTGTGAAGGGGCAAGAAAGGCCCCCAAAGCACCAGGCACCCCACGCAATCAAGGCGATGCCAAGGTCTTTGCTCTCAGCAGTGCCACGAAGCTGCCTGGGAGCACAATTGGGAGGCTGAGGGGGGAGCTCTGCCTGTTTTTTCACCCCCACCCGAAAACTAGGGACGCAGAAGTGGTGCCTTTGCTCTGCCACAGCCTCCCCCCGGGGGTGCCTGGGGACAGTCGCTGGGTTTGGCCCTTCTCGATCACGAGACCAACAAGCAAACACAGCAATATTGACTTTACCTTTGTGTGTCCACACTTTAATCTGCAGCCTCTGAGGCTTGGAAAAAAATACTCGTCTCTCCAAAACCCGCGGCTTCTGCTGAGAACCAGCAGCAGATGAAACCTTGCTGCTCCCCCGAGGCATCGCGGGGGCAAGCAGCAGCCAAAGGGGTTTGCCCGGGCACGGGGAGACCCTGGGGCAACGCTTGCTGGTATGAGCCGGTCCCACGGCCACCTTTCCCAGCTCACCAGCCAGACAGCACGCCTCGTCTTGCCTTACTCAGAAAGGAATTTATTCCACCACCACCACCGCCCCCTCGCCTTGATTTTCCTATCTTTTGCAAAGTTTAAAGGCTGCCACGTGCCTCCTGTGACACACAGCCCCACGTATGGAGGCACAGCCCCCCTCCCCAGCACCACCCCTTTGCTGCCCGGCTGGAAGTCACATCAGATCGGTGATGGGGTGACGTGCTGCTGTGGATATGGAGGTGACCCCACAGGGTGCTGGCAGCCTTAGGGGTCCAAACCATACCCCCAAAGCTGCTGGCCCTGGGAAACCCCCTGCGGCCATTCCCTTTGGAGGCACACACTTCCAGAGGGGGAGTGGAGGTCCCAGTGCTGCCCCAGCCCCTCTAGGGACAGAGAAGGGACACAAACCCTCTGCACTGAGGACAAGGACTGCTGCCTGGAGACACAGAGCTCAGGAAAAAGCTTACACAACACTTTTCCCTTCCAGAAACAAGGAGCAGAGCTGGCAGTGACCCTGGATGCCTCCGCAGCACGGATGAAAAGCGGAGAAACCACCTCCCCCACCAGCTGCTCTCTGAACCCGTCGCTGCCCTTCACCCCTCCCTGCACGGGCTTTGGGGGTACAAAGTCACCACTGAGGGGTCCTGCAGCCCCCAGAGCACCTGGTGCACACAGGGGCTGTCTATGGCTAAAAACAGCAGAGCAGGAAGATTTGGCACCTTCAAATCCAGCCCTGCCAGGGTTTTGTTTGCCTCCAGCAGGAACCAGAGGAACTGGGACCTTGCCCCCTTCCCTGCATGTTGGCACCTGCAGGGTCTTGTTTTCTCAGCGCTTTTATCAAGCAGCAATTCCCAGCTATGGGGGCTGATCACCAAACAGCCAAGTTGACTAATTCAAGGCAAAAATCAGCCAAAACACCACTTGGGGCAGCACAGCACACGGGCCAGCTGGGCACTGGGGGCTGCCCAGCTCCATGGACCCCCCCGAGCACCATCCAGCCAGACATCACACCCACGAAACACAAGCCCTGAGCAAACCTCATCTCCCTCCTGGTGATGGGGAGGACTCACTCCGTGTCCAAATCCTTCCCCTGGCCCTGAGCAGACCCAGGGACTCACTCCTGCCCCCCTTGCCCCCCCGAGGCTCCGGAGCAGGGCAGTGTTGTCTTTGGGGAGGAAAGGGAACTTCAGTGCCAGCAGGGACAGGCTGTGCAGCCCAGGGAGGAGGAAAAGGTGGGGGAGGCACGTGCAGCATCACCACAGCCCAGCCGGATCTTGCTCACGTGCAAAACACACACGCACCAGTGAGTCACTGGCACCACCGTGCCAACCAGCATTACCAGACCCTGCTGCGGTGGGACGCTGTGCCGTGTCCCCGTCCGGCCCCACCGACCCCCACAGCACCCCTCTCGCCCTCCCACCCTGGAGGAAGAACCACCCGCAGGGTTTTAAAAGGCTGCTCGACTTTATTAGTTGCCATTGTACAAGTACAAGGTACCGAGTTACCGAGTCCGCGCGCAAAGGGCATTAAGAAAAGAGTAAAAAGGCTGGTGAGGGACTCATGGGGGTGGGTTGCTGCGCTTTTTTTCTTTTTTTTTGATCACCAAGCAGCACCTTTGCTTCAGAGCAACCTTCGTCTACTCTACGGGGTTGGGGGGGGGAGAGGGAAGGGGCTGTGCCCGCCGGTTTGGGGACCAGCAGCCCACCCGCTCATGCCGAGGGCCCGGAGCTGGGCTCGCTGGCGTGGCGTCGCCGGCCCCCTCCTGGGACCGGCACCAAGCCACACGCCACGGGTCCTGTGGTCACCCGCAGCGTTCCCAAGCTGCAAGAGAGAGCAGAGAAAAGGGTCAGGCCAACGCCGAGGCGACACGTTGTCACCTTGCATTTATTTTTGCGGCAGGACAGCGGGTGCCCCTGGGTACCGAGATGTCACCATCGGGTCAGGAGGCACCTTGAGGGACGCAGCAGGGATGTCCCCCACCCTGCCACGCTGGCACTCCCCTCCCTCATCACATCCAAGGAAAGCACTCACCTCTCTGGGGACTCCGACACAGTTGTCATGGCCAGGGGAGTAGTCTTCCCGAAGAAGAAGCTGGCCCACCAGTGGCCGGGGTCAGACTTGGGCAGACCTGGGGGACAGCACGTGCCAGGGAAGGTCCAGGTCAGTGAAGCAGCACCACTACCACCCCAGCCTCATCCCACAGGAGATGCTGGGTCATCTCCAGTAAGACTGCACTGGAGAGGCCGGCAGCAGAATCCCTGTGAGGCCCCAAGCCAGGATGGGTGGCACTTACCCGGGGGGTGGGGGATGACCTCCCCAGAGTACTCCGAGCTGCCGCAGGAGCTGTTGCTGGACGTGGAGCTCAGACGCCCTGTGGAGAAATCACAGCCATCAGAGCCACCATCGGTCCCCGGTGATGCCATGAAAAGCAGAGCACGGCCTTGATGTGGCCGTCTGTGGGGTGACACAGCTCGGTCTCATCACTATCTCACCCCAGTTCTTGCCCAGCTTCAGTGCCAAGTCAATAAAAACCACTAGGAAGGAAATTATACTGGCAAGGTTACAAGCTGGCCAAGAGCAGGCAGCCGAAAAGCACCTGAACCCCTCTTCAGGAAAAGACTTGCAACCCCAAGGACATTATTTAATGGCTTTGCATCTGCCTGCATGACTTGAGGCCAAGAAGATGCAGATTCCTGCATATAATCCACGCAGTTTTAGTCCAACTGCTGCAATCCTGTTCCTAATTCCAGCTCAAGGGGAATACTTTAATTCCCTCTGGTTTAGGCAATCCATTAAACCAGAAAGCCTCTCCCCTGGAGACCTACTGGTGCCTACCATTGCCCAGACTGGTTTTGCAGCTTATTTCCACCAACAACAGTGCAAGATGCATTCGAAGCCGTCACCTCCCCTCACCTTAACAACAAGTCAAGGAGTTTGCAAGACCCATCTCCAGCTGGTACAAACTGGGCAGGGGCTGGGGTGGCCCCAAGGAGGGTCCGAGCAGAAGGAGGGATGGCTGCTGCCTGCCTTCCTTCAGCAGCAAGGAGCCTGCCACCCCTCCTCGAGCAGCTTCATCTCTGTCAGAGCCACAACCCGTCGAGCTGGCAGGGTGTCCTGCCCGTTGCCAACCCCCCTCCCCGGCCCCGAGCCCACCCCAGCCC
>JAOXJK010000005.1:3669880-3694975 GCA_025774025.1 Xenus cinereus | reverse complement strand
CCTCCACCCCAACTCTCACCCAAAGGGATGCTCCATACGGATGCCCCACAAGTGTCCCATGGGCACTACTCCCCTTTTCCTGGCGCTGCCCTTCTCTTTCTCCCTTTGTTCCCTTCTCTTTTTGTTCCCCTCCGTACCCCTGGGTCTTCCTGACTCCTCTGGCCTTGGGAAAATAGGCCATTTGGGCCCTCGCCACCCTCTTCTCCAGAGCTGGGGGACACCCTGCTGCGGGCTGTTAATGAGGGCAGGGGCACAGCGAGGTCTGCAAGGTGGGGTTAGGGTTCTGGAACAAACCATAGAGCTTCGGGGCATGAAATTCCTTCTCAATATAGGGTGCAAGGAGGAAAACCTGATAATCCCTCGCTGCCTAGCGCAGGACTCTCAGAATTTCACCCTGAAGCATCTATTTCCAGTGCCTGCTGGGGACAAGGTGCAGCATCAGCTGGACCCCTCGTTTGATCCAGTTTGTTTAAAAAATCCCATTCTCGTTTTTCTCAAGCATCTGGCCTGATGTGTAGCTTGATTGGTAGCCTTTAATGGAGGAAAGCTGGCGTGAAGGATGAGCATTTAAAGCAGATCCTTTTGTTTAGCTCTTGTAACGGTGGCATTTGTGGCAAAGTCCTGGTGTGTGCGTTTGGTGTCACACAGTACAGCACCACCCGATACCTATAACGTGGCAAACACGGAGATCGCAGAGGAAGAAATAGTCTTGGGGAGAAAAGCATGAATGGGAAGCTCGCCGAAATTAATGATGGTAAATTCTAGAGAGGCGGGTGAGCCAGGAAAAAGCCTGGCTGTTATTGATAGGGCAGGTCTGCTCTCTCGGAAGATGGCTTATTGTCATCATTCCAGGAATCTTTAATGCAGATATCCCTCGATTGGTGGGGTTTATCCTACATTTCAATGGAGGGATAAAAAAAAAACCACAACAAACGTTTACAGGGCTGCCAGTCTCAATTAGACATTTTGCTTGTCTGTCTGTCGTAACCCTTAGAATTTTGCCGATAGCATCCGAGCTAAAACACCCATTTTCCTGCCTCACTGGCAGCCCTTTTCCCCAGCCCTTAAGCCCTTCTTCCTTCTTACAAAATAATCTCTCCCTCCTGGTTTAAAACGATGATGATATCCCTCTATATGTCCCCCCCCACCCTTTGCCAACAGATGGGATATGGCACGATTAGGTTATTGTAGGTGTGATTGCGGCTATTTTAATTGAAGAGACACTTTCACTGACTTGCCAGAATACGCGGGGACGGGGAGCTGCTATTAATAGCCTATTGACTGAGCTTACAGACTCCATTTTCTGATGCAGGGCTGGGGAAGGGTTTTCTTCCATTAGGTGGCATTCGCAGGAAATGGAGGCCTGTGTGCACCCAAAAAGCCAACAACAACAACAACAAAAAACCCAACAGGGTCTCTCTTTTTTTTTTTTTTTTTTTTTTAAGATAAAAGAGAAAGGATCATTTTTTCTTTTTGACTCAGGGCAGAGGTAACAGTATCTCCAAAAGAAAAGTTGCTCTATTTAGAAAAAAAATAATAAAAAAAAATCAGTATTTGTGGTCTCCAAATAGAAAGCTGTCCCTCCTGGGGTTTGATCACGGAAAATCAGGCTGTTTCTGGCACTGAACAGGGAAGGTATTGTGCAAAGCTAGATAATACCCTGGTTTTTTTCAACAACAGCTCTGGGTAACTGAATATACCCCGTGAAAGGAGGGAAACTGTTCACTAAATAAAGGATCTCATTTGTCTTCAGGTTACGTATGATGCCGAGTTCTGGGGGGGGTGTTTCGCACAGGGTGACAGGCTTTTTGTGTGCCTGGTTGTGGGTGCCTGGAATAAGGAGAGAGAGAGAGAGCGAGTTGGGGGCTGCTCTGTGCCTCAGTTTCCCCATCCAGAAGGGAAGGACTAGGCTGCCGGTGGCCGAAAGGCTGCAGGATGTGCTGATTGAGCTCCTGACTGAGAACTACTCCTTATTAATGCCTTGCACAACATTGATGTGCCATAATATTGCACTGTGAGAAACCCAGCATTCCTCCTTATATCTCCGTCATTTCCCGTGGGAAATGAGCACACTCTAACGACCCCCTCCCTTTTTCCCCGGCAAGAGGGGGGGTTGGATGTGCGTGCTGGAAAGGGTTAACCTCCGAGCTCATGCTCTGCCCCCTCACTAAGCCCGGATGCCAGGATGATGCTTAGGAGATTTCATTCTGGATCTTTCCACCCCCTTGACTGCCCTTCTTGCAGGCACCAGAGCTCCCAGCTGCCTGGCAGGGATGGGACATCACCCTCTCCGCTCAGTGTCCCCCCTAAGGAGGCGGAGGCTTGCCCCTGGCTTTAGGATTTTGCCCGTAATCCTCCAGAGCAAGCTGCAAAGTCATCGCAGAGCTCAGCTGTTACGTAAATGAGCCGGCACCATTAATTCCTTGTGCTGGCCGGGCACGGGGCTGGAGTGTGGGAACCAACTGGGGGGCAGAGAAGCCCCCCCGGGCACGGGGATGCTGTGTTAGGCTTCTTGGCCAGGGCATCACTGAGGCATTCACTGCCTGCAATCAATCCACCTGGACTAGTGATTTATAATTGCCCATAATGAATTTTATGCATTGATACGCCAGAAGGAGCTGTGGTTGCAGAGAACATCGGGAGGGAGGGATGGAGGGATGGAGGGATGGGAGCAGGGTATCACAGCTCTGCCCTTGCACAGTGATTAGAGCCCATTAAATCATCCACAAACGACCTAAATTCCATTTTCCATCTTAAAAAAACAACACCCTTGCATCTGAGGCCAAGAGCTGATGATCGATGCCTGTTAACCCCTTGCATTGACCAGGCTCCCCAGACTCCCCCGGCACACAGCGGGGTCAGCAAGGGGATGGTCTTCTTCTGCCCCATCTCCATGCTGGCAGGCTCCCAGCTCAGACTGGGAGCACCACCTCCGTGCTGGGGAGGGAGGGGGGAAGTCCCACTCTCCCTGGTGGTATGACGTCAAAGGACACCGACCCGAGGAGAAGGTGGTTCAGAAGTGACATCATGGTTTTACCAAGGAGTGTGCTTTCTGACAGGACAGACAGATTTACTGTAGCTGATCTCACCCAGCGTGATTTTATGCATTACAATGTTGGCTGAGATTTTGGCCATTTGGCAACGACAGTTGGTCTGGCTGCAGCCCACAGTAGCTTTTCATGTGAATTCGCACACTCTGTGGCAAAAATCAATCACATTTCTATTCTGCTCATAGCAACCGTCTTGCATTTCATTTTCTTTTAACCCATTCCCTTCTGACACCCCCGTCAGTGATGGGCTCACTCATGCAGCAATGCCCTTTCTCACTAACCAGCTGTTTCACAGGTTCACTTAATAGATTAAAATGCAACAATAAGAAGCTTTCCACCATCGCCGTGCAATTCTCTAGCACTGTGATTTCCCAGCAGCAGTGCAGGACCATGGTGTTTCATGGAGGAGACCTCATGGGTCACTGGCTCCAGCTCCTGCCCATCCAGCCCCTCACAAATTCAATTTGTAGCTCTTCTTGCAGCCTCCCCTCCATCCTGTTGAAGAACACGTTGAGAACAATATCTCCTTTGATTTATATTTATTAATAAATAGATCACATCTGCCATTGAGTTTAGGGAATTTTGCCTTCTGCCTCTGTGAGCTTGGGATGTGCCCTGGAGGGTGGGTTGCTGACACCAGCGCTATGGGCGTGGGTTTCTCACCGGCTCTTGCCTTTGTGTTGGCCAGATGGGGAAAGGGTCCTTCAAATACGCCTGGGTGCTGGACAAGCTGAAGGCCGAGCGTGAGCGTGGCATCACCATTGACATCTCCCTGTGGAAGTTTGAGACCACCAAGTACTACATCACCATCATTGATGCACCTGGCCACAGGGACTTCATCAAGAACATGATCACTGGGACCTCCCAGGTGAGAAATGGTGACCAGGGGTTGGGTGGTTGCTGGAGGTGGGAGACTGAGACTTGCTGATAAGCCCAGGATCACTTAGGTGCTTTTGGAGTCCTTTAGGAGGTGTGTAGTTGAGACAGCAGACATCAAGGAGCGTTGAGCAGCGTCCACTCAAGAGGCTTGGTGGCACCAGGGGACCCAACACACTGAGGTCCTGCACCTGGCTGGGCATCTGGGAGAGAGGGCCTCCTTGGGCACAGAGAGGTGATTTCTTCACCCCATTTTTCCTGCTTGGAGGAGATGGGAATGAATATGGCCTCTCTGGGAAGTGGAATGCTGTGAGCTACAGACTTTTGGGTGAGGATATCTCCACATTATTTTAGCCTCAGCCAACTGAGGTATACAAGAAACTTCCAACAATCCTGTAGGTTTTATTGGCTAAAGGAGACTCCTGGATCTTTTTCTCCTTCTTTTTTCTTGAAACAGCTGTCTTTGTCCCATAAAACACATCACATCTCCAAACACAATGGTCATCCAGTGTAGGGTGGTTTCCCCTCATAGCACTGCAGGACAGTCCTGCATCTCCCTGTGGTTGATGGGTGCTGGATGAACCTCAGTGGATGCCCAGAGAGATTCCCATTGCAATGCCAATTGGACTGGGCATGGCTTTCTGTCAAACCCAGGCAGCTTCTGATGTGGGCTCTGGGGACAGATGTAGACTGGGGGAGAGTTTCCATGGCTGGAGTCTCACTCATCACCCAGGGAGATTACTTGCAGGACTTCAATAGCATTTTAGGTAAGGCCTTGGCTTTGCAATCCCTGGATGATCAAGATGAGATCCTGGTTAGAGTCACGCAATCTGGAGAGACCCACCCTGGTTTGCAAAACCGTGGACAGTTGGCAAGTCTGAAATAACACAGGTCAGTTTTGAGGTAGATCAGCAGGATTATGGGTAGCAGCTGGCAGGGAGTGTGTCCAAGCCATCCTTATTCTGAGTAATGTTCATCTGGGACTTACTCAAAGCTCTCAGGGGTGTCTCCAGGAGCAGTGCTCTCTGGGGACAGAAGCAATTCATTAGCTCTCTCCTCCCAGGCTGATTGCGCCGTCCTGATCGTTGCTGCCGGCGTGGGTGAATTTGAAGCCGGCATCTCCAAGAATGGGCAGACTCGTGAGCACGCCCTGCTGGCTTACACCTTGGGGGTGAAGCAGCTCATCGTGGGCATCAACAAGATGGATTCCACAGAGCCCCCTTACAGCGAGAAACGCTACGACGAGATCGTCAAGGAGGTCAGCGCCTACATCAAGAAGATCGGCTACAACCCAGCCACAGTTCCCTTCGTGCCCATCTCGGGCTGGCATGGAGACAACATGCTGGAGCCCTCTCCCAATGTAAGTGCGTGTTGCGTTAGATTTTCCCCCCCCATCCTGACTGTCCTGATCCAGGCTGGAGCTGACCTCCATGGTCTGAAAACCACAGGCACATTTCATGCACCGGTTGTGCGTAATGGCCCGTGTTGCCAGCGTAGACGTGGTTGTCACGTAGCTCTGATCGTGGCTGGCCTGGATGAATGGGCCCACTGTTCATGGGCACGCTGATTGCTGTACCGTGGCCAGACGCCCCAGCAGCTAAACATGAGCATCTTCAAGAGATGATCTGTATGGCTTTGCTTCTGGGATGTGATTTGAAGGTTCTGCATTGTCAGACCCATGGTGACAGTAAAGCCATCTGCAGCAGTTGTCACTCTCAGCAGGAATATCGTGTGTGGTTTTAGGGCATTGTTTTCTAAGGCAAATTACATGATCTGATCACAAGCTTGTAACGGCTCCCTCCATGCAGCCGGGCTCCCGTGTGTTGGGCATTGAGTGTCCTTCCCCATCAGTGCCATATGCCACTGTGGCAGCCGCAATTCCAGTTTCAGTGCTGCCATCTCACTTCTTAAAGTGATTTTTTTTCTTGAGGAGATACCAGGTTTCTCATGACAAAACCACGGTTTCCTAGAACATCCATTTGGGTTTGGTCTTTCTCCAGTTGATTTTTACAAGATCTCTCCCTCTAGGCATCAGTGATGGGGGTGGTGGGCTCATGAAAACAAGGTGCTCTGGGTGAGCCCTTACCATTATTTCATATGACAGCAGGGGAGAAAGAAGAGCTTGAAGAAAGACAGGGGCTGCTTGGCAAACAGGCTGTCAGTAACAGTTGTTACTCTGGCACTATTATTTTTTGGAGAAAAAGCTACCCCAGCTTTAGTCTTCTAAAGAAGTGATGGGCTGCAGAGTTCTGTCCAGAGGAAATTTCTTGCTGTCCTGCTGTCTTCTGGGTGACCTTGAGCAAGTTGGTCAGACCAGAAACGCCCAGCCATCCCTTGTGAAACCGGTGGGAAATTTGATGCTTAAGGGTGCTTTAGGATTTCAGCGGTGGATTACGGGTCAGGGCTCTGTGACGAAGGAGGCAACGTATGAGGACAGCAGCAAGCGAAGGAGGTCAATTGAGAAATAGAGATCACGAGCCTGAGCTAGAGGAGCACTGCAATGCAAGCTCACACCACCATGAGACACCTCACAGCCTTGTTCAGGAAAGGCAGCTCACTGGGGGGCTGGCTTGGAAGGAAGGAATTTTTGGGGTGCTTGGGAGATTCCTGTCCCCTACGGAGCAGAGCTGGGATAAAGGTCAGCCGTGGCCATGCCAAACCCAGCCACATCGTTCCTGGGTGCCTCAAATCAGACAGGCTCCAAATGTCAGCAGCTGCTGGGCCGGGAAGATGATCCCCAACAGTTCTCCTATTAATAGGCTGCCGAGGGAAGGCACAGAGCGGGATGGGGCTCATTGGCCCCTTTCCTCTGGACGGGTCTCAGAGCATGTTCTCAACGTGATGCGCTGCCTGAGAGAAGGCAGGGGCCAAAATAACTCACCCCTCTGCTGTAAGGAAGAAGCTGGCTCCAGGGTGGGTTCCCAGCCTGGGAATTCCCAATTTCCCAGCCTGAGCTGGGGGATTGGGAAGAAAGCCTGGCCAGAGGTCTGGGTTGGCATGAGTTTTGCTGGAGAAGGTGCAGGGTCCTCCCCATGTTGTGGTCTCCAGGAGGTCCCCATCTTGCCTTTGCCAGGACACCGGCTCGGGACAGACTCCTCCTCCCCATATTGCACCCCATCTAGGAGAGCTTAAGCAGGAAGCTGGTCTAGATATCTCTCCTCTTGTTCCTCGCCCAAAAAAGCTCTGATTTTTTTTGCACTCAAAATTTCTGGCAGGCTTTCACTAAGGCACAAGACAGTCAAGTGATTTGTCCATCAGGGGACTTATCAGAAAGTGAGGATTAGAGCCATGACGTCCCTGCAGCTCCTGTCACCTCTGGGCAAGAGGAGGTGTGGTGGTACGTCAGGCTGGAGCCAGCTCTGCGTGGGAGCCTCCAGCCCACGTTCCCTCTTGCACAGCAGCCCAAGGCCAACTGCAAAAAAATGAGGGCTGGGCTGTGCTTGCATCAAAGTTTGACATTTGAGAGCTTTTTTGGCAAATGGGGTTTCATGCGAAGGCAGCTTTCTCTTGCTGCAGCAGACAGAGCTGGGCCGTTCGATGTGGTTTGGGAGATTTGCACCCCATGGGATGCCGCAACCCAAATGCACCCACTCTACGACACAAGGGAGCTTGGTGGCCTGGGGCTGCAGCCTCGATGTTGGGGTGTGTGGGTTGGGTGCGTTGGGATGCTCTTGGGCTGGGTAGAATCAGAGAATGGCAGCTGCTCTGTAAAATGCACTTGGGGTGCCAAAGAGTTGGAGCTCAGCTGATATTTGGGGGGAGCATGAGGCTGTAGTTTAACTTGCCTGGCTGCGGGGTTTGGTCAGATCCTGCTTTTGCCATAGGAGTGGTGGAGCAGGAATTGCTCTTTGGGAAGCAGATTTGGGGTTTACATGAGAGATGTTTTATTTGGGCGGCCCTAGGAGGCAGCACAAACCAGGTTTTGTAGATGCTTCTCACACTGGGGCCATGCTGAGGTTTGGCAGGGTGGATTTGCTCCCAGAGGTGTCAAAATATATCTTTATCTGGTTCTTGGGAGAACTTCTTGGTCAGAAGTTCTCTGGATAAGGCACCAAAAGGAAAAGGAACGGCTCTTACAGCCAGGCATCACGGGGCAGAGGTTGCCATTTCTCCACCTCCCCAAGCCATGCAGGGGCAGAGGGACAGGACCTGCGGGCACGTGGTGGCCGTCTCCCTTCAGATCAGAGCCCATGGGCTGGTGGCCGCTGGGGCGGCTGCTGTCATGGGCGCCTGCCCGGCGTTTCGGGCCATGCGACAGCAGGCTGGGGGGAAGGTCTGAGTCATCCTGCGCGTCACGTGCGGCTCCGTCACCGGCTGGATGGATTTATCATCTCCCCAAGCTGTTAGCCCTGCGTCGGGGCCGCCCGCGTAGCGATAGCTGCACTGTCCTGGGAAGCATCCCTCCACAAAAGTGTCCCCAGGCTCCTGCCACTGTCACCAAGGTGTCAGACGTGACCCTCTGAAGGATGCTGACCTGGACACATTTGATGCAGGCTGAATTCCTTGGCTGGACCAAGATCTTCCACTTGTTCCTTCCCAAAAATGGTGCAGATTGCAGGATGGGAAACCAGCCGTGTCTTCCAGGGATGGGCACTTTGGGGGTCCTGTTTGACCCCTACCTCTGTACCCATTGTGCTGTGACACTGGTGTTGGTGCCTAAGGGAAAAGCCATATCCATCACGTGTGTGATGGAGCTGGGACACACGGGCTTTTTTACATCTGAGTGGGAAAATATCATCTAAACCTCTCTGTGCAGAGGAAGGGGGAATGACCTTGCAGACTCTGAGCTCAGTTTGTTGTATCAGGGCTACTTCAGGCCCAGGACTGAATTTTTCTTGCTGGCAAGCCCTTCAGCTTCCAGATGTGCACCATCACCCCAGATGTGCAGATGTGCACCATCACCCCAAGAAAGCACCATGCATCAAACCATGGCCTCTGCTGAACACATTTCCCTGCCTCTCTGCCTTTTTTTTCTGGGCAATTTTAGCTTCAAGGGTCCAGTTTAGGGCAGGAGCAGAGAGCAGAGGTGAAAAATGACCTTGCCCCTCAGCAGTCCTAGTGCAAGCACCAGGTTTCCAGCATCCTCCCAAGCCAGGGTTCAAAAACCAAACCCTGGAGGAGCAATGGCAGGAGCGAGTGGGGAGAAGGGTCTGTCTGGGGCTCACCTTGAAGAAACTCAGTTCCCAGGACTGAAGGTTGGGTGCTTTGTAGCTGGGACTTGGCTGGGGACCCTGTGGTCCCTGTGCCATCATTGCTGGAAGGCAGGATCCAGGCAGCTGGCATGGGAAGGCAACATCCACAGGTTGGGAATGGGGACTGAGTTTTCTGGATTTAACCACTTCCATCCTTTTTCTCCCGTTAATGCATGTTTTGCACATTTCTAGGAGAGAGGGGGGAGTTTGACCAAGGGGGTGCAGATAAGCCTGAGGGGATGGTGGAGTGAAAAGGGCTCCCCAGTCCCCAGGTAAAGCCATGGCACGGTTGGACTGACTCCATGAAGGTTGTCCTGGTGGGATGTCTCTCTGGGATCACCCAGATGTGTGCTGAGGACGGGCACACTCAGTGCGTCTCACTGCTGCTCTGTTTCCAGATGCCTTGGTTCAAAGGCTGGAAGGTGGAGCGCAAGGAAGGCAACGCCAGCGGGGTGTCCCTCTTGGAGGCCCTGGACACCATCCTGCCCCCGACCCGCCCCACAGATAAACCCCTGCGCCTGCCCCTCCAGGACGTCTACAAGATCGGAGGTGAGCAAAAGCCTTGTCACTGTCCCTCTCTCCTCTGCTTTAACCAGAGTCTTCATTCCATGGGAATTTGGGAATGGCATTTCCAGATACTGGGAAACTGAAGGGACTGGACTCAAATTTGAGATAATGTTGGGGAGAAGGGTGATAGCCCCAGGGCAAAGACCCCGTTTGAGACTGGGCTGTCTGGGGTTGGAGGCTGACATGCCCAAAGGTGCCCAGGGACCGGTGAGGAGCAGGAATTTTGTGGGCTGTCCCCAGGGAACACGCCACACAAAAACGGCTGCAAATTTGGGTGTCCCAGAGGTCACGGCTCGTAGGGCAAGATGGAGGCAGCAAAAATGGGCTGGGGCCTGGATGAGGGACAAGGCCAGTGGGGAGAGCCACCGGTGAGGCTGGTGTGCAGCAGCTTGGCCACGGTCTGCCTGTGCTTCCCAAATGCTGGTGTCCATCACCGGCACCTCCGTCTGCCGAGCTGGACCGCGGCACCAGCCATGTAGGGAGCTCGTCGCGTCTCCCTTTCCCTCTGAAGAGGTGATGGGGACACTTTTATGAGCTATAAATACCCCATGAGCTCTCCGACCTGCTGGCAGCAGCGGGCAGCCCTGCTGACTCACCCGGCTGCCGGCTCAGGCAGGAACGGCCGTTTCCAGCTCTTTTCCACACTTTTCCAAGAACATGTGTGCTGCAGAAACCAGGCAGGGATTGAACGTGGATTTTAGCAGGCTTTCTAATGCAGTTTTTTCTTTGCAATGGAGATGGAAGGCGGCGAGGTCTGTGTCCTAACACAGCTGGGGCAAAGAGATAGGGTTTTACCATGAGGCAGGTCCTTAGAGAGCAGAGACACCGTGGGAAGGAGGGAGGTGGTGGCAGCAGGGTGGATGTGGAGGAGCGGATGGGTCCAGCCAACCTCCCCAACCTCTTTTCAAGGTTGTTTCTCTTAATGCCTCTTCACCTGACTCCAAAGGTGAGTTTCTTCTGAAGTCTCCTGATGACACAGGGTGTGAAATGTCCCCTTCATTTAATCAGCCACCCTCATTCGCTGGCACAGTTGGGCCTTGTCCCATGCTGATGGTGCAGCCATCAGGGATGTGGAGCATTTTGTTGCACGTACGCCGTGATGTGCCCAGACCTCCACGCAGGAGATGCCACAGCTGCTAGAAAGGAAGAGCTTTCAGAGCATGTGGATTGCTCATGGCCTTCTGATAATGGTGTTATTCCTTTTTTACAAAACATTGGATAAAAAGGACAGACTCGTGGTATTTTTGAAGACCCTAATGTTGATCTTCCAGCTAAAAACTGTGGCGTTTGGGGCAAGAAGCAAACATGGTCATTGGTGAAAACCACTGGAGATACCTTGCTTTTTCTGCAGCCAGGCTCTGACCCAGGGATACGCCAAGCAGGTTACATTTTTCTCTGTCCTTGTCTCTGCAGGGATCGGCACAGTCCCTGTGGGCCGGGTGGAAACCGGCATCCTGCGGCCTGGCATGGTGGTCACCTTTGCACCCGTGAACATCACCACTGAGGTGAAGTCCGTGGAGATGCACCACGAGGCCCTGAGCGAGGCTCTGCCTGGGGACAATGTTGGCTTCAACGTGAAGAACGTCTCTGTGAAGGACATCCGCCGCGGGAACGTCTGCGGGGACAGCAAGTCGGACCCGCCGCAGGAGGCAGCTCAGTTCACGTCTCAGGTCAGCAGAGCTGGTGGTGCCACCATGCCTGGCTTGCCACCATTCTCCAGCTCCCAGCCTTGCCCTGACACCGCTCTGTCCCCCAGGTGATCATCCTGAACCACCCCGGCCAGATCAGTGCTGGCTACTCGCCCGTCATCGACTGCCACACCGCACACATCGCCTGCAAGTTCGCCGAGCTGAAGGAGAAGATCGACCGGCGCTCTGGCAAGAAGCTGGAGGACAACCCCAAGTCCCTGAAATCGGGCGATGCGGCCATCGTGGAGATGATCCCTGGCAAGCCGATGTGTGTGGAGAGCTTCTCCCAGTACCCACCCCTTGGTAAGGGAACAACTCTTTGCAAGTCTCCTGTGAAGGAGCATGAAGGCTTTACATGTGTAGAGCACACACCAGACATGCTGAGCCTCTCCCAGTATCCCCCACCAGTTAGACTGAGGAGGGGGCTGAGCATGTTCTATTGCTCCCCCGCGTACTGGGGGTGCAAAGATGTTGCATTAACTGTGTTAGGGCTGGTGGGGTGGGACAGGCTCTCTGCTGAGCTGGGTTTCCAAAGGCAAGGCTGGGTTTCCCTCTGGGAGTAACAGGACCTTTCCTTCCAGGTTACTAAACCTGATAGTTTCCGAATGCAGAAACATTTTTCAGCTTCCCCATCTCTGCCCTAAAATACAACTGGTCAGGAGAAGAAGGAGAGAAGAAGGAAGGAAGAAGGAGACCTCAGTGGAGGTCGCCTTTTAGTGGAGGGAATCACCATGCTTTCTTTGGATGACATTGCCCATCTGGAAGCTTTAACAATGCCAGGAGCTTGCAGAGAGCAGATGTGATTTAAGTTTAATAAATAGTCATCTAAACAGAGAGGTGCATCAGGGTTAGCTTGGTGGTCAGAGCAAGGGTTGATGGCTCAAGTTCCTGCAGGAACCAAGGACAGGGGTAACACATGGCACCATGAGTGGTGGGTGTAGATCCCACTGTCACCCACCCAGAAGACCCCAGCCTTAGGGAAGGCAAGGTGGCCACGTTTCACTCATGTCCTCCCGCTCTCCATCCCACAGGCCGCTTCGCTGTCCGTGACATGCGGCAGACCGTGGCCGTGGGCGTCATCAAGAACGTGGAGAAGAAAAGCGGTGGGGCTGGTAAAGTCACCAAGTCTGCCCAGAAGGCCCAGAAGGCTGGCAAATGAATCGTGGGCTCCCAGTGCATCGCGCAGAAACCATCCCTGACACCAGGACGCTGCCACCGTCTCCCCCGGGCGCATGTGTGCACATCAGCTTGTAAGAGTTTATATGTCAACGACTGGATGCTCACCATTAAGGTCCAGTGGAAATTCTTTAAAAGGAAAAGCATGTTCCAGCGTTTGTGAGGCTTCATGTTAATTTTACCAATAAAACTGGTACAACATCCACAGTGAAAAAAAACCCAAACAAAAAAAAACAAAAAAAAAACCCAAAACAAACCAACCAACCCAAAAGGTGTGGAGCTCTGTGTGTGCGTCTGTCATTGAGAGGGGCTGGTTTTGTTGGGTTTCGTGTCGTCCCACTTAGAGCGGATGGTGGGGATGGGCACAGGCAGGGCTGGGATGGAGATTTGGAAAAAGAATAGTTGAGCACCCATATTCAGGGTGTCACCCAGCGCCCAGCCCTTCCCAAGGTCTCCCCCCTTGACCAATGCAGGTGTCTGGGCTGATTCCCCCAGCCTAAAGCAGGGGCTGATCTTATAGCAGTTTTTATATTCTCCTTAACCTGCTCAACCCTCTAATATCGATTATCAGGCCCTTTGTTATAATTTTTCCACACAAAATAAGCTTAAGTTAGCCTCCTACAGTTATGCCATTTAAAGAAAGAAAATAGTATACCCCGTATATCCTGGAAGGCCAAGCAGCATCGCTTTTAGTAATAGGTCTTTATAATACCTCATCATTTTAGGACAGATGGCCAAGTCTGCCTTCTCTCTACACGCTTCTTTGCCTCACCCATGGTGGATCCCTCAGCCCTTTCCAAACAACATGACGGGAGCATTTCTCCCCAATTGAAGCCATGTGCTGGAGTCCAGACGTGACTTGGGACTCCCAGGAAGCCCCAAAACTCCTGGTTTCACCCAGGATGGTGTCTCATCTCCCATTGCAAACTTGCAGCCCCAGAGCGAGGTCTGCGCCTCTCCCCACTCCACCCAGTGGCAGCTGCCCCAATCCAAAGGGTTGTGGTTTGTCTGAGTGGTGAGGAATGACCAAAACAGGACAGCCAGGAGCTTGGAGGACGAAAGGGTGGGAGCACAGAGCACGGGAAGGAGTAGGAGGTGGTATGGTGGGCATGGAGAAGGAGGGAGAAGGTGTGAGGGTGCTGCTCCCACCACAGCACTCCAGGGACATTTCCAAGGGACGTTTCCTCCCTGACGGTGGGGTCAGCATTGTGCTGGGTTATCCTGAAGTTCTCTGTGCTCACAACTCGGATTTTAGGAGAAGCCACAGTGTTGGGAGAGGACATCATGCACAGGCTCTGTGGAGGATGGCATCATGCAAGGTCCTTCCCAGGAGAGCTCCAGAGGCACAAGTGTCATTACTGTTTGTGTTGCAGGAGCCCTTAATGATCCTAATTAACATCTGTCGCTCTGCAGCATTAAGTGCCCCCAGGCAGAGCCTCAAGGAGCCTACGACAAGGTGAATTACAGAGACCACCGCATGAAGCCACCACCACCTGCTCCTCCAACATTGTCCCCATCCCATGTCCCGCTTTGAGAGCAGACAGACACGTACTGTCTCACTGAGCCACGTTGCCCAAAACTCTGTGCAGTTTTGGGGCACCTCACCCCTCATCACAGCCCCCAGCAGCCAGCAGCTTGCTTCATCCGTAGAAATTGATTTGATGCCCAAGGTCTTTGTAATATTTGGGCTTTATGAAGCGCCATGTCCTTGGCGTGCCACAAATTGGAAGGGGACCTGGGGATCCCTCCAGGCACAGCACGACTGTGGGAGAAGGCTGTTTTCCCACTGATAGTTTAATCTCCTCTTCCAGCTCCTCCTGCATGTCCCAGCACCTGAAGCGTGTTGTCCTTGAGCCAGCACGGCGGACTTGAGCCCCTTCCTGGGTATTTCCAAGCAGGGCAGGAGACATCATCACGCACATGTTTTTTCTCCACCCTTAAAAGCAGCAGGAACATAAACTCCTGTGGGAACATCCCTCCTGTGCTGTGCAGGAACCTCCAGCTCTCTGGTCCCCCAGTGGCACAGCAAGAGCAGGGACAACTTTGGGGTCAAGTGAGTGACAGAGAAGAGCAGCAGCAAAGTCTGCACCTGGTCCTCTATAGCTATTTTAAAAGGAAAAACAAGTTTGACAAAACCACAGCTACGTTTCTATAGAAATATGCCAGGGGAGCTGTGAAAGATGCT
Organism: Xenus cinereus; assembly: GCA_025774025.1. Lineage (NCBI taxonomy): Eukaryota > Metazoa > Chordata > Aves > Charadriiformes > Scolopacidae > Xenus > Xenus cinereus. The sequence continues at coordinate 3,680,241 of JAOXJK010000005.1, read as the reverse complement.
CTGGGAGCGATGCACAAGTGGTGCGGTAATTAAGAGTGTAGCTGCAGAAAAGGAAAAATATAAACCCCAGAGGATTTAACTCAAACCTGCTCGCAGCTCACAGCAGGTCCAAATTTTCAGCCTGATTTCAGTGCGGTTAGTGCCCAAGGAAATCTGCAGGATCAGAAAGAAGAGACAGGGCCTGAAGTGAGACGTCTGCAGTAGCAGCCCCGGTATGGGGAGGTTTGGGGCAGGGTCTGTAGAGAGACAAAATTAAGAGAAATATTCAAATTTAGACCCACTTCAAAGCATGAGGTTAAAAAATGAAAATTAAGTACGCTGAATTTCTGGGGATCACAAATCAAAATCAAATGAAGCCATGACCTACCTCCACCCAGACCTTGGGTTTGAAGACCCATCGTGGATCTGGGTTTTGGGACTGGATCAATGACCCCCCTGTGCACATCATTGCCTGACCCTACAGGGCTTGCAGGTGCACTGGGGACGATGCTTTGTTTGGTGCAGGTGACCCGTTTTGGGGGTTCCACCAAAATTATGGGCAACCCCGCATCACCCTGAGCGGGGCCACAGATGGCTTTTGGCAAACACTGCAGCGAGCTCAAGTTGATTCGCGAGCCATCGCCACCGTGTGAAAGCGGGTGGGTGTTGTGTGGCCCGTGGCAGGTGATATATATAGGGCTGTGCTGGTGAGATGCACTTTAAAACACTGACTTCTCCTCCAATTCCTCCCTGCCACGGCCAGGGACCTCACAACCGAGAACTCAGAGGCTTTTTTTTTTCCCTAGCAACTTTTTGATCATTTTGGAGGCCTTTTTCATCACCGTCCTCCCCGCAGGCCAGGCGGTGGATGCTTCTGTAGCAATCTCAGCGATGCCATCTCGTGGAAAGAGGGACAAAGTCCTCCTGGAGCAGCTGCCAAGGAGAGGAAACCCAGCCCCACGTCCCACCTCTGCAAAACCAGGCCCTGGCAGGCAGCTCGTCCATAAGCGAAGCAAAGGGTACAGCCTCGGGAGCTGCAAAGTGCTTATTGTCATTTCTTTGGGGACCAGAGTTTGCAAATGTGATTGTATTACCTGAAATTTAAAGCTCGTGGGGGGAAAATTACTAGAGGTTGTAGGAAAGTCAAAAAGCATCAGGGCTGGCTCTCCTGTACTGCTGCTGGTCTGCTCTTCAAGTGGTTGAAGAAGGACCTGGAAGAAGTGGGAAGGAGAGGGAGATGCTGGGGAGTGGGGACCACATGACTGGACGTGGACCAGCATCCCGTTTCCAAAAGGGACATCATCTCCACAGTACAAGCACGCCCTGCGTACAATATAGCACTGGTGCCTCGTTGGGGTTTCCTGATGGAGATGGGAAGACCCCACGAACGGGACCATCCTCCAAGGCCCATCCCTGGTGCTGGCTGCTCTTGTCGCACCCGCTGGAGCAGGAGGAATGAGTAACTTCTCCTTTCCCACCTCTACCCCACGGGCCTCGTGTCTGGCTGTGCACTGTTAATAATTTAAGGTAAGTTTCCTTAATCCAGCGGCACTGATTGGCCGACTCAGCAGGCACTTTGGGCTACTCTAAAAAATTTATAAGGCTTTTGCAAGACTGCAAGTGGAATCCGTGCTGCAGATGCTGAGCTGGGTGAATTTGAGCCTCCCGCTGCCCTTCCGTGCTTGGGGGCGAGTTAAAGCCTCAGCCACAGCCCCTTGTCTGCCTGGGCACGTCCCTGCAGAAGCCCAGCATGGGCAGAATGTCACCAGGCTGGTGTGGAGCATTGTGTGGAAGCTTGGACACCTGAGAAAGCCTCTCTGGTTAAGGCAGCTCCTTCCCCATTGCCCCATTCCTCTGTCACCAGTCTCCCAGGACGTTTTGTTGAACCTTAATCCCACGTGGGCAGTGAGGTCCTGCTGTCTCATGTTGACTCAAACATCTTGATGATATCTGGAGTTTTTCAATGGCATCTGAAAACACACCCCACCACAGGGAAAGGCCAAGAGGAGATCTCCTGACCTTCCATCCCATTCCTGCTGCCTTGGAAGCTGATGACGCTGATTTCTGGGGAGGCCAAGGTACACTCCAGCCCCCTGAACAACAGCATCACCAGAGGACATCACCCATGTGGGTCCTGCCATCGCCTGCTGGTGACAGAGAGGCTGAATCGTTTATGGTAGAGGTGAGAATGACACAGATGCAGCATGAAGTTCATGACTACGTGACCTCAGAAAGTGAGTTCATCCCTGAGTAACATCTTTCCCTGGGGGCTGTGTCTCAACAAAAGCCACTTGCCTTCTCCTTGGGCAATTTCCCAGGGAAAGGGATGATGGCTGAGACCGGAAAGGTGGGGAAAAGGCTGATGGGGGCAGAGAAGAACCACCCACGCCTGGGTGAGTCTCGTCTCTCCATCCTGCTTCCACCGTGCCCTCTTCACAAAGTACATCAGCCACCCTTGGTCAAAAAGTCAAATCCTGCCTTAGACAGGTACAAATTCAGAGGGGGGGACAGCAAGCCAGGCCCTCCCCCAGCGTTTTGTAACATATCAAGGACCACACCTGGGAGGTTTTTACTCATTTCCTTTAACTGCCTCCCTCAGCATCCCCCTATTTGAGATCCACATTTTCGGTGTGAGCGTGAGGTGCGTTTGCAGTCGAGGGAGACCAAAGCAGCAGCTCTTGCCAGGGCAATGCAGCATTCCCCCATCCTCCTCACCCCTGTGCAAAGATATCGCTGACCTGAAGGAGAAACCGGAGCTGTAACACAGCCCAGGGCCAAGATCCCGGTCAGACACCCCCTCCTGCCCCCAAGTGAGTGCTCGGGTGTCTCGGATGTTTTACACAGAGATACTGCAGCATCTTCAAATAATTCATTTCAGCTCCGTTCACAAACCACGACAACACTCCTTCCCTGTGTCAGGCTGCCTGCAAATTTAGGATGGCCTCTTTTTGCCTAGTCTAAATGATTTCCAATCACCCCCTGTCTGGTACTATTTTCACGCCTTATATCTGTGAAATGCTTTTTGCCATCCCGGCCAGCAGCGGTGAGCGCCTGCCCGCTGAGTACTTAGGAGTGATGAGTCTGGAAGTGTCCAGCCTTCGGGATGGGGCTGCAAGAAGGGGAAAAAGGGGAGGATAATCCCCAAATACCATCTCTGCGGGGCGATGATGGGGTGAGAGCAGTTACTTAGTGAAAACTGCAGGTTTCTGAGCCTGTTTTGGTGTGGAAGTACTGGGGGATTTGTTGCCTGTGCCAGCCCCTGCCACTGCTCACGCATCCGGGTGATGGGATAATCCTCTCCAGCTCCAAGGACACAGCGTGGACTTCTCCCACGGCACCGACCCAAAGGACCGTGGTGATGAGCAAGGGCAGCCCGTGCCAGGCAGGAGGCGGCTGTGATTAATGGAGTTGTGCCGGCTTCTTGGATGCTCTGAGAGGTTCCCATTAGAGCAATTGCTGCGAGAGAAGCGTGTCTCTGCAGGTCAATACGCTTTGGTGCTTTGGGACATCTCCGGCCATAGATCTCCACAGGGAAATGTGTGGGAAAGGGGGGGGGACAGGGAGGGGTGGCTGAGGCTGACCACATCTTCAGGTGGAGGTGACGTCCCTCTTGCAGGGTGGCCTGGGAAGCTGAGCCATTGCCAGCCAGCAGCTCACTTTCAAACACAGCTTGTTTTTAAAACCACCCTCCCCTGCTCTGCCCGCTGTCTGCACACACAGGAGAGTACACAGAGATGCCGAACGAGATGTTTTGCGTGTACAGCCAGAGCATCCGGATGCCCAGAGGACAGGAACAGCCTTTGGACCACTACGCACAAGACAAAGTCACAAGAACAAAACAGGGGCTGCATGAAAATAAAGCTGGAAGTGAGAAAAGGTCATCCTGCAGAGCATCAGCTTTGCCCAGGGGAGCCTCCCCCTCCGGCTTGGTCCTGCCTGCCTTGTAGAGTACCCAGGCACCGAGATGTTTAGCAGAAGATCTCTGCCTCTCCCCACACAGGACCCAAAAGGAGCCCACAAAGAAGCAGTTTCATGAGCAGCAGGACCAGAGCGGATCCAGTTTCCCATGGATTCGTGTTTTGAAAAGTCATGGGTGGGTTCTCTGATGTCCCATACACAGCATCACCGTCTCCCTCAGTGGGGACATTTCTGTCCTCTCTCTGATCACATAATTTCACTTGGAGCAACCTGAAATGGTGCCCCTACCTTTAACAAACTAAGATAAAAATTGCCCATAAGCTCTGCAGTTTTTAAACAAGGGAAGAAAGAGACAGATGCACATACACCAGCTCTCCTAAGGACCTCAGGTTAAAGATAAATAAATCATAAACCCTTGTCCCTTCATGTTCTTTTCATTTCCCAGGTGTCCAGACTGAGGCAAGCCTGCAACAATAGCTCATGGTGCAGAGAAACTATGAATTTAGTTACTTCAAGGGTTTTTCTTTGCTTATGACACATTGTGTGCTGTGACAAAGGCAGGAGCATGGAGACAGCCAGGTCTGCCTGGCAGTTTCCCAACAGAACACTTGTATTTTTTTTTTTAACCTGAAACATGGATCAAAAGCAACCCTTTCAATTAAAACCAAAAATTAATCTTTGCTCTAAGATTTTTTTAAAAGAAAAAGATATGTGAAAAAAATGGAAAACAGATTTTTACATTTGGAAAGTGTCTTTCAATAATGAAAAGATAAAATAATTAGCCTTAAAGCTTTTCAGTATGTTAGTGATTGGGTTTGGTTGCCTTGCCAAACCTGGAAATTTTGACATTTCAGCAAGAAAAACAAGCCACTAAAAAGAGAAAAAAAGAGTTTTCAGCAAAAATGAAAGTAAGTTTTTCCTCCTTGCAGGCTTGGAGCTGTTGCATCTCTAAAGCCACAGATGCCACAGCTCCCCACGCTGCCTCCCTCCCACCTGCAGGGACCCTCCCAGTCAGGGCACTGCACCCCATTTCCCCACTCTTCCCCCCAAGGGCTACCCCACCCATGCTTGCCCCATCACTGGGGTAAAATAGGCTTATTTCGCCTGAAGACCTCCTGTGATCCAGCACAGCTCCCCAAGGGCTGTAACACCCCAACAGAACAGAAACCCCCTCTACCTCCTGCACCAGCATCTCCTGCCTTACTCCCCAAACCCCCTTTTATCCCCATCAAAGCCTCCCAAGGTAGGGTGGAGCCCAGTTCTGTAAGGTCCCTCCCCTCCTAACCCAGGACACCTGGGACCATTTGGAACCTATTTATTTTAGTTGGCTTCCCCCCCACACCTTGACTCTCCCTACAGCAGAATAAATTGCAGATAATCCAGTGTGCTCCTGCACTATTCATCTTGGATAAGACGTGTCAGAGTTGTCAGCTATTTCAGTAGGGGCTTTTTCTTTCTGATGACAACCTCCAGTCTCTAAATATTCATGCAGGCTTTAATTCAGCTTTGAAGTTGGTGGGAGGCAGGTGCTTGAATGGGAACAAAGCACCTAATGGGCTTTGTGGGACTGGGCCCCAGCAAGGATGCTGTTACGGTCCTGGGAGGAGCTTCACTGGGAGCAGAGACAGTCCTGAGACCTGGCAAGGCTGGAAGAGCTCCCACGCAAAACCAGGTTGGTTTTATTGTTATAAAGCTGTATGTTGTTAAGAGGAAAGCACTGGTTTGGAGAAACTGGAAGGGAGCTGCTGCTGGGAAGTCTTCTATGTCAATGTATGTCTCCGAAGGGTCAACCCCTAAGGAGCTCATGGTGTCCCTAGGGTTGGTGGGAGAAGGTTCTGGAGCAGCCTTGTCTTGGGAAATGAGGTTTAGGAGCACCCTAAGGCGTGACACCAATTGGAGTTGTGTGGCTTTGGTCCTTGCGGGTGCAGGAAGAGGCAGAAACCTAAGGAGGTCAGGAGGAAGAAAGTGAGCGCTGGGAGACGTGAGGAATGACTAAGAGAGCTAAATTTACAGAGCCTGGGAAAAGGAAAGCTCAGGGGCAACGTGGTCACAGGCTAAAAATACCTTCAAGGTAACAATATAAATGAAGAAAGGGAGTTGCGCGTGGTCCCAAAGGAGACTAGGGCAAGAGCCAGCTGGAGGCTGATGAAGGAAGCGTGTAGAGCAGAGATGGGGAAGGAGACCTGGTTGGGGGGGAGTTAACCAGGGGAAAGGGTTGAGAGGGGCAGGAGCAGGGTGACCACAAGGCACTAGGGGAAAACAGGGTGAGTGTCAGTCTCCATCTGTCCAAGAGGCTTATTTTCAGATTTGTGGATGCTCTGAGCGTAACCTGGTTTAATTCAACAGAATTCACCCTAACTTTGCTTTTCCCCATTGCCTCTCTTTCCAAGTGCCCTGTTGAGTAGATGTTCCTTACTGGTTTTCTTTACAGTTAAGCCTACAAAGCACAAATGAATATTTAGACCTCAGCAATTTTAATCACCTTTAGAAAGGAGAAACATAAGCTTTCTAGTTGTGAAAGGAGAGCTTGTGTCTCACTTCCAGGTTAATTCAGTGCAACTTGGGGAGATTTCTCTTCATGCACTCAGATGCTTCCAGCTGCAGCTCAAGCCAATCTCATATGGAATGATTTGTCCCAGGGTTGTTCTGTCTAAGAACAGGACAGAAAGATGGATGGTGGCACAGATATTTTGCATCCAGTAAATATCAAATAAGCAGCTCTGTCAGCACCAGGGGGGAGGAAGCCTGGCTTTTTATCAGTGCATTATTTGCAAATTTTGATGGAAGCTTTCTGGGGCTGGGAGGGGTGGTGTCCTCATGGGCACCTTCTCTGGCATCTGATAAAGATGAGATCACACCTCGGGATCCCCTCTGGAGGGGAAAGGAGGAGACACCAGGAAGACTCTGCCTCTCTCTAGGTTTCTTGTTTTCATGGAAATTGGCACAAATTTAATTAGCCTTGAGGCTGTCAGATTTGATTGAAACTGGACAACCATCTGGTGTATCTTCATTTTAGGCTGGTAAAAAAAAAAAAAAAATATCAGTGGTGATAGAGTGTTTGAGAGTACCTAGAAAGGCTTTTGTTTTCTGCCCAGTGCCCAATTTGAAACCCACCTAATTTCAAGGTGTGCTGTCTACACAAAGACAGTGTCTTTGTCTCTGTTCTTGGTAGCCCCAACAGGGGACCAATTCTCTGTAGCTGGGCCTAAATCTCCCCATCCCAAATGACAAAGCCTTTGCTGAGCACTGGCTTACGTTCTAGCCAGAAGTTTACATCCTCTTGTCAAGTTCACCTTTCTCCTTTGGAAATCTGCAGATTTCTCCATTTATGCACAAGAATTTCTCTGCTGCAGCATTTCCCCCTGTGGGCTCAAACCCTAACGCTGGAGAAGCATCACCTTCCAGGTCGAATTCCTTGTGTGAACCAACCTCTTCCTTGGGTCAGGGCTCTTGGTTTCAAAACGCAAAATGGTTTGGGGCATGTTGGAAATAGTCCCTGTTAGCCAAGCAGTGAAGACCTGTTTAATCAACAAACCTGGGTTCCTGGGGGCTCAGAGGAGAGGATGGGGTTGTGAGAGGTGAGGGGTGGCTGAAGGAGAGGAGGATGGACACTGGGTGCAGAAAGACCGAGCAGGTTAGTTCTGCTCGGATGATGTAGCTTCCTGTACGAGGAGAGACAAAGCTACTTGCTTTAGGTTTTAAAAGCAGCTCTGGAAGAAAGCTGGGAGTGACAAAGCCCAGGCTATGGGTAGCACAGTTCATCAAACCACCACAAAAGGCTCAGGTTCAGCATTTCAAACAGAAATATATCCCTGGAGTCATTCTACATATTTCACACCGGTCATTTCTTGCTAAGTCTCAAAAATTGCCAGGGGACAGAGCGTGGACTTTCTGTATCTTAACTTGGCTTGATAACTTCCATCTTGCCTTCAGGGTCTAATCTGCCACGGTATTTGTGTTTTAAAGCCATCAGTGGTGTTGAAAGTAAAGAACTGACTCAGTAATTCTGTTTGTTTGTGGAGACATAATGTCCTTGGATCAGATAAAAGCACCTTCCCAGTACTGCTTTTATATACCTCATTAATTGGCACAGGGTTAGTGGCTGTGTCTCCTGCCCCCCCCAGCAGAAGTAGCAACAAGACCGACTTCATCTTCCAAATTGCCTGCGGCAGCCTCAGTGGCAGGACGTCGCAGCTTGATTAGTGTTTAGATTCCAGTTGTTCCCAAGAGACCGCGGCTCCTCTCGGTGTTGCAACTCGCCAGGAACGGTGAAAAACAGATCAGGGGAGAGCTGCTGGGGGACTGGCGCGGGAAGCCAGTGTGATTTGACGGAGGGACCACCAGACCCACTCTCCTGCCACCCAGGGCAAAGCCCTCTCCACTCCACCGTGCTGCTTCTGAACCCTCAGCTACAGCTTGCAGTGCCAACCCATGGAGCGTTGTCTGTAGAGAAGGAGTTAGAGGTCCCCTGAGAGCCCAAGGTGAAGAGAGGGAAGGGTCCAGGCTAGAGGGGCTCTTCATCCACAATTTCAGGTCTTTTCCACCTCCCAAGGCCTGCTCTGTTTTTATAAGGAGACCATTCTTGGTGCCACTTGCTCACAAGGACTTGCTTGTCTTTGTCTGAGGTTTTACCTCCCTCCCAAGTGAAGCAACTAGCCCTGACAGCCACTAAAGCCACACCGTGTCTTTCCTCAGCCCATCCACAGCCCAGGAAGGATAAAATCCCATCCCCTCCCTTGGCCCTCTCCTGATTTTTTGATGATCTTGGAGATATGCGATACCCAAAGCTGTGCTGCAGTATGACACCACAAATGACCAACTAATTAGGGAAAGAGGAGTGCGATGAAATTTAGATTCTTCTTTAGGGCTCACAGACTGTTAGTAATCTTGAGTTTGTTAATTGAAAATTGCTTCCTCTGTTTGTTGTTGGCCTTTCTGTGGAGGGGGATATTTCCTGCTTTTGGACTGCGTCGCTGGATCTATAATAATGCACTTTGTACATTAGTGCCAGGCACATTTGTAATTGGCTACCCTATTAAAGAACACTAATGATCTTACAAGTGTTCACAAATAATGAATAGAATGGCCCCTCGCTGAATTGAGTAATTTATTCACTGACATACTTGCAGATCTGTTTTTCCATTATTTAACCCAGCTTTAGTTTTCTGCCTGCCTTGCAGAGATGACTTCTCTTTTAGCCATGCGTTGGAGAGAATATGGGTCACGGGAAACATATTGCTCATAAAAACGTAGGGCTGCTCCGTGCTGGCCGTTCTTTTAACGTACATGGTAGGATTTGGAGAGTAAGTGGCAGCACTTTTAGTCTCAACACTCCTCTTGTCCATTAGTTGTTGTTGTTGGGATTCTCCTGAGGCATAAAGAGAGGACCAAAAAGCCAGGACTTGGTAAATGAGCTCCGGAAGATTGATTTTCTGATTTAAATGTGAATTTCAGGAAAAGCATTTCAATGATACAGGGTGGCAGGATTGGTTCACAGATCATCCATGGCTTGTTGGGTTATAAGGGGTAAAAAATTCACTGCAGTAGCAGTTAGCGGTCCTGGGCAAGATTTTGCTTGGTTGCAGTTCTTCCTGTTGCACTACAATGATCCTTTTCCATAAATAATTGTGTGTGGCCAGCACCTCTGCCTTAGCTCAGGCTTCTGCAGCCTGTGTGTCTTCTCCTGAGTCTTGTGAAGGTGTGTCAGGAGGAAATATTCCTTGGAGCAGAAGCCAAGGTGGATGGGGGAAAATGGTAATCCTGGACCATAACCAACAGGGTGTGTTAAAGAGCTGGTTTGGGTCAGTACATCTGGAGATGGACTTCCTGTGCTGGGAGCTTGGTGTCTGTCCAGCTTGGTGACCACATCACGGTGGTGTTTCAGTGCGTGAAGAAAGCTGAATTTTGGGCTTCCATGTCAGGTTGGGCAGAGGGCAGGTTGGGCCTTGGGGAAGGGTGGACAAAGGGAATGGCTCTGCGTAAGGGGATCTATGGTGAGGTCAAGCAGGTCTAGTGGCTGAGTGGGCATGTGGAGATGGGGAATGGGCTTGGGTCCTTCCTGTGAACCTGCAGCAGTGTCTGTACCCGCTGCCAGTGGGACCATGTCAAAGCTATGGGGATGGGCAACCCATGGCAGGTTGTTCCCAGCCCTTCTCATGTGGCCTTTGCAGAAGGAGCCCATCTGTGATGATCTGGGAGGGTTGGGGGATGCCAGAGCCTGCTTTTGGCAGGGGACGCTGGACCCTGACTTGGGGGCAGGGGAGAGATGCCAGACCTTGATTTCAGAGAAGGATGCTGGGGCCTTCTTTGGAGGGGAGGGATGCGGTAGCGTTCTTTGGCGGGGGGGGGGGAGGAGGAGATGGGATGCAGGAGTCTCCTTTGGAGGGCAGGAGATGCTGGAGCTTTCTTGGAGATGCTGCTGCTGGAGCCTTCGTTGGGGCGGACAATGCCAGATCCTGATTTTT